>JAEOAD010002092.1:0-153696 GCA_036365145.1 Orientallactaga sibirica | reverse complement strand
TGAATAATTTTATGGGTAACAAGTCTGTGCAGTCTTAAACATTTATAAGAATCTGTTACGGGACAAGCAGTGTGTTTTATATCTATGCATATCTAAAAAGTTAATCTTTTTTGCTGTGTATGTGGTGTATAATATGTGGTGTATGTGGTGCGTATGTGTTTCTGTGTGTGTGTGTGTGTGTGTGTGTGTGTGTGTGTGTGTGTAGATGCATGTGTACAGGCCAAAGGAGGGTATTGGGTGTCTTCCTCCATCACTTTTCCATCTTATTTCATTGAGACAGTTTCTCACTGAACCTACAATTTGCTGTTTTCCAGTTAAACTGACTGACTAGCTAGCTCCAGGGATATTCCTGTCCTCCCCCCTTAGGCTGGGATTTCAGGTACGCATGGCTACACCTGACTTGTTTTATTAAAGTGAGTCCCTGGTATTGAACTCAGGTCCTCAAACTTGCACAGCAAGCCTTACCCACTGAGCCGTCCCTCTGGTCACTAAAAGGTATGGATTTTATGAAAATATTTATACATGCATAAACTGTATTTTGATCATAATCACCTCCCATTACCTTTTCTTGACCTCCCCACCATCCCCTTTTGCTGAACCAGCTAATCCTCTTCTACTTTGCCTCAACAAACAAACAAACAAAAGAAATAAATAAGAACACTAGGTCTGGAGAGATGGCTTAGTAGTTAACACACTTGCCTGCAAAGCCAAAGAACCCAGGTTCAATTCCCCGGAACCCATGTAAGCCAGCTTCACAAGGTGGTTCATGTGTCTGGAGTTCATTTGCAGCAGCTGAAGACCCTGGAGCACCCATTCTCTCCCTCCATCCTTCCGCCTCTTTCTCTCTCTCAAATAAATGAATAAAAATATTAGATAAATAAGGATTCAAAGCTCCCTTCCACCTGTGTGTTAGTTACTCTTCTCACTGCTGTGGCCAAGTACCTGACTTAAAGGAGAAAGGATTTATTTGACGTTGGCTCACAATCTGAGGAGATACAGTCTGTTGTGGTGGGGAAGGCATGGCTGCCTGCTCACATCGTGGAGGAATAGTAAACAGAGAAAGGGGAATGCCATTCATATTCAGTCTGGCACCTCAGACCATGGAGTGGTGTTACCCACATTCATGGTGTGTCTTCTTCCCTCAGCTAATCCTCTTGATGAAAGTTCTGATAAACACCCAAAGGTGTGCCTCACTAATGCCCTACAGGTCCCTTAATTAAATCAAGTTGAAAATAAAAGTCAATCATCACAAACAGGCTGCCTCTCTCCAAGTGTGAACCAAATCTAATCAGCTCCAACATAGCTTCAGCCCTCAGCAAAAAAGTTGATAATCGTCCTTAAAATAAGCAAAAATGGGCTGGAGAGATGGCTTGGCGGTTAAGGCACTTGAGAGTGAAGCCTAAGGACCCAGGTTCAACTCCCCAGAACCCATGTAAGCCAGATGCACATGGTGGTGCATGTGTCTGGAGGTCATTTGCAGTGGCTAAAGGCCCTGGTGTGCCTCTCTATAAGTAAGTGAAAATAAAATAAAATTTTAAAAGGCAAATATGGGGCTGGAGAGGTGGCTCAGCAGTTAAGGTACTTGCATGCAAAGTCTAAGGACCTGGGTTTGATTCTCTAGTACCCACATAAAGCCAAATACACATGGTGGAACATGCATCTGGAGTTCTTTTGCAGTGTCCAAAGGCTCTGGCATACCCATTCTCTGTCTGTCTCTGTCTGTCTCTCTCTTTCTCTAATAAATAAAATATTTTTTAAATAGGGAAACATGGGCTGTAGAGATGGCTTAGCGCTTGCCTGTGAAGCCTAAGGACCCAGGTTCGATTCTCCAGGTCCCACGTAAGCCAGATGCAAAAGGTGGCACATGCATTTGCCATTCTCTCTCTCTGTTTTTCTCTCTGTCTCAAATAAAAATAAATTTAAAATAAAAATAGGTAAATATTATTAATGCAATCTTCTGTACTGCCCTGTGTACAAAGCAGAGAAAAAGCCCAGCATGGCAGAGCACGCCTTTAGTCTCAGCACTTGGGAGGCAGAGGTAGAAGGATCAACAAGAGTTCGAGGTCACCGTGAGACTACATAGTGAATTCCAGGTTAGCCTGGGCTAAAGTGAAATTCCACCTTGAAACAAAAAAAAAAAAAAAAAAAGCAGAGAATCTGCTTTGGTAGGTTTACCACTTATAATAAGCAAAAGAAATGGATTCCCAGAAGCAGACAGAATAATCATCACAAAAGCGCACACACGTTGTAAAATCATCTCTTTCTAATGAAACTGTTTTCTCAGAAGGTCCCAACAATTTTACAGCCGTTAATGGATTGCTTCATGTGAAATCTCGCCCTCTGTAGAGCGTGACCATGTTTTCCTTTTCATCATACCAAGTACTTTGCTATTGTATGGAATGGTTCAAAGCATTTAAAGATATTGATGTCACATCCATCGTACAGCCATCCTGCGAGCTGGGAGCTCAGCATTGCTGCATGCGTTTTCTCCCTATGATGGCTGGCGTCTTGGAGAACCAAGGAGAGCCTCAACTGGACACTTGAATGACACATTGGCCTCTCATTCTCAGTCTAGTAGGGGTTGAAGATGTCCATTTATTCGTGAATCTAAGAAATTAATAATAGTAGCTACTTTGGTATTGTGCATGTTGTATTTTTAATTCTTTCATTTATTTATCTGGTTTTTTATGTGTGTGTGAGTACAGGTGCATGTGTGCCACGGTGTGCATAGAACCCCTTCTGGGTCAGCCCTTGGCTTTCCACCTCATTTTGAGGCAGGGTTTCTCTCTCTCAGGATTCTCACTGGGTTGTGTTTAGCTAGCTATCTGTCTCTGTCTGTCTGTCTCTCTCTTTCCCTAATAACTAAAATATTTTTTAAATAGGGAAACATGGGCTGTAGAGATGGCTTAGCACTTTCCTGTGAAGCCTAAGGACCCAGGTTCGATTCTCCAGGTCCCATGTAAGCCAGATGCAAAAGGTGGCACATGCATTTGCCATTTTCTCTCTCTCTCACTTGCTCGCTCTCTCTCTCTCTCTCTGTCTCAAATAAAAATAAATTTAAAATAAAAAATAGGTAAATATTATTAACGCAATCTTCTGTGCTGCCCTGTGTACAAAGCAGAGAAAAACCCAGCATGGCGGAGCACGCCTTTAGTCTCAGCACTCGGGAGGCAGAGGTAGGAGGATCAACAAGAGTTCGAGGCCACCGTGAGACTACATAGTGAATTCCAGGTTAGCCTGGGATAAAGTGAAATTCCACCTTGAAACAGAAAAAAAAAAAAAAAAAGCAGAGAATCTGCCTTGGTAGTTTTACCACTTATAATAAGCAAAAGAAATGGATTCCCAGAAGCAGACAGAATAATCATCACAAAAGCACACACACGTTGTAAAATCATCTCTTTCTAATGAAACTATTTTCCAGAAGGTCCCACAATTTTACAGCCGTTAATGGATTGCTTCATGTGAAATCTTGCCCTCTGTAGAGCATGACCATGTTTTTCTTTTCATCATACCAAGTACTTTGCTATTGTATGGAATGGTTCAAAGCATTTAAAGATATTGATGTCACATCCATACGTACAGCCATCCTGCGGAAAGCTGGGAGCTCAGCATTGCTGCATTTGTTTTCTCCCTATGATGGCTGGTGTCTTGGAGAACCAAGGAGAGCCCCAACTGGACACTTGAATGACACATTGGCCTCTCATTCTCAGTCTAGTAGGGTTTGAACATGTCCATTTATTAGTGAATCTAAGAAATTAATAATAGTAGATACTTTGGTATTGTGCATGTTGTATTTTTAATTCTTTCATTTATTTATCTGGTTTTGTGTGTGTGTGTGAGTACAGGTGCATGTGTGCCACGGTGTGCATAGAACCCCTCCTGTGTCAGCCCTTGGCTTTCCACCTCATTTGAGGCAGGGTTTCTCTCTCTCAGGATTCTCACTGGGTTGTGTTTTGCTAGGCTGGCCATGAGATTCTGGGAAATTATCCTGTCTCCACCACCCATGTCACCATCAGTGTGCTGGGACTCCAGAAGCCTGCTACAGCTTCCAACTTTCAACATGAGGTCTAGGGAACTGAACTAGAGTATTTCTGCTTAATAGTGAGCCATCGCCCTAGACCTTTTGGGGAGGGGTGGAGTAATTCATGTTGACCATAGCTGTGTGTAAGCTGGTGTGTGGTGTGTCTGGCACATTTGCATGAATATGCCCTTGCAGCCCCCATGTACTCACCTACAGTGGCCACAGCAGCATGCTGGGTATCCCGCTCTATCACTCTGCTGCCTGTCTTTTTTTTTTAATATTTTATTTTTATTTAATTGACAGATAGAGAGAGGCTATTTAGAGAAAGGGAGAATGGGCACACCAGGGCCTGTAGCCACTGCTAACAAACTCCAGATGCATGCACCACATTGTGCATCTTTACATGGGAACTGGGGAATTGAACCTGGGTCCTTTGGCTTTGCAGGCAAGCGCCTTAACTGCTAAGCCATCTCTCCAGCTCCCTGCCTGTTCTTGATTAAGCCAAATGTTCTTACTAATCCAAAAACTTCCTCTGACAACTCCCAAGACTCTGTCCCCTGCAGAATTAGACATAGTTATGACCAATTGCCTAAGGGTTCTGAGTGGCTTCAAGCCCCCTTAGGCCCTCATGCTTGTGCAATTTTCAGACCCCATGTATAGCCAGACGCAAAAGTGATGCAAGCATGTAATGTTGTAAATGCCCACAAGGGGGCAAATGTGTCGGCGTTCAGTCACAGTGGCTGAAAGGCCCTGGCATGCCCATTCTCTCTCTCTCTCTCTTTCTCCCTCTTCCTCCCTCTCTCTGTCTCTGCCAAAAATAAAATTCAAAAAATTATTTTAAGAAGAAATAAAATCTTGGCTGGAGAGATGGCTCAGCAGTTAAGGCATTTTGCCTGCAAAGCCTAAGGAACTGAGTTGGCTTCCCCAGTATCCTCATTGTCCTTCCCCTTTTACATTGCCTTTCATTTATTATCTTTTTAAAATATAGTTTTAAAATTTTGAGATGGAGCATGAGAAAACATGACTAGTTAAAATGCACAGCTAATTGCCAATTCTTATTTTTAGTATTTCTCCCGAATCTTTAAATAGACAATCAAAACTGGTTAGTCAAATTGGCTGGGTGAAAACTCCCTCCTATGCCCTGACCTGCACTCTGCTGGAAGTGAACCATGAGGGAAGGTGACTGTAAGAACACACCAGGCACACACTTCTGTACAATCAGGACCTGCTTTCATGTCTGAGCAGCTGCTAAAAAATAAATTTCCATTTTCATAATTTTTTTTTTGGTTTTGCAAGATAGGGTCTCACTCTGGTCCAAGCTAACCTGGAATTAACTATGTAGTCTCAGGGTGGCCTCGAACTCCCGATGATCCTCCTACCTCTGCCTCCTGAGTGCTGGGATTAAAGGCGTGCGCCACCATGCCCAGCTCGTTTTCATAATTTTATATATATGGGCAGGGCAAATGAGACAGGGTCTTACATAGCCCAGGCTGGCCTTGACCTGAGAATGACTTGGAACCTTTAATTCTCCTGCTTCTGCCTTCCATGTGCTGAGATCTCAGGCATGTGCCACTATGCCCAGCTTATAATTTTATACTTAAACTGTATACTATCAGCAATAATAGAGTTGCGTGTTTTTGTTATGGAAATTCAGTGTGAATATTTTCATCACCAGGACAGATTAATAGTTCTCATTTCTTTCCCCAGAGCATGCATACCTGATGACACGAATGTGCCTGGAGAATATTAGACATCCCTGTGCCTTTTTCAACAGAGACAGATCCAGAGCTGAGGGAGAAAGTTAGCAAGCAACTGCTGGCAGCAAAGAATGAGGAAGAAACACACCGACCTTTCTATCTGGGTTTATAATCAACAGAAACAGCTTTGATTGTTTTATTTTTCCTAATGCATCATTCCAAGACAGCCTCAGGATAGCCTCTGTCCCATATTTTTTTCTATTTTTATTTATTTATTTGCAAGCAGACAAAGATAGAGAGAAGAGAGACAGAGACAGAGAATGTGTGTACCAGGGCCTCCAGCCACTGCACATGAACTCCAGCTACGTGCGTCACTGTACACCTGGCTTTACATGGGTACTGGGGAATCAAACGGAGGTTGTTAGGCTTTGTAGGTGAGCGTCTTTACCACTGAGTCATCTCTCCATCCCTGTCCCTTATTTTTATCTTTTTTGTAGATTCTATCAAATCAACAGCTTTAAAATATGATAAAGAACACATATCAATCAGATGCTTGTACAATTATTTTTATTTATTTGAGAGAGGCAGGGAGAGAGAGAGAAAGACAGCATGGGTGTGCCAGGGCCTCCTGCCACTGCAAATGAATTCCAGATATGTGTGCCACTGTATGCATGTGGGCCGTCAGGCTTTGCACACAAGTGCCTTTAACTACTGAGCCATTTCTCCACCCCACATATCAGACTTCTTTTGCGGGGGGTTGGGATTTTGAGGGGGGATCTCAGTCTAGCCCAGGCTGACCTGAAATTCACTACGTAGTCTCAGGATGGCCTTGAACTCATGGCAATCCACTCCTGAGTGCTGGGATTAAAGGCATGCACCATCATGCCCAGCTTTTTTGTTTGTTTGACTGAGGTAGGGTCTCACTCTAGCCCAGGCTGACCTGGAATTCACTACATAGTCTTAGGGTGGCCTTGAACTCACAGCGATCCTCCTACCTCTGCCTTCCGAGTGCTGGGATTAAAGGCGTGCACCACCATGCCCAGCTCTCCTGTTTCTTTTTCCTCCAGGCCCATGGACAGCACCCTGATTGTCCACGTCACCATTGTAGTTAATACCCATCTAAAACCATTTTATCTCACATCATGGCACTGTCATCAAGGATCATGAATGGAGTATGAGTGTGAGCAGTAGTGAGAGTGAATATTTGTTTATATGAATATATAATTTCTTTTATTTTAAAATATATTTTATTTTTGTTTATTTATTTATTTGAGAGAGAGAGAGAGAGAGAGAGAGAGAGAGAATGGTTGTACCAGGGCCACCAGCCATACAAGAACTCCAGACTATGTGCCACCTGTGCATCTGGCTTACATGGGCCCTAGGGAATCAAACCTGGGTCCTTTGGCTTTGCAGGCAAATGCCTTGACTGCTAAGTCATCTCTCCAGCCCTGTATGAACAGTGTTCAACAGAATCCATTCATAACCCATTACAGATTGCTCATAGTTGCTGGGTTTTTTTTTTAAATTCAACTTATTTGTGAGAGAGGGAATGAGAGAAAATGGGCATGCCAGGGACTTCTACCACTATAACCAAATTCCAGACATGCACCACCATGTGCATCTGGCTTACAGGGGTTCTGGGGAGTCAAACCTAGGTCCTTAGGCTTCACAGGCACCTTAACTGCTAAACCATCTTTCCAGCCCGCTGTTGTTTTTGTTTGCTTGTTTTCCATCTGTTTCAAATGGATCCCCTGCACTTCACTTTCCATACCACCCAACGTGTCCCTACCTCTCCTTGCTCTCTCTGTCACTCCCACTCCACTCCCTGTTTGTCGGTTCCATCTCTTTATTACAATGAACCTTTAGTCCCTTTTGAGATTCTTGTATGACCATTCTGCATCATAGAGATTCCAAAACCCTTCCTAGAGAAATATCAGATTCGATTTGAAGAGTAAGTAATGTTGGACACAGAAAAGAATTGTGTGTGTGTGTGTGTGTGTGTGTGTGTGTGTGTAAGACAGAGAGTAAGAGATGAGAATGGATGAACCAGGACTTCTAACCTCTGCAAAAGAATCCCTTTGTGCATCTGGCTTCATGTGGGTACTGAGAAATTAAACCTAGTACAAGTGGCTGGGTGTGGTGGTGCATGCTTTTAATCCCAGCACTCAGGATGCAGAGGTAGGAGGATCGCCGAGAGTTCAAGGCCACCCTGAGACTACGGAGTGAATTCCAGGTCAGCCTGGGCTAGAGTGAGACCCCCCAATAAAACTAGCACAAGCAAGCTTTGCAAGCAAATTCCTTTAACCACTGAACCATCTCCCCAGCCCCAGAAAGGAATTTATTTTTATTTTTATTATTATTTTTTTTTTCAAAGTAGGGTCTCACTCTACCTCAGGCTGACTTGGAATTCACTATGTAGTCTCAGGATGGCCTCAAACTCACAGCGATACTCCTACCTCTGCCTCCCAAGTGCTGGGATCAAAGGAGTGTGCCACCATACCCGGCAGGAATTTTTTTAAAGTTTTTTTTAAATTTATTTACTAGAGAGAGAGAAAGAGACAGATAGATGAGAGAGAGAAAGAATGAGTGCCCAGTACCTCCAGCTTCTGCAAATGAATTCCAGATGCATGAGCCACCTTGTGCATCTGGCTTATGTGGGTCCTGGGGAATCAAACCTGGGTTCTTTTGCTTTGTAGGCAAGCACCGTATCTGCTGAGCCATCCCTCCAGCCCGAGGAATTTTGATTAAACTGGAAATGACAGGTTTGTACTTGTCAGTATAGGAAGGTGTTTGGTAGAAAAATCTGTCGATATCCCATGTTGATAATTTTCACCCCACCATATATGCAAAGAGAATAGTGCAGAACCTGAAGCAAAGGGAAACTTCAACATTTGCCAGCCTCCCTTCCACTCAGCATGTATTCCAGATACTTACTGCACATAACAAAGGGCCAAAACACATAGCTTTAAAAGCAGTCATTGTTGTACCTCCTGGTTCTGTGGCTGACTGAGCTCAGCTGATTAAGCTCTCAGCTGGGATCTGTCCTGTGACTGCCTCAGAAGGAAGCTGGATATAGAAACACAGTCTGCTGCAGTAAGGGGGGGGGGGTGCTAGATAACTCTCTCTCCATACAGTCTCCATGTGGCTGGCCTGGACTTCCTCCTACCAGGGTAGTCTCAGGGCTGCCAGATGTCTTGTATCTGAGCTTCGGAAGTTTATGGAGGAGTCACTTTTTCAAGTTAAAATGAAGTTATGGGGGCTCGAGAGATGGTTCAGAGGTTAAGGTGACTGCCTGCAAAGCCTAAGGACCCAGGTTTGATTTCCCACTACCCATGTAAGACAGATGCACAAGGTGGCACATGTGTCTGGAGTTCTCTCTATTTACCTCTTTTCTCTCTCTCACAATATTTATTAATATTATTTATTATTTAAATATTTATTAATATTATTAATATTTTAATACAATATTAAAATAAAACATCTATGAGAACCCACCTTACTCCAGTCAGGAAACATTAAAAGTCAAATGACAATAAATGTTGGTGAGAATGTGGGGAAAGAGGAACCCTCATTCACTGCTGGCGGGAGTAAAAACATGTACAACTGCTATGGAAAGCAATATGGAGACTCCTGGAAATAGAGCTACTGTCCCGGCTGTTGGGCATCTACCCTAAAGGCTCCACTCTTCACTGCAGAGATATTTGCTCAACCATGTTTATAGCTGCTCTATTCACAATAGCTAAGAACTGGAACCAACCCATCATTTGATGATTGGCTAATAAAGATGCTACGAGCTGCTCTCTGAAGCTACCTCCCAGGTGTTTCTTCCCCTCGCATTCCTCACCTCTGGCCACTACAAACGAACTCCAGACGCATGCATCACCATGTGCAACTGGCTTAAGTGGGACCTGGGGAATCAAACATAGGTCATTAGGCTTCACAGGGATGCGCCTTAACTGCTAAGCCATCTCTCCAGCCCCTGCTTTGTTTTGTTTTGTTTGTTTTTTTTGTTTTGTTTTGTTTTGTTTTGTTTTGTTTTGTTTTGAGACCCTGCTCCACAGTTTCCTGGACGCCTCTGGGGAGCCAGCCCACAACAGCGTCTCTGGGAACCATGGACCCCACAGCTGGCACCTGAACAGGGACCCTCCAAGAAGCACTGCGGTCATTGTCTAGGGGCCATTGGCCCCATGTGACCCATGCCTCCATGCTGTGCGGGATGGCAGGATCTTCCCTTTTCCTCCTTTGTTCTCAGTTTGAGAACCCCTATCTATCTCTCTTGAAAACAAAAATGGGTAAAAGCCCTTAGGGAGGTGGGTTGCCTTCTGATCTTGGCATCTCCATTCTTTTTCTATCATGGGCAATGTAGAATAAATTAGAAAAAATTGCCCCAGACTCCCCTATGCCCACCCTCCTTATCTGCCCCAAAGCCGACCGACTGCCGGGAGAGAGCCAGCCCCTCCCCCATCCTGCTTCTCTCCCTGCTCGTGGCCGTCCCAGTTGGGTTCGACACCCAGGCTCCCAGACCATGGCCGACAACGTCAAGCACAAAACAAGCTAAGTCGGCCAGAAAAATGGCTTAGCAGTTAAGACGCTTGCTTGCAAAGCCTAAGGACCCATGTTTGAATCTCCAGATCCCATGTAAGCCAGGTGCACAAAGGTGAGGTAAGTGCAAGGTCACACATGCCCACTGGCAGTGTAAGTGTCTGGAGTTGGATTGCAGTAGCTGAGTCCTTGGTGCACAAATTCTCTCTCTCTCTCTCTCTCTCTCTCTCTCTCTCTCTCTGTGTGTGTGTGTGTGTGTGTGTGTGTGTGTGTGTCTGTCTGTCTGTCTGTCTGTCTGTCTGTCTGTAAAAACAAGCTAAGTCTAACTAAATTAAGCCAGAAGGAATTCTTTGGGAAGTATGTGGGGCACAAAAGGACAATGATAGATTTTAATTCTTATTTATTTATTTGCAGGTAAAGAGAGAGAGAAGAGAGACAGATATAGAGAATGTGCAAATGGGTTCGCCAGGGCCCCCAGGCACTGCAAATGAACTCTAGATTGCATGTGCCCCTTTGTGCATGTGGCTTTATGTGAGTACTGGGGAATCAAACCTGGGTCATTAGGCTTTGCAGGCAAGCGCTTTAACTGCTGAGCCATCTCTCCAGCCCAGAGGATGGATTTTAAAAGGACAGACTCAGGAACTGAGTTTGGTGGATTAATCCCACATTCCAGAGACTGATAGGCTGGAGGATCAAGAGTCTAAGGGCAGCCTGAGCTACATAGCGATACACTGCCTCAAAAAAAAAAAAAAAAAAAAAAGAAGAAAAAGAAAAAAGGAAGGAAGGGGGGAGGGAAGAAGGGTCAGATCTAGACCCCTCTAGAAGATCTGAGTAGTAAATTAATAAATGGTGGTATCTAAATGTTACTACTAGAAAATATTATTATATCTAATCTTCATTCTTGGCTACACAGCAAGTTGGAGGCCAGCCTGGGCTACATGAGATCCTGTCTCAAATTAAACAAAAACAGGGAAAAGGAGGAAGCCAACTGAACACCAGCATTCATCTCTCTTTGCTTCCTGCCTGAGGACACATGTGACCAAGTGCCTTACACTCCTGCTGCCATGATGGACTGTATTCCTCAAAACTGGGCATAAAGCCTTTCTCCCATAAATTGCTTTAATGTGCTGGTCACAGTGGTGACAAATGTAACTAATATAAGGATAAACAGCCTTTTATTTCCAGTCTTTGCATCACTAAGTTCAAGAAGGAAGATAGTATTTAGCGTACACAACATTGTTTGTCTGAGCCTTGAGTAGAGGAAGCATGAAAAAACCTGATGGAGCTGGGCGTGGTGGCTCACGCCTTTAATCCCAGCACTCGGAAGGCAGAGGTAGGAGGATCGCTGTGAGTTTGAGGCCCTACGTAGTGATTTCTAGGTCAGCCTGGGCTAGAGTGAGACCCTACCTTGAAAAACAAAAAAACAAAGCAAATATTCCTTTTATATAGAGATAATCTCAAATTAAAATGTTACAAAAGCAGGACTGGAGGGATGGCTTAGCAGTTAAGGCATTTGCCTGCAAAGACAAAGGACCCAGGTTTGATTCCCCATGTTAGACAGATGCACAAGGAGGCATACACATCTGGAGTTCATTTGCAGTGGCTGGAGGTCCTGGTACACCCATTCTCTCTCTCTCTCTCTCTCTCTCCTCTTTCTCTGTCAAAAAAAATAAATAAATAAAATATAAACAATGAACCATGTGTAAGGCTTGAGCATACATGACCTTGCATATGGCTTTACTCCTTTCAAGTTTATTTTCTGGCAATCTCACAAATAAGACTATTAACTTTTGTTTATAGTGAAAGCATCCTAACTTCCCTTATTCTTGTGACCTATGGTTTACTTTATCAACTACAATCCTGTCTGGTTGGCCTTAAGAACCCACCCTGGAATCTTATTGAATTTTTTAACAAATATTTTTATTTATTTATTTGCAAGCAGAGAGATAGACGAGAGAAGAGATACAGACAGAGAGGATGAGTGCACAAGGGCCTCCAGCCACTGCAAACAAACTTCAGATGCATGCACCACTTTGTGCATCTGGCTTTACAGGGGTACTGGGGAATTGGACCTGGGTTTTTTGGCTTTGCAGGCACGTGTCTTAACCACTGAGCCATCTCTCCAGCCCTCATTGAATTTTTTAACAACCCTTTAAAGATCATTTCAAAACTCACCACAATTTTGTGTGTGTGTGTGTGTGTGTGTGTTATATGACAAGTACCATTCTCCTGTAAGAAGCCCACATCCACATTCTTGGGTGTCTCTTATTCTTTCTCTGAGCACCGTTTTCCATTAACCTGCATGTTTAACTTTATGTTGAAAATCTCTGCTTCATATTGGCTCATTACGAAATTCTTTTTATTTTACTTTATTCATTTATTTGAGAGAAAGAGGGAGGGAGAGAAATAGGCAGGGAGAGAGAGAGAATGGGCATGCCAGGGCCTCCAGCCACTTCAAACGTACTCCAGATACATGTGCCACCTTGTGCATCTGGCTAACGTGGGTCGTGGGGGGATCAACCACTTAACCACTTAACCACTAAGCCATCTCCCCAGCCCTGAAATTCTTTTTGTTTATTTATTCATTTGAGAAAGAGAGAGAAAGAGGCAGGTATATTGAGAAAATGGGTGCACCAGGGCCTCTAGCCACTGCAAAAAAATACCAAATGCATGAGTCACTTTGTGCATTTGGCTTACATGGGTACTGAGGAATCGAACCTGGGTCCTTAGGCTTTACAGGCAAGCTCTTTAACCAGTAAGCCATCTCTCCAGCCCATCATTCTGAAATTCTTTTCTGCAATGTAGTCAAAGTTCCCTGTTTGGCCCGAATAGAAGTCTCAGAAAAGAACTAATCAAGCTGCTGTGGGTGGAAGAATTGACACCCTTCACCCCCACCCCAGTGCTGACTGATGAACCCATAAACTAAAATTCTCCACTAAGAACTAGTCCAAGATCGGGCCTGGCGTCAGGCATGATTGCCCACATCTTTAAGCCAGCACGTGGGAGACAAAGATAGGAGGATCACTGTGAATTTGAGGCCAGCCTGGGACTACATACAGAGTGACTTCCAGGTCATCCAGGGCTAAAGTCATACCCTACCTCAAACACCGCCACCCAGAAAAAAAAACTGGGCCAGTCAGCATTTTGTCATGAAGAGGGGCTCATGAGGCCCTGCCCCTCCCTGAGGATATAGGCAACTAATAGTTGCTAAGAGAGACTTTTTTTTTTTTTTTTTTTTTTTTTTTTTACAAAGTAGACTCTAGCTCTAGTCCAGGCTGAGCTGAAATTCACTATGTAGTCTCAGGGTGGCCTCAGACTCCTCCTACCTCTGCCTCCTGAGTGCCCAGCCTAGCGACATTTTCTTTTTCTTTTTTTAATATTTTATTTATATTTATTTATTTATTTGAGACACACACACACACACACACACACACAGAGAGAGAGAGAGAGGAATGGGCACATCAGGGCTTCCAGCCACTGCAAACAAATTCCAGATGCATGTGCCACCTTGTACATCTGGCTTACGTGGGTCCTCAGGAATCGAGCCATGGTCCTTTGGCTTTGCAGGAAAGTTCCTTAACCGCTAAGAAATCTCTCAGCCCTTTTCCTTTTTTTTTTTAAACTAATGTTATAATTTATTTCATTTTCATGATTACAGAAATTAAAGGGCACAATAGACAGATAAAAGCAAGCACTTTTCCCACATCTGCATCTGACCAGAGGCAGCATTTTTCCTTCTGAATGATGTGCAGATTAACTTGAGGTGAAAACTGGCAACAGCAGTTCTTTGTATTGAAGGTGCTTCTTCCCTGGCAGCACCATGCATGATAACAGTGAGCCATGGTGTGAATTCTGAAGTGGTGTTCACAGGAAGCTGTCACATGCTCATCACACTCCTCTGGTTAAGGCAGGCACTCTTAAAAGCTGCTGCTGAGCCCGGCATGGTGGCGCACGCCTTTAATCCCAGCACTTGGGAGGCAGAGGTAGGAGGATTGCCATGAGTTCAAGGCCACCCTGAGACTACATAGTTAATTCCAGGTCATCCTGGACCAGAGTGAGACCCTACCTTGCAAAACCAACAACAAAAAAGCTTCTGCTGGTGTCTGACTAAATGTATATACTATGCTCACCAAACTGCCCAGTAAGCACTTCTCTTAATTTCCACACCCATATATTAATGCTATTCTCACTTTTGGTTAGAGAAGCTTCTCTTTTCAGATGGTGGTGACCTTGGGATGACTCAGAAGGCACCATGGTGCTGAGAAGAAGTGACAGAGGAGTGCTCAGCACTGAAACATCTCTAACCTACCTTCCAAGGCTCAAGGTCCATTGCGGAAGAGGGGGTGGAAAGAATGTAAGAGCCAAAGGAAGAATAGGACTCCTTACAACGTGCTCCTCCAGACACAAAATGGCCTGGATACCCATGACCTCACAATGCCTGACACTACCTACATAAGACCAGCATAATAGGAGGAAAAGATCATGACATGAAACTGAAAAGAGAGACTGATTGAGAGGGGGAGGGGATATGATGGAGAGTGAAGGGGAAAGTGGGGGGAGGGAGGGAAGTACCATGGGATATTGTCTACAATTAAAGAAGTTGTCAATAAAAAAAAAAAAAGCTTCTTCTCCTTCACTAACCTGGGCCACCAGCAGTCATCACAGTTACTATATAAATATAAAACCATGCTCCTAACTGATTGGAACTATAGTGCCTGGCCCTCTTTCTAGAGCATTAGCTTCCTGAGAGGAAAAAGAGGTCCTAACCTACTGCTCTCATGGACAATGACCTCCATTGCAGAAAAAAAAACAAGATGTATGGGCTGGAGGGCTGGCTTAGCAGTTCAGGCATTTGCCTGCAAAGCCAAAAGACCCAGGTTCGATTCCCCAGGACCCACGTTAGCCAGATGCACAAAATGGTGCATGTGTCTGGAGTTCATTTGCAGTGGCTGGAGGCCCTGGCGCACCCATTCTCTCTCTGTGTGTCAAATAAATAAAAAAATAAAAATTGTAAAATATTTTTTTAAAAAATCAAGATGTCAGGGACCCTTGATCACCTTGGACAGTTCATCATTACTTACATGCAAGGTGTGTTTAAAGCTGATAACAGACCAGGTATTGCAACCATAATCCCAAGAAATTGTTCAGTTTTAGCACATTTCTGTAAGTGAGAAATCACCTCAAAGTAAGAGTAATGGGTCATCATCTTTTAGAAGTGAGAGGGAAACATCCTGAAGGCAGAAACAAAAATTCCAAACTCATCAAATCCTACAGCAATCTTCATAGCCTTAGTTGACAAAATCCAGAGTCCTTTCTATTCCTAAAGAATAGAATCCATCTTCAAGGTGACCAGGCAAGTTCAAAAAGAGTTTTCAGGCTTATCTTTGCCATGGCCCATGAATTCCAGTCCTTCAATAGGAATCGCTTTCTCCTTTATGGCTTTCTGAACACACTGCTGGTATCGCTTGAATTGGTCAGTGCACAGGTCCCTGGAGCCGTCCCCTTTTGGAAACTTCTCAGCAAACTAGCAAGTGAAACACTGGTGGTACTCGTGCTTTGTGCCTTCATGTCTGTGCAAGCCTACCAGATGTTGTTCAGGGCAAAGGCCAACATTTTCTTTAGTGGTATAGCCACTGGTAAATTTCCCATGATCCTGTTAAAAAAATCCCTTACCCAGTCATGAGCTCTAGGGGAGTAATTACTACTGTTGTCTGGCTAAACTATATAATGCCCACTAAACAGCCTTCTAAATACTTATGTTTATGCCCATATATTAATGCTACTCTCACTTTGGGTTAGAAAAGCTTCTCTTTTCATATGGTCATGACCAGTGAGGTGACTCAAAAGTCACCATAGTGCTGTGAAGAAGTGAAAGTGGAGTGTTCAGTGCTAAAACATCTCTATAGTCCTCTGAGGCTCAGAGTCCATTGCACAAGATGTGGTGAAAAGAATGTAAGAGCCAAAGGAAGGGTAGGACTGCTTACAATGCAACTGTCCAGACAGAAAATGTCCTAAGTATTCATGACTTCCCAGTTCCTGACACCACTACACAAGACCTTCATAATAGGAGGAAGGAAGAAAGACAGAGA
Organism: Orientallactaga sibirica; assembly: GCA_036365145.1. Lineage (NCBI taxonomy): Eukaryota > Metazoa > Chordata > Mammalia > Rodentia > Dipodidae > Orientallactaga > Orientallactaga sibirica. The sequence continues at coordinate 137,347 of JAEOAD010002092.1, read as the reverse complement.
GAGAGGAAGGAAGGAAGGAAGGAAGGAAGGAAGGAAGGAAGGAAGGAAGGAAGGAAGAAAGGACAGGGAAGAGGGAAAGGGGGAGCATTTTGAAGACAAGGTCTGATTCTTGGGTTCTTGGCTGATTCCATTTGGCCCATGGACAAGCTCCCACTTCTGATTGATTTAGAGCTGCAGTAGTGGAAATGCAGTAAGGATTTACAAACACAAAGTGGGCACATTCTACATTGAAAGGTAACAGGGATGGAGAGATGGCTTAGCTGTTAAGGCACTGCCCATAAAGGCCTAAGGACTCAGGTTTGATTTCCCAGTACCCACATAAGCCAGATCCACAAGAGGGCACGTGCATCTGAAGTTCATTTGCACTGGCTAGAGGCGCTATTGTGCCCATTCTCTCTCTCTCTCTCTCTCTCTCTCTCTCTCTCTGCCTCCCTCTCTCTTTCTCATAAATAAATTATAAAAGATAAAGAGTTGGGCATGATGGTGCATGCCTTTAATCCCAGCACCTAGGAGGCTGAGGTAGGAGGATCACTGTGACTTTGAGACCAGCCCAAGACTAAAAAGTGAATTCCAGGATAGTTAGCCTGGAGTAGAGTGAGACCCTACCTTTAAAAACAAACAAATAAACAAACAAACAAAAATATAGGATGGTTTATGGTTCCCTACAAGTAGACAAAGCATTTTAAAGGGGAAAAGATGGCTGGAAAGATGGCTCAGTAGTTAAAGGTGCTTCCTTTCAAAGTCTGCTGGCCTAGGTTCAATTCCCCAGTGCATAGCCAGATGCAAAAAGTGGCACATGCATCCAGCATGCTTGCAGCATCAAGAGACCCAGCATACATGTACAAGCACACACACACACACACACACACACACACAACACACAAATAAATAAACATTTTAAAAAATAAAAAGAGAAAACAGGAGCTGGATGTGGTGGCGCACGCCTTTAATCCCAGCACTCAGGAGGCAGAGGTAGTAGCGTTGCCATGAGTTCAAGACCACCCTGAGACTACATAGTGAATTCTAGGTCATCCTGGGCTGGAACAAGACCCTACCTCAAAAAAAAGGGGGGGTGAAGAGTCATCATAGCCAATATTTCCCATACTCCATAGCAGTCTATGCAAGGGGGACTTGAGATTAGTGTCCTGGTTCGTATTCATTCTTGACATGGCTGAACTCCAAGATGCCACTATATCCTTTTCACTAGCTTTAGAGCTTAAAATTATTACCAAGTTAATCTCCAGTTCAGCCATCACTGAATCACTTCCTCTACATCTCAGAGTTTTTCGCCCTTAACACATTCAAGACCTCACAAAGCATCTTGTTTCCTCTTTGCTGGTCAAAATTCAGACTCAACGCTTGTGATAAACTAGAGTTGTAATAACAGTTGGCTGTTCCATGTGAAAATTGGTCACTCCATGCTGAAATCATCTTGTGCTTTCAATGAGGTCATTTTGCTGACTCAGATCTCTGTTTACATATACACTCTCCACTCTCACACCTAGAATCTTCATTATGCTCCAATTGGCTCTTGACTAATGAATTTTACATTGCACTTGGCTCAGGTTATCTATGAAAGTCTTACCTATCTTAGTTTTTCTTTTTCTTTTGCTTTGTTTTGTTTTTCCAAGGTAAGATCTCACTCTGGCCCAGTCTGACTTGGAATTCAGGGTGGCCTTGAACTCATGGAGATCCTCCTACCTCTGCCTCCCCAGCGCTGGGATTAAAGGTATGTACCACCATATCTGGTTCTGTTTACAGCTTTGTGATGAGCAAATCCTTCTGAAAACCATTTTCAGAGTGCATGAACTGGCTGTGAGTCAGTTAGGGCTGTTTCTGGAGCTGGATGCTCTGGAAAGGTGATTTCTATGACGCAAACATTTTTTTAAAAAATATTATTTTTTATTTGAGAGAGAAAGAGGGAGAGAGAGAGAGGGAGAGAGAGGGGGTGGGGAGAGAATGGGCATGCCAGGGCCTCCAGCCATTGCAAATGAACTCCAGATACATGTGCCCCTTTGTGGATCTGGCTTATGTGGGTACTGGGAAATAAGAGCTCCAAACATTACATATTAAGGAAGAGACTGGAGCCCTTTTGAGTGGGCTGGGAAAGGTGAGGGCACACTATAGTTGGTCTCCAACTTAGGACAATTCAACACACGATGGCTAAACATTACAATAGGATGTGAAAGAGATTCACATTCAGCAGAAATGATGCTTTGCATTTTGAGTTTGGATCTTTTCCTGGGCTTATAATACACAGTCTGATCTTTTCCTTTTATGTTGATGACTTTTCATGTTGCTGTGACAAAATGCCTGAGGAAATCAAATTAAGGAAGGAAGGGTTTGATTTGCATCATGGTTTGAGGGGCTACAGTCCATCATGGTGGGGAAGGTATGGCAGCAGGAGTATGAGGTTGCTGGTCCCATTATATCCATAATTAGGAAATGTTAGTGTTGAACTGGCTTCCTTCTTATTTCCTTTTATGCAATCCAACACTCAGCCCATGGGGTGGTGTCATCCACATTTGGGGTGGGTGGCCCCTCCTCAGTTAAATCTCTCTGAAAATACCCTTAATGACACACCTAGAAGTATGACCCCTAGGTGATTTCAGATCCAATCAAGTTGACAATGAAACTTAATCATCAAACCCCTGCACACTGCAGCTCCCTTTCAGCTTTGCAGCTCCATGTGAGGGCACACAATGGATTTCACAGGACAGAACTGTGTCTTAAGTAGATCCACATCTTACAGCCTTGACTTCAGGAGTCAGGGAAACATTCATAAATTCTGAGGTATGTCTGCTGTTCTCTCAAGAAGTGCTGTCTAACCCTGAAGAGATGCATGGTGCAGTGGTTCCCAGCCCTGACCATACATCAAAATCACTGTGTATCTTTTACCCAGTATGGACCATGGGGATGTGACAGTTGAACTAGATGCTCTGGGGCTTGACCCCAGGCATGATTAATTAAAAATGTTTCTCTCCACCTGAAAAAAGATAAGCAAATTCTCCAACGGAGAGAGAAGTTAGTACTAGATAGAAGGGATAACCATATATGTTTTGGAGGGAATTTTATATGCATTGGCTCTCTTCTAGCCCATATTTGGTGGCATCTTGATCTTGGAGACTGAGCTCATTTTTTGTACATGGCTTTGACTTATTTCCCAGTTCCAGCAATGAGTTCCATTCCACTGAGTGGATTTATTAGCCAAATCAAGAGCAGTTGGTTACCCACCATGGCTGTTTGCCACTACTGCACTTGTATGAGCATTACGTCAGATTGTTTCCTGCTGGGTATCTTAGACTGCAAGTTGTTTGGACCAATGTCAGACATTTTCCCCCAGTTGCTTGTGTAGCACCCTCTGGTACTAGACTAGCTAACTTCCAGATTCTGGCCAGGTCTCTCTGTGTTTGGTCTCACACACATACGCTGTCTTCAACAGTAGGGTCTTACCATTAACCTTTGTTGGGTCACCAAGTACTCTGACCGAAGTCTGTCTTTTTTGGGAAAACTTGCAAGTGTTTCAGATCAACAGCTCATTGTGGAAGTTAACCCCCTGCTGGCACTGGGAGTTATAAGTCTGCACCTAGGAAGGTGAGGGAGGAAAAAGATAGATAATGTAAAAGGGAAAGTGAGTATAGAGAGGAGAGGGGGAGAGAGAGAGAGAGAGAGAAGAGAAAGAGAAGCAGGACAAGATTAAAGTTGGCCTTCATCATGTTCTCTCGAGGTTCCTGTGGTTCAAGTATCCCCTCTGTAGGCCTGCTGAAGGATCACTGTTTTAGCCTGTTGTTCAGAGTAAAGGGTTTTGTAGTATTTTTTTCCTTTTGGCTCCCAATTTGTATCCCCCCTTGTCCTCCCTCCCACCCTCTCATTCCCTCCCACTTTCCTCCCTCCATCCCACCCTCCTTCTTGTCTCATCCTCAGAGTGTTTATTAGGTTTTGCCCATGTCACGTGGAATCTTAGTCTCAGATAAATGAGAACATGTGACGATTATCTTTTTGTGCTTGGGTGAGCTCACTGAGGATGATCTGTTCCATGTTTGACAAAGACCCTGAAGGGAGGATCAGCTAACTACACCTCACCAGCTGAAACCATAGAACAATGCAGGGAAGGGCAAGAATACAGCATTCAAGGCGATCACAACACTAGAAAAAGGCTGAAGGTGATAAACACAGAGAACATCCAACTCCAACTAAGCCAGATATCCAGAGACACAGAGGCTCCCAAAACCTCATCAAGGAAACAGAACTAAAATGACCCCAATGTGGCTCAGGGAAACTTGCGGAAGAGGGGACGGAAAGATTATTAGAGTCACAAATTGGGGCATTATGCACAGAGACTGGGCCTATCCACCAGAACTCTTGAGTAAACTCACAATGCATGACCCACATTCCCCATTGATGAGGGTCCCTTTGAAAGTGGGAGGACGGGGAGGAGGACAATGGAACCAATACTATGAATGTAAAATCAGAATAATATAAATAAAAAATATATGTTTATTTAAAAAAATGTTTCTCTCATGATTTGTAGGTGCAGGCAGGCTTGAGAACCACTAACCACAAGTATAATTATCAGTTATTTTCATGAATGATTATCAATTTTAGGGGTTTTCCTCCCAGGCTCTATTAAGCTGAAACTTTATTATTGATAATGATTGTCTCGAGTTTTTTTTTTTTTTTTGCTACCAATTAAAGAGTTTTGGTGTGTTATTAAGTTCTCCTATTTGAAGATATTTCTATGCTGTAGTGGTATGGAGATGTAATCTCTGATCCTTCCAGAGGAAATGATGTATTTGTAACACCACAGCATGTGGTCTCTCTGAGTGATATAGGGTCTGTACACTTTGATGAATGGAATCATTTAGTTGTTTATAAATATTTTGTAGCTAATACACATCCAAAATGGAACCTTCCATGTCTCATCTGAGCAAAAAGACAAGGTCAGACGCCCATCACTCTATCACAGTGTAATGGGCTGTAGAACACAAGTAGATGTAGATGATGAAGATACTACGTGTTCTCCTTTCAGGTTAGCTCATGTCAGCTCCTCACTCCCACCTTTGTGGCCCAGGATGTGACTCCAGCAGTGTGTGCCTCCTGAGTGGAGCATTATCTTCAGACTGTGCCACCCTCTCCTAACCTCCTTCCTTATATTCCTCACCTGCACACTGTCCTTTGTTCCTGTGTGGTAGAACTCTCCTCCCTCTCCTTGATTTCCATCACTGCTTTCTTTTACAAAATGCCACCCAGATGCCACCTTTATAGATTGTCTAGTTTATCTTATACTTAGAGCTATGCATAGCTTCACAAGAAACATTTACAGTTTTATGTAAATTATTCTGGCATCTTTAAACTCTTACAGATATGCACAATGTTTACATATCAGCTTTTTAAAAATCATAGATAAATTAATAAGAATAATTGTAGGGGTTGGGGAGATGGCTCAGCAGTTAAGAGTGCTTGAAATGAATGCATGAGAGCTTGTGGGCCTGAGACCACCTGAGTTCAATTCCCCAGTCAACACATAAACAAGGGTCATGGCCAAGTACACCTGTAACCCTTGTCCTACAAGAGGTGAAGACCAGAAAATCACCAGGCCTGCAGACTGAGGGCAGAGGTTGTAGCAAAAATAGCATCTGTGGGTTGAGTCAAAGACTGTGTCTCATGGAAACAGGTGATTGCCGGTTCTTCTCCACCAGCAGGTAGAGCAGAAGAGAGAGAGAGTCGGGCCAGCCACTTCTCTCGAGGCTGAGCGGGAAGGCAGGTGTCAGCAGCTCACAACCTTCCCCAAGACACTGGGAAGAAAAACCACATTGAGCCAGGAGCCTTGTCTAAGCATGAACTCGGTTTATTGTAATGGGAAGGTGTTTTTTGAGAAAGAGGGTGGGAAAAAGGATGAGAGAAAGGTGTAAGGGCCAATATTATTTCACCACGTCAGCAGTAGCTGGGCAGAGGCAGTTTCAGGCTGAGTCACTCCAAGGACAGGTTGCTAAACTCTAGTCAGGCTCATGAAGTTTTACTAGGCCTCACAAGCTGGAGTAGGCCAAGGACAGGTTGCTAGACTCTGGCTAGGCTCAGAACCACTAGGCCTCACACCGGGGCCTATTAGGACCCAACATCTCCCCCTTTTGTTTTTGTAAGAATGGTGGATGGCATAGCCTCTGTCTTAGGTTGCCCCCTCTGGGAATCTTACCCATCACTGAGTACTATGCCTCTAGCCCATTGAAACTCCACTCCATGCCCTGTCTGAGGTTGTCTCAGCCTGTCTGAGATCTTACCCATCATTGGTTCGATGGAGGGCAGGGGAGAGATGCTAGGTGGATAGCCAGTAAGCGGAAAAGCCGTTGCTTTTGAGTTGTGAACCTGTGGTGTTTTGACCTGATGAAGTTTAATTATGACCTGATGAGGTTTAATTTTCTCTAGCTGTTGGTGAATGAATTGTGTAATCTTATTAATTACACAGGGCCTGAGAGTGAGGATAAGAAGAAGGAGAAGGAGGGGTCCAAGGGGAGGGAGAAGGTAGGGTAAAAAGCAAGAAGAAGAAGGAGAAGTTTAAGGGGAGGGAAAAGGTGGGGAAAAAGTCATGTAAGTCCATCCACAGCGGGTTGTCTTGGAAGTCCTGTCTCCTCTTCTGTAAATCTTTCTGGAGCTTTTTTGGCTTCATTTGGGTCTAGCAGCATCCACACCTCCAATTGTTCCTGGGGAAGAAACAGAGGCACAGTTCTCAGGGGTGGGACACTCCCTGGAGAATTGATTATTATCGTCCCCTTGTTGGGGTAAATATTTTAAGTCTCTTGCTGGTACCCAAATAGGTCTTTTTTCCTGTTGAGGAAAGACACATCCAAATCCTCTCCCTGCTGTGAGGAGGGGGTCTGGTCCCCTCCAGGCCCCAGTTAATGGGTCCCTCCATTTGACCCAGATGGAGCTGTAGGTGACAGCTGAGGTCCAATGTTTTTGAAAAGGAGACAAGTGTCTATCTTCTTTAGAAAAATTAAAATATTTAGGGTTAATAATGCCATTTTTAGTTGGTCATGTGGGGGTAGGGATTCCCCCTTTTGTTTTTGTAATTGAGACTTGAGGATTTGATTATATCTTTTTATAATGGCCTGGCCCTGTGGGTTATACGGGATGTCTGTGGAAAGTGAGATTTTCCAGGTTTGGAGGAAATCTATAAAAGTCCTGCTTACGAAGCAGGGACCATTATCGGTTTTGATTTGATCTGGCAATCTAAGGGTGGCAAATCATTGAATCATATGGCTAATAGCATGTTTAGTATTTTCCTCGGCATGTGCCGATGCCCAGCAAGCTTGGGAGAAAGTATCAACTGAGAGAAAAATATATTTAAGTTTTTTAAGTGGAGAAAAGTGTGTAACGTCAATCTGTCAAAGGTGATTAGGGCGTAGCCCTCGAGGATTGGCTCCTGTAGTTTGAAGAGGAGGTACCTGGAGGAAAAGCTGACAGGATTTGCAAGTTTGGACAATTTTTTTAAGGTCCTTGACTGGCACGTGGGGATATTTATGTTTAAGGGCCCTCCAATTTATATGAGTTAATAAGTGGAAGCGTGTAGCTTCTGAGACTGTATTACATTGAGGCTGAGAGGCCAGTTTGTCAGCCAAATCATTTCCTTTAGAGAGGAATCCTGGTAAATTTTGATGGCCTCTGAGATGTTGAAGAAAAATGGGGTTAATTTTTTGTTTAAGTAGGGAGCGGGTTTGAATCATCAAGGGGGTTATAATATTGGATTCCAGACTAATATGGGCCTCAATTAGGTTGGGTAACAGGTTACCAACATAAAGATAAGTTAAATGGTTCCTGAATAGTGTCCAAAGCCAAAACGACAGCGAATAGTTCTTTGAATTGTGCTGACCCTTTGACCTCATGGGATATTGACTTTATGGGCATAGGCTTTTCTCCCCTCCTTAGGGGAGGGTAAACAACTAGGGAAGCTCCCAGGCATCCCCCATTGGTGAACACGGTAGAATTTGTTTATGACGAGGGGGCAAGGGTATCTGAGAGGAGAGAGTAAAGCCCTTTAAGAGGTCAAACAAAGGGGACAGTTCCTCAGCAGTTATGGGTATCTAGGGCCTCATCTAATTAATTTTCCCCAGCATTTTTTGGTGTTGAGGCAAAGTATAGAATTTTTGAATATGGAGTTGGGGTTTGACAGGAGAGACAGTGTCAAGGAATAACATGGAGCCCAAAATCTTGAAGGGAGGGGCAGTCTGAACCTTTTTTGGAGCCACCTGTAAAATGGCAAGGCATTTAGCAGTGAGGTCTTGGAGATCAGATAGGTTGGAATGACCTAAAATAATAATAAAACATTAGGATGATTAATTAAGGAAGAAAAGATATGAGATATGTATTGTTAGGGTCAATCCAGGGCTGACAGTTAGTAGTTTTCCATGATGTTGAAGCTTACAGATCTAGGGGAAGTTCTATAGTGGTAGAAGATGTTGGCCTGTCTTTATAGAGCCAAGAAAGAGAGAAGAAAAAAAAGTTAACCAGGCACCCAGAGCAAAATTATTGTAGCCAAGCCACGGCAAGTTTTAGGAACTCTTGTTAGGCATATTTTGTATATTTTTACAATGGAATTTTAAATCCACCATTAACATCTTAAGAATAGCCCCCAGTGACATTAAGTAGGAAGTGGGCTTAGTCTTATGTTTTACTGACTGAGTTAGCTGGGCTTGAATTAGTAAGGGGGATAGATAGAACATTTGGTATAAACGTTTAGCTTGTTTTAAGGGTGGCAAGGAGGAGACAGTAATAAATTTGTCTATCTGTGAATCCCCATTAATTAGCCATAAAGTCAGGTAGACCAGTGTGTGAGCAAATGTGCTCAGTTAAGTCTGGAGATGGATGGCAAATTATATGTAAAAGGACCTGTTTTGGGGCTGCCTTATGGATAAAAGCCAGATTGTCTCCAGCCCTACGTTAATGGGAAGGCAGGGAAGGGTGGGACAATGGTGTGTAGGATATAGCCATATAGACTTGAAAAGCAGGTTTTTAAAGTAAACGCTTTGGGCCCCGCAGGACACTCAGCTAAGAGCATCAAGGGGGGTGCCCAGAGGCAAGGGGTGGGGACGGTGGTGACTTGCCTCGCCCGTTGCTCCCAAGATATTTTTAAAGTAAGTTAGGAGCCCACCCACCTGCCTCCTCGCTGTCCGGCTGGCTTTCCTTAAGATTGTTAATGTGGTTGACAATAGTAGCTCAGTAACCTGGAATTAGTCTTAGTGTCTTTATAATTTTAATTTGTTTGAGGTTTTTTAACTTAAAAATTTTAAATTTTAGTCCGATATTTTTAGTCAAGCACATCAGCCCACTATAAATTTAAGCTTGATTAAACTTCTTTTAAGGCTAAAGAGGGGGAGGAGTGGTTGTGAGTATAATTGTCTTAGGTGGAAGTTATGGGCTGAAAAGACAGCAGAGGCCGGTGGTGGCTTGGGTGGTGGCCTTGGGAGAAAGGAGATTTTAAAAGTCAGTTTTAGTCTTTTTTTACAGTTTTTGTTAAGGGCAAAAATCAACTTCACCATGGAAAAGCCTTTAAGGCTAGCAATTACGGCAAGGAGGACTGAATTAATCCATGGGGCTAAAACAAGAGTTTTGTCCCCAAAGCCATGGAGGTTTTTTTGTTTTACTTTTAAGTCACATTTTAGGAGTTTTTGTAAAATTAGGGCACATGAGTACAACACAAGCATAAAGGCCCAAAAAATAGTTAAACATGTTGTAGAATTAAGTTTAGATTTAGATCCGTGATGGCCAGATGAGCCTGTGCCCTTAGGGGATGGCTCGATGATATAAAACACAGTACAGCTGGAAGCAGATCTCCCCATTAGGTTTGTTTTGTCTTTTGGGATGGAGTTCCCACTCAAATGAGGAGGCAAAATGTTTAAAGTCTCCTCTAGGTCTGTCCACGTGGTGAGTCTCCTCTAGGTTGGCCCACGTGGCATGTCTGCCATGAACGTATGACCCATTTAGAAATACAGGCGCTGCAGAGATGCAGTTTGCCTGCAACCCGGAAATGAAAGGAAAGAGAAAGGAATGAAAAGATGTTGAAGCAAGCACAGGTTACAGAAGCAAAGGTTAGAATATTAAATATGAAGACTACCTCATAATTTATGAGGGTACACCTGTCCGCAGTCCGATTAGCCCGTCAGCATAATTTTGTATTTTTTCTTCGTCACGTTGGGGTCACAAGTCTGTAGGTTTCTTCCCCCAGTAGTTCCGTCTCCTCACACGGGGCACCAGTCTGCCAGTTCTTCTCCACTGGCAGGTAGAGCGGAAGAGAGAGTCGGGCCAGCCGCTTCTCTTGAGGCTGAGCGGGAAGGCAGGTGTCGGCGGCTCAAAGCCCTCCCCAAGACACCGGGGAGAAAAACCACATTGAGCCGGGAGCTTTGTCTAAGCATGAACTCCATTTATTGTAATGGGAAAGTGTTTTTTGAGAAAGATGGTGGGAAAAAGGATGAGAGAAAGGTGTAAGGGCCAATGTTATTTCACCACGTCAGCAGTAGCTGGGCGGAGGCAGTTTTGGGCTGAGTCACTCCAAGGACAGGTCGCTAAACTCTAGTCAGGCTCATGAAGTTTTATTAGGCCTCACAAACGGGAGTAGGCCAAGGACAGGTCGCTAGACTCTGGCTAGGCTCAGAACCACTAGGCCTCACACCGAGGCCTCTTAGGGCCCAACAGTGGATGTTCAAAAAGAGGAGGGCACTCATTCTCTGGCCTCTGCACACATGTGCACAGGACATGTGCATCTGCACACATGCACACTACTCATACTCCACACACACACAAAAAAAAAAAAAAAAAAAAAAGAACCCACTATACATATCTTTACAAAGTTGAACTAGGTTCTGGCAATCAAATGACCATGATGCCTCTCCCCAAAGACCTCTAACAGTGAGGTGGTATGAAATCTTCTGGGGTGGACAGCCTCCTTCAGTGGCAGCTTTCTTTGGGGATCTGATTCCATCCTATTCTCACTTGTCACTTCTTTCTTTAATAGGAACTTTATTTTATTTTTTAAAATATTTATTTATTTATAGAGACACAGATAGACCAAGGGAGACAGAGAGAAAAAGAAAGAGAGAGAGAGAGAATGGATGCAGCAGGGCCTCTAGCCACTGCAAAAGAACTACAATCTGGTTTACGTGGGTACTGTGGAATTAAACCTGGGTCCTTACGCTTTACAGGCAAGTGCCTTAACCACTAAGGCATCCCGTCAGCCCTCCTTTGTCACTTCTATAGTGAGAATTTGTTAATTCTGGTAAAGCAGGGTTATGAAGTGAGTCTCATGGGAACTGGAGCATGAATCACGTGGGCATTTTGATAAGCTCAGAAGGTCTGGGTGGGGCCTGAGAGTAAACACTTCCAATTAGCTCCTCAGGAATGCTGATGCTACTGTGTCAGGAAAACGGTCATAGGGAACTTCTCAGCAGCTTTGGTGCTTTGGTACTTGACCCACAGGTCTCATCACCAAAACCAAAACTCTCCCTGCACTAATGAGCTAATGAGCTGCCAAATCAGCTCTCTGGAGTTCTTGAGTTAACACTAAGCCAATCATTTCCAGTATTGATGTTGCTCTCCAACCAACTCCACTTGGAAAGTGCATCTGTCAGTCTCTCTACTTTTCCTGATTTTAGCTTTCTCAGCAGAGTCCATCACATGCTCTAGTCTTTGCCCCTTAACTATTCACCTTCTAGTTTTCATAGAGAACTATGTGCAATAGCAATTATTTTCTAATTTCATTTTGTGTGTAGTGTGTGTGGGTGCAAGTGTACGCTGGGAACGCACATGCCCATGTGTGCATGTGGAAGCCAGAAATACAACCTTAGGTGTCATTTCTTAGGAACACAATCTACCTTTTTCATAGGTAGTGCCCCCCCACCCCAGAGACCAACAAAGAGCCAGATGCATATGCAAAAGCAAAGAGCTTTATTTCGGGCTTAAGCTCATGCAAGAGCCTCAAGTTGCATTTGGGAGAAGCTTTTATAGGATTTAAACAAAAAGAAGGGAAAATTTTAATATGATTGGTTGACATTTACCATGAATTTACATGTTACAAGTTAATTGGTTATATAGCAGCTGAGCAATGTTAAACAAACTACAAAGCCACAGGAATGTATACCACCTGCAAGGTCTCTCAATTAAGCTGCACTGGCTGGTCAGCAAGCCCCAAGGATCCATGTGTTTCTGTCTCCCCAGTGCTGGTATATGTGTGTATGTGGTGTGGTAATATGTATACATGTGTGTGTGTGGTGTGATAGTATGTATGGTGTATGCACAAATGTGTGTACTGTGACATGTGTGTGGAGGCCAGAGGAGAGCATTGGGTGTCTTTTATTGTTGGTCTATTTTGTTTCCTTGAGATAGAGTCTCTCACTGAACCTGAGTTGACTGGCTGACCAGCAAGCCCCAACAATTATCCCACCTTTGCCCCCACAGGACTGGGGTTATAGGTGTGTGTAGCCATGTCTACTATACTCTGGGGAATGGAACATATAGTCTCAGACCCCCTCAGGCTCTCATGCTTTCAGTGAAAGCACTCTTAACAGTTGAACCAATGGGGAGGGGACTTTTTGTTTTAACATAGGTTCTGGAGCTTGAACTCAAGTGCTCATGTTTTCAAGGCAAGCTCTAATTCAATTTTAAAGGCTATTATTTCTTTTTTTTTTTTTTAATTTGAGAGAAAGAGATACAGAGAGAATGGGAGCGCCAGGGCCTGTCAGCCACTGTGAACGAATTCCAGACTCAGTGTGCCCCCTTGCCCCCTTGTGCGCATGTGCAACATTGCATGCTTGTGTCACTTTTGCTCCCAGCAAAATGTGGGACCTGGAGATTCCAAAGGGATCTTAGGCTTCACAGGCCTTAACTGCTTAGCCATGTCTCCAACCCCTGTTATTTCTTATTAATACCTGATTATCATTTTTTTTATTTTGAGAGAGAGAGAATGGTTGTGCCAGGGCCTTCAGCCACTGGAAGGGTGCACATGTGCTACATTGAGTGCTTGTGTCACCGTGTGTCTGGCTATGTGGAACCTGGAGATTCGAACCTGAGTTTTCAGGTTTCGCAGGCAAATGCCTTAACCTCTAAGCAATCTCTCCAGTCCCTGATTATCATTTTAGAGAACTTTTAGTTCTTTATGTAGTGCCCAGTACAGCGCCCCCTCCCAGAGACCACCAAAGAGCCAGATATGTATGCAAAAGCAAAGAGCTTTATTTTGGGCTTAAGCTCAGTCTCTTGACTTCACCAACACAGTGGATTCGTGCAAGAGCCTCAAGTTGCATTTGGGAGAAGCTTTTATAGGATTTAAACAAAGAGAAGGGAAAATTTTAATATGATTGGTTGACATTTACCATGAATTTACATGTTACAAGTTAATTGGTTATATAGCAGCTGAAGAATGTTAAACAAACTACAAAGCCACAGGAATGTATAACACCTGCTTAGTTTTGTCTAATTGGCCTGTTATTTTGGGTTAGCATGGTCTTTTCAGTAATTGTTTGTTCTGACTTACATTCTGGGAACCTGACCTGAGTTTAACCTGAGGCCTCCAAGGCAGCTGAAGCCTATCATGGTGTTACTTTGGTTCTTGGGCCTTTCATTTATCCGGGGCTGGTGACACACACTTTTAATCCCAGCACTCAGGGGGCAGAAGTAGGAGGATTTCCATGAGTTCCACGCCACTCTGGGAATACAGAGTGAATTCCAGGTCAGCCTGGCTTAGAGTGAGACCTTACCTTAAAACCAAAAAAAAAAAAAAAAAAAAGAAAAAGAAAGAAAGAACTTTCAGTTCTTTCATAATCAATGCATCAGGGGTTGGAGAGGATAGCTTAGCGGTTAAGGTGTTTGCCTGCAAAGCCAAAGGAACCAGGTTCGTTTCTCCAGGACCCACATTGGCCATATGCACAAGGGGGCACATGCATCTGGAGTTCATTTACAGTGGCTAGAGGCCCTGGTGCACCCATTCTCTCTCACTCTCTCTGCCTCTTGTTCTGTCAAATGAATAAATAAATAAAAATAAAATATTTTAAAAAATGCATCAGATAAGATGGAACTAATTAGGTACACCCAGTGAGCAACATTTTGATCAATTGGAATTTTTTTTTTTGTTGCATGGCTTGGTGTTATGCTAACATAACACGAAAAGATCCAGACAGAAATAACAATGAGGGCCTCCAGTTGGGTTCCAACCCTAGCATGAAGGTTGGAGAATAAAAACTAGTTTTGTCAATATGAGAGATAAGAAAGCACAGATGGAGTTAAAAAAAAAAAAAAACCACTATGTGGAAAGTAAGGATGATGAAACAGGTCTTATTTTATTAAAGAAGAAGCCAAAGCTTGGAGTGCTTTACTGTCCCAGCCTGGGCAATCGATGGTATAATTTGTTACAGGAAGGCGCAGCCATGCAAGAGATTTACCCAGTTCTCTAACCAACCGTAAAATCCAACTCGTTACTCAAAGCAGAAATGATCTAAGTTTTCCAAGAGAACAACACCCAAGGCCAGGCTGCTGCTCGTACAGAGTTAGTAGCCGCTGGTTCGCCAAGGCCCCATCCCCTTTGAGTAGTGCTCCACTGTGGCTGCGCGGGGCTGGCGCGCTGGAGTCGGGGCGGGGCCCCCGCGCACGGCCAACGGGGTCTGGAGCGCGGAAGGCGCAGGAGGCTGCGGCGCGGGTTGGCCTGGCTGGAGCTCTGGGCCGGGGCGTGGCCGGCAGAGGGCGTAAGGGGCGGCCGAGTGACGAATACCTGGGTGAGGGAGGCCACAGCAGTGCAAGGCCTGCGGGGAGGAGGCGCGGTGGCGATGCTGGAGACCCTGCGCGAGCAGCTGCTGAACGTGCAGCAGGATTTCACATCCGGGTGGGTACGCGGTGGGCGACCGAAAGTGACCCGGGGCGTCGGGTGCGCGGGCAGGCGGGCGGTGCTGCCGTTGGGGCCGGATATCGCCGCCGCCTTGTGTGTCCCCGGAGGAAACGAGCCGACTTCGTGGCGTCCCGGCGTGGGCGCCAAGTTACTTTGCCGCCTGCCTGCCTGCCTGCCGGCGGACAAACTTCGACCCCGACCCCGAGCCGGAGGTGCCGGGCGGGGCACGCTGGCTCGGCGCGGACCCTCAGGCTGCCCATCGGGTGAGACAAGCGGCACCCCGACACCCCACGGGGCCCTGGACTCACGCCCAGCCTCGGAGACCCCGGGAGTCGGGGCCGCTGCCATGTCCAGTCTCAGCCAGGCCTCCCATCCGCCCCCTCCACCTTTGCCCTGGGCTGAGCTCACGCCTCGGGCCAGAGCTGCAGCCACACTCGACCCCAGGGTTAGCAGCTCAGAGCAGGAGCTGCCCAACTTTGCACGCATCTGGGGGACCTTGTGCGGTCTCTCACCATCCTCAGGGCTCAGGAGCAGTTAAGCCCAGTGTCAGGGGACAGAGTTGTTAAAAGATCCTCACGTGATCGAAATGTTCACTCAGGTCTAAGAACTTGACTGGGAACTCGTCCAGGCCCCATCACTCAACCTGACCTGGACCCTTGCCTTATCTTACTGCTTCAGCAACTGTAAAATGGGTATAATGATTTTACTTGTCCCATAGGATTGAGATGGCTTGTGACCCTGTAAAACAGGCATAAGTTTCATGTCATTGTGGCTATAAGTACGTAATTCACTTCATTTTTTATTACTCTAGAAAAAGATCGCATTTAATAAAGGATCTGTCATCTTTTCTTAAAAAATTTTTTTTCAATTTATTTACCAGAGACAGGGAGAGTGAGAGAAAGAGGCAGATTAGAGAGAGAGTGTGGGCTTGTCGGGGCCTCTAGCCACTGCAAACAAACTCCAGACATATGTGCTACCATGTACATCTGGAATATCTAGGTTTGGGGATTTGAACCTGGGTCCTTAGGCTTTGCAGGCAAGCAACTTAACCACTAAGCCATCTCTCCAGCCCTCTTTCTTTTTTTGAGACATTGTCTTACACTAGCCCAAGCTGGCCTTGAACTTGTTGCAATCCTCCTGCCTCAGCCTCCTGGCTGATGCTGTCACCTGTAGTTTACATATCCGTTTGGAGAATGTTCTCAATCTGAGAATCTCTGTTACACTGTTTTGAGTTCTTAATAGGAAAAATGTTGCCTGAACTCTTAGGATAGTGTTTGCCTATGGAATAGTAACAACCTGGCAAGTACTTGAACTTTACCACTTATATTAACACATTTGTGATCATTTTTAGTTTGGTGTTCTTGATAATAATATAGGCACACAAGAAATTATTCATTGATGGGTGTTACTGCATGCTTGCTGTTTTTTTTTCTTTCTCCCTATACATTTAGAACAAGTAACTTTTTTCCAGAATGTAAACTTAAAACAATTTTGGTGTGCTGCTAGTTGCCTCCTTGTAGCATGAGAGTAGCCATGAATAAAACCTTCTTGGATACACTTCTATTACTGCTTGCCTCAAGGAATTCCTTGGTGGGATAGCAGTCCTTAGTAGTTACTCTTAAGTGGATATCACACTGTTGTCTCAGAACCTGCTCATGCTCCTGGAATTTACTTAGGTTTCTTAGGATTGTGGACTGCACAGGCCCACACCATCCTTGGAGATTTGGCTAACTGTAAAGGTTTAGAGTTTAGGGTGAGGAACTTAGGATATCTGGTTAGAAGTTTCTGGAAACTGATGCTTTTGCCTGGACCAGTTGAGAATCAGATGGCCTGAGAAGGCTTCATTCCATATAAGTCCTATGTTGGCTTCCTTTTTAAATTTAAATTAAATTAAATTTATTTATTTGAGAGAGAGATATGGGAGGACAGGCAGATACAGAGAGAATGGGCACATCAGGGCCTTCAGCTGCTGCAAATGAACTCCAGCTGCATGCACTACCATTTGCATCTGGCTTCCGTGGGTCCTGGGAAGTTGAACCTGGATCCTTTGGCTTTGCAGGAAAGTGCCTTAACTGCTAAGCTATTTCTCCAGGCCTGGCTTACTTTTCATACAGATCACTCCTCTGACCAACCTCCAGATTGTGTATTCATTTGTCATATGTGTCAAATTATTTCTTGTTTGCCCTACTAGGATGTATGTCTCATAAGGCAAGTGTATTTTATGTATGTTATTTAATTTTCTATATAGTGATTTATTTGGACATAAGCTGAGGGTTAATCTTCATTGTCAACTTGAACAAATTTAGAATCGCTTAGGAGACACACCAATGGTGTGTCTGTGATAATGTACAGCAAGAGACACAGGGTGTGATCTATCCTAAGCATCAGGGAAGATGGTAGGGTGTGGCATTTCTAGAGAGGTTTAGCTGCAAAAGGAAGAATGCGAGTTGGAGGCCCAGACACAAGAAAAAGGAGAGAGGCAGATTAGCACTAGCATTCAGTTCTTTCTGTGTGTGTGGGGTGGGGGTGGGGAGGGAGGTGTAGGGAGAGAGAGAAACAGATAGAGCTGGGCATGCCAGGGCCTCCAGCCACTGGAAACTAACTCCAGGTGCTCCATCCTGTGCATCTGGCTAACGTGGGTCCTGAGGAATTGAACCTGTGTTGTTAGGCTTTGCAGATGAGCATCTTAGCCACTGAGCCACCTCTCTAGCTCTCTTTCTGCTTTTCTTAAATTTCATTTTATTTTATTTAAAATTTTTTTATTGACAACTTCCATAATTGTAGATAATATCTCATGGTAATTCCCTCCCTCCCTCCACTTTCCCCTTTGAAACTCCACTCTTCATCATACCCCTTCCTCCTCTCAATCAGTCTCTCTTTTCAGTTTGATGTCATCATCTTTTCCTCCTATTATGATGGTCTTGTGTAGGTAGTGTCAGGCACTGTGAAGTCATGGATATCCAGGCCATTTAGTCCTGGAGGAGCACATTGTAAGGAGTCCTACCCTTCCTTTTGCTCTTACATTCTTTCTGCCTCCTCTTCCGCAATGGACCCTGAGCCTTGGAAGGTGTGTTAGAGATATTTCAGTGCTGAGCACTCTTCTGTCACTTCTTCTCAGCACCATGGTGCCTTCTGAGTCATCCCAAGGTCACCACTATCTGAAGAGAGAAGTTTCTCTAACCAAAAGTGAGAGTAGCATTACTATATGGACATAAACATTAAGAGACTCTGAAAGCACTATACTTAATGTTCATATTCACATATCACTGCTACTCTCACTTCTGGTTAGAGAAGTTTCTCTTTTCAGATGGCGATGACCACTGGGATGACCCTTTTGGGTCATAGTGCTGAGAAAAAGAGATGGAGGAGTGCCCAGCACTGAAACATCTCTGTCACACCCTCCAAGGCTCAGGGCCCATTGTGGAAGAGGGAGTGGATAGAATGGAAGAGCCAAAGGAAGGGTATGACTCCTTACAGTGCAACTTTCCAGACAGAAATTGGCCTTGATATCCATGACCTTGCAGTGCCTAGCAATACCTTCACAAGACCCTCATAATAGAAGAAAAAGATGATGACATCAAATTAAAAGAAAGACTAATGGAGAGAGGGAAGGGGATATGATGGAGCTTGGAGTTCTAAAGGGGAATGGGGGGAGGGGAGGGAAATATGCATTTTTGTATGTAAGTATAGAAGTTGTCAATAAAAAAAAACACACACACAAAACATTAAGAGAACTGCTAACTGAGCAGTTTGGTGAGCATAGTATACAAATTTAGCCAGACACCAGCAGATGTTACACCCCTAGGGCTCATGACTATCCCTGTTGTAGGTTTTCAGTATTAGGGATGTATTCCCTCCCATGGTTGGTTTCCCCCATAACAGACATGCCACTATTGCACCCATTGGCTCATTTAGCCTGGCTGGCCAAATTTAAGGCTTTCAGTGTTCACTGTTGAGTATCTTCACTGGTGATTTCTCTCTCTCCCATTGAACTGCATGTAGCATAGGTTTTCCAGCTTTCTGTCAGCTGGTCCAAATAGAGGAGGCTTTCAGCTCAGCTCCAGCAGAATTTCTCAGTGACCTTGCAGCCCAAGTATGCGGTGTCTTCAGTAATAGGGTCTTACCATCTATTCCTGGTGGGAAACCAAGGGCCTCAGCAATGGCCTATAATGTTTTGGGGGTATCACTGGAAGGTATCCCATCCCTGGCACTGAAAATTTGCTAGTAACAGTCTATGGCTTCTGAGTGTTCCAGTGTCCAGAAAAGTAGGTTTCTTTCTGCCCCTTGACTGTGGATGCCATAGAGCCAGCTGTTCCATGCTCCTCCTGTTACACTTTCCCTGTCAGGATGGACTGAAGCCCTTCAAACCATGAGCCACACTAAGTCCTTCCTCCCATAAGTTCTTTCTTGTCAGGTGCTTTGTCACAATAATGAGAAAAGTAAATAGAGGGATGAAGAGGTGGCTCAGAGGTTAAGTTGCTTGCTTGCAAAGCCTACCAACCTGGGTTCAATTCCCCAGTACTGATGTAGAGCCAGATACACAAAGTGGTGCATGCATCTGGAGTTTGCAGAGGTGGAGGCCCTGGTGTACTCATTCACTCTCTCTCTCTCTGTCTCTCTTCTCTCTCTCTTCTTGCAAATAAATAAATATATTTTATTTTATAGGAGAGAGTCAGAAAGGGAGGGAGGCACAGATAGAGAATGGGCATGCCAGCAGCCTCTCAGCCGCTCTAAACAAACTCCAGATGCATGTGCCCCCTTGTGGGCAAGTGCGGCATTGCGCCCTTGCGTCACGTTGTGACTGGCTAAATGTGGGACCTGGAGAATCAAACAGGCATTCTTAGGCTTAGGAGGCAGGTGCCTTAACCCCTAAGCCAGCCATAAAATATTTTAGTTTTATTTATTTATTTGAGATTAAGAAAGAGGCAGAGAGAGAGAGAGAGAGAGAGAGAGAGAGAGACCGCGAGCGAGAGCGCAAGCCTGGGTGTGCTTCCAGCCACTGCAAATGAACTCCAAATGCATGCACCACCTTGTGCATCTGGCTTACATGGGTCCTGGGGAATAGAACCAAGATCCTTTGGCTTTGCAGGCAAGCGCCTTAACTGCTAAGCCATCTTCTCCAGCCCACTAAAAATATTTTTTGTGGGCCAGAAGAGAGCCAACGTAAAAATTTCCCTCCAAAACATAGATGGTCATCCCTTCTACTCTCCGAAGCCCCTTAGAAACACCCAGGGCTACACCTCACCAGGGCCCCAGCTGAAACCATAGAACAACGCAGGGAAGGGCAAGAGTTCAGTATTCATGGCAATCATGACACCAGCAAAAGGCCGAAGGAGATAAACACAGAGAACATCCACCTCCAACTAAGCCAGAGATCCAGAGACACAGAGGCTCCCAAAAACCGCATCACTGAAGCAGAACTAAAATGACCCCAATGTGGCTCAGGAAACTTGCAAAGATTGTTAGAGCCATAGTTGGGGCATTATGCACAGAGACTGGGGCCAACCCCCAGAACTCTTAACCAACCTCACAATGCTTGACCCATTCCCCATTGACAAGGGTCCCTTTGAAAGAGGGAGGACAGGGAGGAGGACAATGGATCCCTTACCGTGAATGTAAAATCAAAATAATATAAATAATATATATATATTTAAAAAAAAAAAGTAAATATATACTCCAAGCCCTTAGAAACACCCCAGGGCTGGGAGATAGCTTAGTCAGTAAAGTGCTTGCCTTGCAAGAATGAGGAGCGGAGTTAGATGCCCAATACTCACATACACATATTGGGCCTGGTAACATGTGCCCGTGATTCCAGTGCTGGAGATGCAGAGACGGGAGACTGGGGCTCACTGGCCAACCAGGCCAGTCTAATTGGTAAGCTTCAGGCCAAGGAGAGGCTCAATGTCAAAAGGAGGTGAGCAGCATTCCTGAGGATGACACCTGAGGGCCTCTGGCCTCCACACACATGCATACATATGTACATGCATATCCACACACATGTGTATCCACACACATACAGACATGCTTCATATAGACATATTTTAAATTATTATTAGGCTCTGCAAATGAACTCCAGACATATGTGTCACCTTATGCATCTGTGTGGCTTATGTGGGTTCTGGGGACTTGAACCTGGGTCCATAGGCTTTGCAGGCAAGGGCCTTGACCACTAAGCCTTCTCTCCATCCCCTAGACACTTTATTTTTTTAAATAAAAAGTCCCTGGACCAAAGTGGAAGCTAACTAAACATCAATTGAGTATTTAGTATCTGGTGCTTTCTCAACAGAAGACAGTGTCCTGTGGCCATTTCCTGCCAGTTCCCTACAGCACTATCAAAAGCGACTTTCCTTCCTATTAAAAAAGCTTATGCCTGGGGCTCAGTTTATAGGAACTTGTCCAGCATTCAGCTGCTACACACACACACACACACACACACACACACACACACACACACACACACACAGAGCCCTGATGCTTCTAACAAAACCTCACTAACCCTAGTATGAGAACCATCTGTTCAGTGGCCCTCAGTTCTCTTGAGCACCCATTCAGGTGCACACATGCTATCTCTTACAGAATTCTAATCTTTTCCCAGACCCCAGGACTCTTATGTACACAGGAAGACAAGAGGGCCCTCCCCTGTGGCCTCTTGTTCATCAAACTACAGGCCCACTAAAAATATTTTTTAAAAAAGTAAATATATACTCCAAGCCCTTAGAAACACCCCAGGGCTGGGAGATAGCTTAGTCAGTAAAGTGCTTGCCTTGCAAGAATGAGGAGCGGAGTTAGATGCCCAATACTCACATACACATATTGGGCCTGGTAACATGTGCCCGTGATTCCAGTGCTGGAGATGCAGAGACGGGAGACTGGGGCTCACTGGCCAACCAGGCCAGTCTAATTGGTAAGCTTCAGGCCAAGGAGAGGCTCAATGTCAAAAGGAGGTGAGCAGCATTCCTGAGGATGACACCTGAGGGCCTCTGGCCTCCACACACATGCACACATATGTACATGCATATCCACACACATGTGTATCCACACACATACAGACATGCTTCATATAGACATATTTTAAATTATTATTATTATTTTATTTATTTATTAGAGAGAGAGAAAACGGGCACACCAGGGCCTCTAGCCTCTGCAAATGAACTCCAGACATATGCGTCACCTTATGCATCTGTGTGGCTTATGTGGGTTCTGGGGACTTGAACCTGGGTCCATAGGCTTTGCAGGCAAGGGCCTTGACCACTAAGCCTTCTCTCCATCCCCTAGACACTTTATTTTTAAATAAAAAAGTCCCTGGACCAAAGTGGAAGCTAACTAAACATCAATTGAAGTATTGAGTATCTGGTGCTTTCTCAACAGAAGACAGTGTCCTGTGGCCATTTCCTGCCAGTTCCCTATAGCACTATCAAAAGCGACTTTCCCTTCCTATTAAAAGCTTATGCCTGGGGCTCAGTTTATAGGAACTTGTCCAGCATTCAGCTGCTACACACACACACACACACACACACACACACACACACACACACACAGAGCCCTGATGCTTCTAACAAAACCTCACTAACCCTAGTATGAGAACCATCTGTTCAGTGGCCCTCAGTTCTCTTGAGCACCCATTCAGGTGCACACATGCTATCTCTTACAGAATTCTAATCTTTTCCCAGACCCCAGGACTCTTACGTACACAGGAAGACAAGAGGGCCCTCCCCTGTGGCCTCTTGTTCATCAAACTACAGTGGAGATGGCAAGCTTTAATGATGAAAGTAACCACAAGTGCTTCATGTGTTTATTTCTTTTTAAAAGTTTTATTTATTTATTTATTCATTTATTTGAGAGAGTGAGAGAGGGAAAGAGGCAGAGAGGGTAGAGAGAGAATGGGCATGCCAGGGCCTCTAGCCATTGAAAACAAACTTCAGACACATGCACCACCTTGGGCAGCTGGCTTATGTGGGTCCTGGGGAATCGAACCAAGGTCCTTTGGCTTTGCAGGCAAATGTCTTAACTGCTAAGCCATCTCTCCAGGCCCCTGTTTATTTCTTTTAATTCCCTCCCCCTGACAACCCATGGGGTAAGCAGTGCCCGAGTCCCTATTTTCAGAGGAGCTGATGAAAAGGTATGTTTCTTGCCTAACCCAGGAACTTGAGGAGCCTGAACGTGTCTGTGTCCTGTTGCAAGAAACAACTTTATATCATGAAAATGACAATGAATAAACAGATAAACCTGACCTGAACTTAAATTTAAAATTGAGTTTGGAAGCCGGGTGTGGTGGCACACGCCTTTAATCCCAGCACTCAAGAGGCAGAGAGTAGGAGGATCCCTGTGAGTTCAAGGCCACCCTGAGACTACATAGTGAATTCCAGGTCAGCCTGGGCTAGAGTGAGACCCTACCTCAAAAAAAAAAAAAAAAAAAAAAAAAAAAAAATTGTGTTTGGGAAGAATTATAAAGGGGATGAAAGTAAAAATGTAATTTTTTCAAAGCAGATCACTCTTATCTGGTCTTAATAGGTTAACAGGGGATCTAAATCAGAATGGCATGACATTATCTTGGACAACATATTCACAACCCCAAAGCTCATGTGGAATGTCTCTGGCTCCAGTTCTATGCCAGCTGTGCCACTTCTCGGCATTGTTTTTCAATGGGGTATTAGTCAGGGTTCTCTAGAGAACAGACCTGATAGAATGAATGTATATTATAAAGGGGATTTATTAGATTAGCTTACCTAGATATGGGCTGGGAAGACCAATCATGGCTGCCCAAAGTCTAGAGACTTGGGTCAGTAGTTAAAGGTGCTTGCTTGCAAAGCCAGAATGCCCAGGTTCAATTCCTGAGCATCCTCATAAAGTCAGATGCATCAATGGTACATGTATCTGGCGGTTGTTTGCAGTGGCAAAGGATCCTGGCATGTACACACACACACACACACACACACACACACACACACACCCCTTGAAAATAGAGACAATTTATTTAAAAAGACAAAAAATTAGAGAGAGAGAGAGAGAGAAGAGAGATAGAGAATTGGCATGCCAGGGTCTCAGCCACTGCAATCGAACTCCAGATGCTTGCACCACTTAGTCAGCATGTGCGACCTTGAGCTTGCCTCACCTTTGCACATCTGGCTAACATGGGATCTAGAGAGTAGAACATGGGTCCTTAGGCTTTGCAGGCAAGCGCCTTAACTGCTGAGCCATCTCTCCAGCCCTAAAAAGAAAAACCAAGTATTAATTTTTGTGATATGTGAATGGGAATGATGTTGTGCATTCTGCTTTGTTCCACACAGCTGAAAATCCTTCAACGTGTCAAGTGTTCATGCAAAAGCTGCACCAGAGGCTGAGGAGATGGCTCAGCAGATAGGAAGGAGTGCTTGCTGTGTGAGCCAGAGGATCTGAATTCAATCCCAAGAAGCCACATAAAAAGTCAGGTGTGGCCATACATGCCTGTAACCCCAGTGCTGAGGGGGCAGAGACAAGAAAATCACCAAGGCTGACTAGTCAGCCAGTCTGACTACAAACAACATCTCCACATTCAGTGAGAGAGAGAGTGAATTTCATGGAACTAAAGAAGGTCCTTGCCCACCCCCTTGTTTGAAGCAGGGTCTCTTGTTTGATGTTCATGGCTGTGTTACGAGCTTCCAGGAAATTCTCTTGCCTCTGCCTCCCTTCCCATCTCATCATCTGTGTGCTGGGATTACAGAAACCCACCATAGATTCTGCCCCCTTTTTTTTGTTTGTTTCTGTTTTCCTTTCAAGGTAGGGTTTCACTGTTGCCCAGGCTAACCTGGAACTCACTCTGTATTCTCAAACTGGTCTTGAGCTCACAGTGATCCTCCTACCTCTGCCTCCTGAGTACTGGGATTAAAGGCCTGAACCACCATGCCCAGCTGGATTCTGGCTTTAAAAAAAATTTATTTATTTATTTTTTGGTTTTTCAATGTAGGGTCTCACTCTAGCCCAGGCTGACCTAGAATTCACTATGTAGTCTCTAGCGTGGCCTCGAACTCATGGCAATCCTCCTACCTCTGCCTCCTGAGTGCTGGGATTAAAGGTGTGAGCCACCATGCCCTGCTTTTAAAAAATACTTTTATCGGGCTGGAGAGATGGCTTAGCAATTAAGGTGCTTGCTGGCAAATCCCACATAAACCAGTTGCAGTAGGTGGTGCATGCATCTGGAGTTTGCAGTGGCTGGAGCCCTGGTGTGCCCATTCCCTTTCTCCCTCTTTCTCTCTTTCTCTCAGTCTTTCAAATAAACAAATAAAAATATTTAAAAATATATACTTGTATATATTTATTTGTAAGCAGAGGGGGCCAGAGAGAAGAGAGAACCAAGACCTCCAGCCACTGAAAAAGAATTTCAGATGCATGGGCCATTTTGTGCATCTGGCTTTAAGCAGGTACTGGGAAACTGAACCCAGGCCATTAGGCTTTGCAAGCAAGCACCATTAATAGCTGGATGAGCCATCTCTCCAGCCCTTTGACTTTTTAAAACATGGTGTCTGGGGATTTGGGCTCAGGCACTCAGGCTTGGCATGGCAAGATGGTACTGACCATCTCCTCAGCTTGTGTTAGGGATTCTTGAGCAATTCAATGACAAAAGAGGAGCCAAGCATTACTAGAAAATGAAATTTTAAAAAGGATACAGGGGCAGGAAAGATGGTCTAGTGGTTAAGGCACTTGCCTGCAAAGCCTAAGAACCCAGGTTTGATTCCCCAGTGCCCATGTAAGCCACATGCACAAGGTGGTTCTTGTGTCTGGAGTTTGTCTGCAGTGGCTAGAGGCACTGGTGCGCTCTTTCTCTCTCTCTGCCACTTTCTCTTTCTCAAATAAATAAATAAATAAATTTTTAATAAAAAGATATGGAGGGCTGGAAGATGGTTTAGTAGTTAAGGTGCTTGCTGGCAAAGCCAAAGAACCCAGGTTTAATTCCCACAGGACCCACATAAAGCCAGATGCACAAGGTAGCACATGAGTCTGGAGTTTGTTTGCAGTGGCTACAGGCCCTGGCACACCCATTCTCATATTCTTTTTCTCTCTCTCTCTCTGCTAGAATGAGACCATACCCCAAAAAGAGAGAAAAAGATCAAAACACCTGAAATATTAGTAAATGAACAAAAATCCTCTGCACACAGATCAAGTGTGCATATGAACACACACACACACACACACACACACACACACACACACACACACTCCAATAATGTCAACATTTCATAGGCAGGTAATGTAGTATAATAGGTATGGATTCTGGGTCCAAGTAGCCACATTCATAAGTTATGACCACGGAGCACATTACAACAAAATATGGATGGCAATTATATTTTTATTTTTAGTTTTGCATGCATGTATGCGTGTGTATGTGTATGGTATATGCCTGTGTATATGCCCTTGAGACACCCCCAATACACTGGCCTGTGGCAGGGGTCACTTGCCTGCGGGGGCCAGAGTAGAACATCAGATGAACTACTCTGGTGCTCTTCCGCCCTGACTTGTTTTGAGCTGCAAACAGATGAGTGAGGGAGGCTGGCTCCCTTGCTACAGAACGTCGTCTAATGTGGTCAGACACGCCAAAGGCCAAGGCCGGGTCATCCCAGGGGTGGGAGGAAGCCCGGCCCTGGGCTTGGGTCCTTGGAGGAGGCCGAGCATCCCGCCAGGGTCTCGGGACCCAGAGTAGTTCTAGCAAGCCCGGAACAGCTGGCAGGGGCCGATCTTGCGACCCAAGACGAAGCAGACGCTTCCTCCCAGGAACAACAGAACTTCTTCCGGCTTCCTCGTGCCAGGGCCCGGGAGTGGGCGGAGCATCTAGCTTCCGGTCTCTGCGCACGCGCGGGCACGCTCGGCGCCCCATCCCCGCTGGCGTGACGTCATGTGGCGTCTGGCCGCGTGCGGGGCGTGTGCCTTGCTCGGGCCAGGCGGGCGCCGGGATCCCACCTTGTTCCTGCGCGGGCCGCCCGCGTCCTTCTCCAGCCCTCGGCCCCTGAGTGTCCCAGCGGGTCCCGGCAGCGCCGGCCTGTCTTCCTCGGCTCCCGGGACCGCCGAGTTTCTTCCCGGGTGCGCTTCCGCCCAGGAGGTGAACCTACGGGACTGGGAGAGGGGACCCGGGTCTTGCAGTGTCACGATGTTCTTAGGCCACAGGGACACTTTGAATACTTAAAAAAAAAAAAAAATCTGCATTTTAATACTTCGGAATTTTTTTTTCTTTTTGTAAAAACCATCTGTTTGGAAAGCTCTCCAAAACTAATTCTAAGTTGCTCTTTTAAGATGAGCTTTGCTTTGACGACATCGGTTCAGAGGACAGCTTTTCAGTAAGGAACAAATCTTCCCTGGCCATGGGGACATCTCTGTTTTCCCACCGAAACTCAGCATTTGGGGGAAGAGGTGCTGTTTTTTGAAAATGCTTTACATCTTTGCTGTTCTAGACACACCAACCTAATTTGAGTTTTTTCCCCTCTTGAATCAATATTATAAAGGGTGTTTTGAAAGAACCCAAGGTCCTTGAACCATTCGGATTTTTCATATCACAACTGTGACTATAGTGTCCCTTGTCAACTAGCATTCCCTGCCTTCTAGTTAGTTCTTTCTTTAATGCTTTTTTTTTTTTTTTTTTTTTTTTTTTTTTTTTTTTTTTTTTGGTTTTTCGAGGTAGGGTTTCACTCTGGTCCAGGCTGACCTGGAATTCACCTTGTAGTTTCAGGGTGGCCTCGAACTCACGGTGCTCACAGTGATCCTCCTATCTCTGCCTCCCGAGTGCTGGGATTAAAGGCGTTTGCCACCATGCCTGGCTGTCTTTCTTTAATGCTTTTTATCTGTTGTAGATTTTGAATTTTGGTAACTACATTTGATAGAGTTGTGTTGAGTAGAATGTGTGGATTTCTAGTTTTATCTAACTTCTCATTACTCAAAATACCCCTTGGAGGAAATAAAGCCAAGAAAAAAATGTAAAAGCACTGGAATTCTAGCTAAAGATAACATTTTGGATATCATCTTAATTTTTACTACATAATATCTCATAAAAACAAACAATCATAATATGTAGAATTGTGTAACTAACGCTTTTATATAACATAACTTACTTGTCTTCAAATGCCAGCTTTTCTTTGCATGTTTGTACTGGTTTCAGGTTATTCCATTGTTCTGTCATAAGTGCTCATAAATAAAGTAGGAACCCTACTGCCAAAACCTATGCCTTTTCTTATAGCAGCTAAAAAGATTGCTGACTTAGTTTTGACCAAGATGTGTAAATGAGGCATGGTTAGAGTGACATAAAGGCAAAGATTTAATATCTAGTCCTATGCAAGAACAGACAGTTTATTATAGAATATCTGGCTAATTGAAGAAGTGGAGAAAACGAGTGAATTTTTTTTTCTAATTCTTCTGTCATTGCTTTTACCTTCTCCATCTCTTCTTCCCTCCAAGAATGAAACATGAGTGAAGACTCTCAGAGAAACTTCCGCTCAGTGTATTATGAGAAAGTTGGGTTTCATGGAGTTAAGGAAAAGAAATCATTGGAAATCCTCCTGAAAGATGACTGTCTGGGTGTGTGTCGTCCACTTTATTAAGCTCATTGTTTCTCGGCCATGGCAGATGTTCTGAAGCAAATGTTACCTTTTAGGACTTCTGCGGGGAGGAATTTGCTTCCTGCTGTGTATGTCTGTTTGTGTTTTTTAGTGAAATGACAACAGCAGAGTGGTTTATTCTGAGAGAAGTTAAAGATTTTTCAAATTCACCAAGAGGCTTTGCAAAGCTTATTTAAAAAGTCAACAATATGAGCTGGAGAGATGGCTTAGTGGTTAAGGTGCCCAGGACCCACGTGAGCCAGATGCACAAGACTGCACATGAGTCTGGAGTTCATTTGCAGGGGCTGGAGGCCCTGGTGCACCCGTTCTCTTTCTCTTTCTGCCTCTCAAATAAAAAAGACTCAACAATATATATATTTTTTGTTAAGCCTGCATATTTTCTCAAGTTCCAGATGCGTCATTACAGTGTCTGGGCAAGCTTTTGCAGAAACTTCAGTCATGATGTTCCTTTACAGAAATACTAAGATTTCATAACACGTCATTACACATTGGTATTTTCGTTTATTTTAAGCCAGTAATAATAAAATCTGTTGTTACTTACAGTGAAGCAAACTGAACCATAGTTGAAAACACTACTTTATTATTATTGTTCTCATGCTAGGAGTCAAACCCAGGGCCTAGCATATACTGAACAAGAACCTTTACCACTGAGCTATGCTACACCACTGTCCCACATAGAGCACTTTCAGAGTTTCAGGTTTGTATTGCATTTGATCTTTGGTCCTCACTGGACTTGTTTGTTTGTTTGTTTGTTTGTTTGTTTGTTTGTTTGTTTGTTTGTTTGTTTCCGAGGTAGGGTCTCACTCTAGCTTAGGCTGACCTGGAATTCACTATGTAGTCTTAGGTGGCCTCAAACTCACGGTGATCCTCCTACTTCTGCCTCCCAAGTGCTGGGATAAAGGCGTGAAACACCAGCTTGGACTGTGTTTTAAAGTATGTCTGGCATGATTATTCTCTGTTGCTAAGTAGAGAAATTGAGAGTTTGGGCCATTAGGTGTAATTTATTGGTATATCATTTACAAGTTATATTAACTTGAAGTCACAGAGTTACTTTTAGCTTCCATTTCCATATCATTTAGAACAGTAACTCCCCACCAGTCTAGTAACATGCATTAAATAAAATCGATTCTAGGGGCTGGAGAGATGGCTTAATGGTTAAGGCACTTGCCTGCAAAGCCTAAGGACCCAGGTTCAACTCCCCAGAACCCATGTGAGCCAGACGCACAAGGTGATGCATAGGCACAAGGTCATACATGCACACAAGATGATGCATGCATCTGGTGTTCGATTCAGTGGCTAGAGGCTGTGGTGTGTTCATTTTCTCTCTCCCTGTCTCTTGCTCTCTCACACAAAGAATAAATAAATAAAAAATAAAATCAATTTTTTAGTAATTACTGCTAATGTTAAGGGAATGTAGTAATGTATGCAAACACATCCCTCATGCTGCACCATGCTAATTGTTTTAAGTTGGTGAAAGATGTGGGCTAGAAATGATAGCAATATTGCCTGTCAGAGGGGAGGCAGAGGTAGGAGGATCACTGTGAGTTCAAGTCTACCCTGAGACTACATAGTGAATTCGAGGTCAGCCTGGGCTAGAGTGAGACCCTACCTGGGGGGGGGGGTCAGGGAGAAAAAAGAAAAAGAAGAAATTTACTTATATTCTGATGACATGCCTGGTAGGTGTTAGTTTAAAAATGCAGTATCCCGTCCCTGACCTGCATGAAGCAATTCTGTTGTTCTTTCCCCTCTAGATATCAAGAAGCTCTGTACTTTCAGCCAGAGGTTCCCTCCCCCGTCCACGTACTGTACACTGGTATGGAAGGTGCTTCTAGGTAGGAGACACAGGTTTTTTGGGGGTTGTCTTCAAAAGTATTGACTAGGGCTGGAGAGATGGCTTAGCGGTTAAGGCGCCTGCCTCCTAAGCCTAAGAACGCTGGTTCCAATCTCCAGCGGTTCCAATCTCCAGGTCCCACGTTTAGCCAGATGCAAAGTGATGCAAGGGCGCAAGGCCGCACTTGCCCACAAGGGGACGCACACATCTGGATTTCGTTCGCAGCAGCTGAGACTGCTGGCGCGCCCATCTCTGTCTCACTCTCCCTGTCTATCTCTCTCTGGGTCTCTCTCCAAAAAATAAATAAAATAATAAAAAAAATTTTTTAAAGTATTGACTAATGAGAGCATTTGTTATCTTACAGTCAGAAGAGGAGGATTCACCTGGGCCCTCTGCTGAATACTAGCTCTTCCTCGGGAGACCCAATTACTGCTCACTGTAAAAGCCTTTAGGATGGTGACTTCAGCATATTGGCCATTGTTCTAGTAGTGCCAGATTATTAGTGTCAAGAGAGAAGGCAGTCTGTGATCCTGAGACGAAGTGTGGCAAGGCAGTCTGGTCTAGCCTTTGCCCTCAGCTGGGTAACATGGAGGAAGACTCTGGGCTTCATTTCTTTGCATCTGTAAAATGAACACATGGAGCTAAATTGCATTTAGATTTGTTGGGTTCTGTGACGGTCAGCGGTGAGGAGTAACTTCCTCATGCATGCTCTCTCAGAATCAAAGAGGAAGCCCAGTTTTCTTTTCCTAGAAGTGGGAGTGAATGAATCCCAGTGATGAGTGGCTGGACGAGCTTCTGCTATAAGCAGCATCCCTTCTGAGCACAGGGTTTTTACCTCTGAACCTGCTGGAACACGTAATCCCCATTATCACCCTCTTTTCTTAAACAGCTTAAGGTTGTTAATTGTAAGATAGTAGAGAGGATGGAAAAGGTGGACTGTTAGGGTTATTTATCACACGTCCTTGGGCGCCTGCCACTAAGCCAAGTGGTTTATGTAGAGCAATCCTGTAGAGAAGTCCCCTGAGGTCAGCTGGTCTCAGTATCTCAAGTTTACAGACAAAGAGACTCTGGGAGCCTAAATAGTTTGCCTTATACCCTGTCTGAGACAGGAGCAGGGATTTAAAGCTTCACAAGTTCATTTGAAGGCAGGTTAGGTTACAGACTCCATTTTCCTTTCATTTTTTTTTTTTTTTTTTTTTTTTTTTTGTTTTTCCGAGGTAGGGTCTCACTCTGGTCTAGGCTGACCTGGAATTAACTATGTATTCTCAGGTGGCCTCGAACTCTCGGCAATTCCTACCTCTGCCTCCCAAGTGCTTGGCAGGACCCTGAGGCACCTGCAGCCCTGAGTGGTTTGTCTGGAAAGTTCTGCCCAGTGACCTTTGTTGCAAAAAAAAAAAAAAAAAAAAAAAGCCTTTGTGCACTCCTGTGTCTGGTGGTTCATGGTGGGCTTATCATCTACAGAAGTGATGACAACTATTTTGTTGTTTTTTCTTTTAGAACAGTTGTTATTAAATCATACACGAAGGTGTTGTCACCATCAAAATACATTCCTTCCGAGGTGGTCATGTTGAGAGAGTCCATTTTTGCTGTGAAGTACTGACTGTGTGTCTGACTAGTAACTCCAGGGGATTAGTGGGAGGTGGGAGCTTCCATGTACCTTGTGACACTTCCAGAGTGCCATGGCATATCCAGCTTGTCACTTCTGCCTTTTGTTCCCTTCTTTATCATCTAAGTGATTGATAATTTATTTATTTGTTCTTTGTTTTTCAAGGTAGGGTCTAGCTCTAGCCCAGGCTGACCTGGAATTCACTAGATAGTCTCAGGATGGCCTTGAACTCACAGCAGTCCTCCTACCTTGGCCTCCCAAGCTGGGATTAAAGGCATGTGCCACCATGCCTGGCCTGTGATTATTATTATTGTTTTTAATGAGAGTGTGAAAGAGAGGGGTGGGTGCGGAGAGAGAATTGGTGTGCCAAGGCCTCCAGCCACTACAATTAAACTCCAGATGTGTGTGCCACCTTGTGTGCATGTGTGACCTTGTGTACTTGCATCACCTTGTACATCTGGTTTATGTGGACCTAGAGAGTTGAATATGGGTCTTTAGGCTTCACAGGCAAGCACCTTAACCACTAAGCCATCTCTCCATCCTGATTGTTATTTTTGACATAGTTCTAGGCACTGGAAATGTAGCACTGTCATAGTGTGAAAGACTTTCCTTAGTGCAAGGTTTTGTTGCTAAGGGCTCTGTGAGTGCTGGCTTCCCGGTACCATTTCAGGTAAAAATCAGAGAATTTTAAAGACCAAATCTTTTTTATTTTATTTTTTTATTATTTTATTTATTTTTAGAGAGAAACACAGAGAGAAACAGATAGAACCCGGAGACTCCAGGTCCCATGTTTACCAGATGCAAAGTGAGCAGTCTCTCAGCTGCACTTGACCACAATCACAGATCTGTGTGCCCCCTTGTGGTCAGGTGAGAGGCTGTTGAGCCCTTGCATCACTTTGCATCTTCCTCTCTCCCTGGGACCTCTCTCTCTCAAAAAAAAAAAAAAAAAATTGGAACCAGCTGTTCTTAGGAAATTCAAGTACAGCTATTTAATCTGTATTGCCAGATGTGGAGCCCAAGACCAAATCCCTTGACTTCTCTGAGGGCCTGGAGAGATGGCTCCACAGCCACAGTGAGAGGTTTATATCAGGAAAAAACATTTAAGTTTAGCTTTATGCTAGACACTTTTGAGCTCATCTAACTTGTTTCCCAGAATGTTCTCTAGAATAATGGCTGTCTGGGGTTTGTATCTAGGAGAGAGTCATAGGCAGAAGAGCTGGCTGACACTTAGTTGTCATGGGCCAGGCACTCTCTCTGAGCATGTTCTATACACTCATTGGTTCAAAAAAAAAAAAAAAAAAAAAACAGGTCTTATCCTATCTTTCAGATGAGGAAATTCAAGTACAGCTGTTTAATCTGTTTTTAATTTTTATGTGGATTTAATTTAATTATTTTGGAGACTTCTCTGAGGGCCTGGCACAGAGCACTATACAGAGAGAGAGAGTTTATATCAGGAAAGAACATTTAAGACAAGAGATGGGCTGGACACTTTGTCTCATCTAACTTGTTTCCCAGAAAATCTCTAGAATAATGGCTTTCTGGGGTTTGTATCAAGAGGGAGTCATAGACAGACCTTGGCTGACACTTTGTTTGCATGGGCCAGACACTCTGGAGCATGTTCTATACACTCATTGGTTCCATCACAGTAGCTTGCAAGATGAGGCATTATCCCTATCTTTCAGATATCTCTCCAGCCCTGTGTTTCACTTTTTTTTAAATTTTTTTTAATTTAATTTAATTTATTTTTTTTTGAGAGAGACAGGAGAGAGGAGAGACAGATACAGAGATGGGCATGGCACCAGCAGTGTCTCAGCTGCTGAGAAGGAAATCCAGGTGTGTGCGCCCCTTGTGGTCAAGTGCGGCATGGTGCCCTTGCATCACTTTGCATCTGGCTAAACGTGGGACCTGGAGATTGGAACCTGGGTTCCAGCATTCTTAGGCTTAGGAGGCAGGCGCCTTAACCCTAAAGCCATCTCTCCAGCCCTGTTTCACTTTTTTTAAAAAATTTTTTAATTGTTTTATTTATTTTTTTTGGAGAGAGAGAGGGAGAGGGAGACAGATAAGAGATGGGCGCGCCAGCAGTCTCTCAGCTGCTGCAAATGAAATCCAGATGTGTGCGCCCCCTTGTGGTCAAGTGTGGCATTGTGCCCTTGCATCATTTTGCATCTGGCTAAACGTGGGACCTGGAGATTGGAACCGGGTTCTTAGCCTTAGCAGGCAGGCGCCTTAACCGCTAAGCCATCTCTCCAGCCCTGTTTCACTTCTTTTCAATGTCAGGATCCATCATTTTACCAGTTACCTTCCTAGCTGGACAAAGCATCCAACCAGAAGCAGCTTGTGGAAGGAAAAAGATTTAATTTGACTTCTGGTTTTAAGGAAAGTTTCATCACGGTGAAGAAAACATGGCAGGAGTGGGAAGTGGGCTTCTTGTTGTATCACAGGAAATGGAGAACAGCGGTGGAGCTGGGCCACGGGGCCCTCACATCCCACCCCCAGTGACACACTTCCTCCAGCAAAGCTCCTCTTCCGAAAGGTTCCACAATCTGCCCAAACGCAGCCACAAGCTGGGGATCAAGCATTCAGTTGCATGAGCATTTTACATTCAGACCCCCACAATCATACAATCATCATTTAACACTTAAGATTGTTAGAGTGAGTTTCTGAGAGACCTGTGTGGTGACTAGTGTTTGTGTGAATTCTCACTGAAGGGCTGCTTCTCACAGGGTTTGGATGGAGTCTCCGTATCACCCTTTTCTCATCCTGGCGCTCTCTGTAGGTATCTTGCATCCACACCACGAATCCATGCCCAGGTGATGATGACCTATTGCAAGGATCAGTACTCCGATGTCCTTCATGCCCTGAAAGTCGTCCGCTTCATCAGTGACACCACACCTCAGGTTGAAGTCTATCTCCGTATGCATCAGCTGGAATCTGGGAAGTTGCCCCGAAGTCCCTCTTTTCCACTGGTTAGTGGTTACTTTCACTTGCTGTTTAGCTCGGCTCTTTTAGGTTATTTTTTATTTTTATCTGTCACTGTCATTTGTAGAGCTGGGGACCCCACTCAGGTCCCTATGGATGCTGTGAGCACTCTACACTGAGCCACGCTACTAAGAACTCTTGATTGTCTCTTTGCTGGTTTTGATTGTGTCATGTTTTGCTTTAGAAAATTTTGTTGGCTTCCATTTTCCGTAGAATGGAAGCAACACAACTTTTCGTAGCATCCTTTAATACCTTTCATTTTAAAATATGATGATGCATTATGACTTGCTAGCAGGGATACATCCTGAGAAATGTGTCAGACAATTTGTCATTCGTAAATAGCATAGGGTATACGTACATTTACATATTTACATTTATTCAAACTAAAATGACTGACATTACTAAACCATTTAATTTGATAGGACCACCATAGTAGATCAGATCCCTTGGTAATTGAAACATGGTTATTACTATATATTGCTATAATTTCAGGTGTACAGGAAAGTTACAGGGTTGCTCCCAAGAATTGCTCTCTCTTTTTACTTACATTTATGATACATATGTACACATAATTCCTTCCTCTTCCTTCCCTCCCTTTTTTGGCCCCCCTCCCTTTTTGAGGTAGGTTCTCTCTCTAGCCCAGGCTGACCTGGAATTCACTATGTATTCTCAGGCTGGCCTGGAACTCACATCAGTCCTCCTACCTCTGCCTCCTGAGTGCTGGTATTAGAGGTGTGCACCACCAGGCCTGGCTGGCTCCTTTTTTGAGGTAGAGTCTCACTGTATATGCAGCACATGTTAGTCTGTAACTTGGGATCCTCTTCCTCTGCCTCCCAAGTGCTGGGATTGCAGGAGTGCACCACCATGCCTGGCTGTGTGCAGATACTTCTTTTTATAAGTAAGATGCAGACAGGATGCTCTGTTACCTCAGATTCCTTCAGTATATACCCCATTAAGACAAGGGCATTGTGGTAGGTAATCCTAGTATAGTCATTAAAACCAACACATTAATGTTGTTAACAATATTCACTTCTTTTTAAAATTATGAATTATTGAGTTTATTAGGGAGAAATCATAATTTGTTAGGTTTATTTAGGGAAAGTTAGTGTCCAGGAAAAGTCTGGGACAGTTCCACACATGCATGGGAGATTGAACATAGAAGCTCCTTAAATAATAGACCAGAGCGGACTAAGTAAAAGTAGTGACTCAGAGATGAAAGATAAATCTTACATGTAATCAAAGTGAGAGGGGTCCTCCAAAGCGTGACACAGAGAGAAGGCAAGATGAAAAATACCCAAGCCAAGGCAAGTGTTCCCCCCTTTTCCCAGCCACCTGGGAAGGAGGGCCAGATTCAGGTGGGTGTTCAGGCCAGGTCATGGGGCAAAAGGAAGAGGAATGAGAAAAAGCTGGCGAGAGATGTGGGGAGAAGAGAGCAATGCTATTCACTTCTAATTTCAAGCTCTGTTCATACTTATCAAGTGTCCTAGCAGTGCTCGTTGTCACAAACAAAATTCTGGTTGAAGGTTTGATCTTTGGTTGCCATGTTGTTTTGTTTCTTTTGATTCAATACAGCTCCCATTTCTTCTTATGTTCTTGACAGGTTTGAGGGCTGTGGGTCACTTATTTTGCAGAAAGCCTTTGCTTTAGATCTGGCTGGTACTTCCTCCTGGGTAGATCCAGGCTGTTCATGCTAAGCAGGGACACACGTGGGTGATGCAATGTCCTTCCAAGTTACTGTATCAGGAGGCACTCAGGGGAGAGTTGCCTGGTGAAAAGTCATTTGGTAAAATGTCTGTTGGGGTTTTCCACTGGAAGTTATTCTTTCTTGTGGGGTCCACCCTCCCTCCCGGGGAGTCTGCTGCCCTGCTTGACTGATGTGACCAAGGATTGTTTGCCTAAAAACATCTTGTTCCACTCCTATTTTATGGCCTAACTGCAAGTTCTGTATGCCCCAGGTGGCTCTTGTTTAACAGAAAACAACAGGTGGCTCTTGTTTAGAGAACATGAACTTCTGACCCTGGTACTTTTCGACAGTGCTGTAAGACTGTATATATATCACCCTCTGACTTCAATAAATGGCATTCTTGAAGCACGAATGACCCAGTGATTGTCTTTTCAATCCTCAGCACCTCACCCAGCTCAGGGTCTTGGTGGTAGCATATGTGCTACACTTTCTTACTTAGTAATTACTATTTTCTCTTGTGGGAAGACACTGTGAAACTGCTATGAAATTATCCTATTCCCCATCAAAGTTTGGCTCACAGGTTTTACCGTGTATTGATTACATTTTATTTTATTTTTTAAAACTTTTTGAAGCAAGGGCTCATCCTATCCCAGGCTGACCTGGAACTCATTCTGTAGCCCAGTCTGACCTTGAACTCATGACAGTCCCTTCATCAACCTTCCAAGGATTATAGGCATGAGCCACCATACCCAGCTCTAAATAATTTTGGTCATAGAAAAGTTGTAAAAACAGTATGCACCCTCAGATAACTTCACATAGCATCCAAAGTGCTACATCCTCCACAGCCATGGTATGAATATTAAAATGAGGAAGTAAGCCTTGATGCAGCATTGGCTCATCCACACACCTCACTGAAACTACCTCTTGTCACCCTGTGTCCTTCTAATTCAGGACCAGTCCTATGTCACACTTTGTGTTTAGTGGCCAGGTCTTAGACTTCTTTAATCCAGAACAGCTCCCTTGGGCTTTTTTGCTAATTCATGACCTTGACACTTGAAGAGAATGGGCTGGTCACTGGAGTATTTCTTTCTTTTTTTTTTTTTTTAAAGATTTTTAAATTTTTATTTATTTACTTATTTGAGACAGAGAGAAGGAAAGAGAGAGAGGGAGAGTGAGAATGTGCATGCCTGGGCCTCTGGCCACTGCAATCAAACTCCAGACACATGTGCCCCCTTGTGCATCTGGCTTACATGGGACCTAGAGAATTGAACCATGGTCCTTAGGCTTCGCAGGCAAACACCTTAACTGCTAAGCCATCTCTCCAGCCCTCACTGGCATGTTTGTCCACTTGAGCTTGTCTGGCATTCCTCCCGTGCAATCTCAGACATGCTTGACATCCAAGTGTGGGTGTGGGGCTCTGTTTCCCAGCCTTTCCTCAGGCAGAGCCCTGTGTATGTTTTTGTCTGTTAGTGGGAGTGTGTGCCGTGCTCAGCCTGAAGCATGGTCAGCTGAGGGCTGTTGGTTCTTCCCTCCAACTGTCAGTTACTGGGAGCAGTGTCAGGCCACTGGGGCACCCAGTCCAGGCCAAGGACTGTGTGGATCCAAGAGAGAATTCCCTTCCTTCCCCCCTCTTCTTTGTCTTTCTCTGAGTCTTAATAAGATATCCAGGGAAATGTATTTCCTCTGACCTTGACTCTGATACTCTTTGCATTTTATTAACAATTGCAAAGATGGCTGAAGAAGGAAATTCTTTATTAAAATATGGTTTGAAGCTGGGTGTGGTAGTGCAAGTCTTTAATCCTAGTACTTGGGACGTAGAGATAGGAGGATCACTGTGAGTTCAAGGTCAGCCTGGGACTACAGAGTGAATTCTGGTCAACCTGGGCTAGAGTGAGATCCTGTCTTGAAAAAAACAAAACAAAAGAAAATATGGTTTGATTTAATTTGGGGAATAAAAATATACTTCTTTTAACCTCTTAACCTTAACCTTTCCTTTTTAACCTTAAATTTTCAATCTGTGAAATCCTTGAAGAAAATGTAAAGTTCTTTGTATATGATAGTGATGTTTGAAAATAAAATAGAGCCAGGCATGGTGACACACTTTTAATTCCAGCACTTGGGAGGCAGAGGTAGAAGGATTGCTGTGAGTTTGAGACCACCCTGAGACTCCATAGTGAATTCCAGGTCAGCCTGGGGGGCTAGAGCAAGACCCTACCTTGAAAAACCAAAATAATAATAATAATAATAAATAAATAAATAAATAAATAAATAAATAAAATAATTTCCAGATAAGGTTTCATTTTATAAGAATTCTCCATTGAAGTTTACTGGAGGGTTGACAATTGTGGTCTGAATACTAATGCAATGTCAAAGAAATATCAATCATTGGATTTCTAAAATTCTGGTTTTTAGGGACATTTCAACTTTTTTGGTGCTTAAAGGCAGAATAGCATTTGAAAGCTGTTTGCAACTGCTTTGAAATGGAGCAATTGCTGTATGAGCCCTTTCAGAGTCCTTCTGTGTTTGTAAAGTACTGTACTGACATGTCTTCAAGTCTGGTTTATCTTAGTACATCTTTTTGAAAGAAATTCTGATCAGGTGGTGTGACTGTTTTTGTATGTGATTTGGGCAGACTGAAAGGCTGGATCCTGCAGTATAGAAGCTGCATGCTCCTCTGAAACCACCACTGTCAGCCACCCCAACTCAGCTCCATCTCCATAGCTGTTCACCCTAAACTCCCCTACTGTCTCCTGACTGATGCACTCTGCTGTTTGATCCCACTCTGGTTTATTAACTCAGTCTCTTCAAAATGTAGGGGCAAGGCTGCACTTCCTTATTAAAGAAATAAGTCTTCCTTTCTACTCCTGCCTCCCTCTTGAGAGTTAATATCAATCTTTTAGGAGCCTGATGATGAAGTGTTTCTTGCCATTGCTAAAGCCACGGAGGAGATGGTGGAAGACAGTGTGGACTGATACTGGATCATCCGCTGCTTTGTGGACCAGCTGAATAACAAGTACCGAGATTCTCTACCCCAGCTGGTGAGAGAGATGGTGGTGGTCGCTTGTTACTTGGGAGTGAGCAGAGAATGCTTCTACCTTCTGGTGCTGCTGAACTGATGAGTGGGTCCTCTGTAGTAGCACCAGACAGGTGTTTTCTGTAAAATGCCACATAGTAAGTGTCTCCAACTTGGGTGGGCTGGGTGGTTTCTAGCTCAGCCATTGGAGGGTAGAAGCAGCCCTGGGACAATGCAGGGGGGACTCCTCCTGCTGCAGGCCAGCCTGCTCCCCTGCTGTGTGGTAGTCCTTGTCCTGGACCAGAACCCACTAGCTATTTCGAGACCAGTCTCTCTGTGTTAATTGGGCTTTGTGTTTGCCCAAAGAGCAGAAACTTGTTTCCTCTCACATAGAAGTCCAGAAGGAGGCAGCCAGAGCTGGCACTGCAGTGCTGTGGTGTGGGCAGGATGTCAGAATCTCATTTTGTCCCAGCATGCTTAGGCACAGTCCTTCCTCCCCTATCCAAGATGGCTGTGGGACCAGCAGCAATGACATTCATGTTCTGGGCAGGAAGGAAGAGAGGAAGAAAGATAAAGAGGAAGGGAGATACGACAAGTGTGCCAGGGCCTCTTGCCACTGCAATTGAACTCCAGGTGTATGCAACACTTTGTGCATCTGGCTTTATGTGAGTCCTGGGGAACTGAACTTAGACCACCAGATTTTGCTGGCAAGTGCCTTTAATTGCTGAGCCATCTGTCCAGACACCTGAGGTCTGTCAGTCTTCAGCAGCTTTCCCTTTTGCATCTATTTAGTTTCTGAACTTAAGATGGGTTGCATCCTGAAAAACCCATTGTAAGATGAAAATATTGAAAATGCATTCACCTACTGAACATCTGGGCTTAGGGGCATGGTGGGCGGTGGAGTGAGGGTTTTCCCTCATGATGACTGGATGACAGCCTCATACCACATATCTATCCTGGGAGAACTGATCCAAAACCTAAAGTGCAGTTTCTGTTGGATGCATATTGCTTCTGTAGCATGCTGCAGTCAAAAATAACTCAAGTTGAATTACTGTAAGCTGGGGACAGTCTGCATTAGTGGCCAGGACTCTGCTATGTGGCTCCCCATCTGCAGTGAAGCCTGGGAAACATGACTTTTGAAGCCCATTAAAATAAGACAGTCTGTGAGCTGGGGAGATGGCTTAGCAGTTAAGGCCCTTGCCTACAAAGCCAAAGGACCTAGGTTCAATTCCCCAGGACCCATGTAAGCCAGATGCACAAGGTGGTGCATATGTCTGGAGTTGGTTTGCAGTGGCTGGAGGCCCTGGTGCACCCATTCTCTATCTCTCTCTGGATTCTCTATCTCTCTCTGGTTCTCTCTCTCCTTGTTCTCTCAAATAAATAAAAAGATTAAATAAATAAAATAAAATAAGAGAGTTGGCCAGATATGGTGGCATATACATTTGGCTAAGATAGGAGTTTTGCCATGGGCTAGAGTGAGACCCTACCTCAAATCCCCCCTCCCCAACACAGAAAGTCTTTTAGTGCAGGGCAGGAAAGAAGTCAGCTGTGTGCTGTACCCTAGTTTGGGAATCCTAAAGACTCAGTGGCACCTGCTTCATGGCATGAGCCAGCCTTCCTTGTTGTGTTGGTTACTTTCTTGTTGCTGTCAACAAACACCTGACCAGAATCAGTTTATGGAAGAAAAGGGTTTAATTCATCTCACATCATGGTGGGAAGGCATGGCAGGAAGCCCATGTCACATCTCACTAGAGTAGGAAGCTGAGA
Source organism: Orientallactaga sibirica (assembly GCA_036365145.1). NCBI lineage: Eukaryota > Metazoa > Chordata > Mammalia > Rodentia > Dipodidae > Orientallactaga > Orientallactaga sibirica. The sequence continues at coordinate 96,030 of JAEOAD010002092.1, read as the reverse complement.
GTGAACTGTATTTGGAGCCTGTCTATAAACCCTAAAGAGTGAGCTAGAGAGATGGCTTAGTGGTTAAGGGACTTGCCTGCAAAGCCTATGGACCCAGGCGTGATTACATGGTACCCATGTAAGCCAGATGCACAAGGTGGTCCATGTGTCTCAGTGACTACAGGCCTTGGGGCACCCATTCTCTCTCTTTCCTCTCTCAAGAAAAAAAAAATCCTCAAGGGCAATCCCCAGTGACCTACTTCCTCCTGAAGATTCCACAACATTCCTGAATAGGTCCGCCAGCTGAGAATCAAGTATTCAAACATGAGAGTCTATGGAGGGCATTTTACATTCAAACCACCACAATTGGCCATTTTCTAGTTTTTTATGCCCTCTTATCTCATTTATGAAATGTCTTTTTCCTTAAATCATTGCCACTGTGGTGCACATGGGAACTGGTACAAGCACAGTGATGATGGGTGGAGGAGCCGTCACATTCAGAGTGTGAGGACAAAGGAAAGGACCCTCCAGCCTTGTAGAATTCTTTAAAATAAATTTATTAATTTATTAGAGACAGAGAGAGAGGAGAATGGGCATGCCAGAAACAGTGAGAATGGGACCCTTAAGCCACCTTGTTCAGCAGGGCCTCTGGAGCCACTGTAAATGAACTCCAGACCCTTGTAGAATTCCACCTTGTTCAGCAGGTTTGACATTTGGGTACTGGGAATCAAACCTGGGTCCTTTGGGCTTATTTATTGAAGCACAGGCAAATGCCTTAACTGCTAAGCCATCTCCACCAGCTCAGCCTTGTAGAATCTTAGGAACTCCTGAGCACAGTTTTTATGTATTTCAAACCCACATAATCTGGTTTGGAGGTGTTGACATTTGAAACACTGAATAGTGACATCAATACAAATACTGGTGACATCAGTACAAATTGGAGCATGTTGGAGCATGTGGGGCAGGAGTAAATATGTCAGCTTCCTATGTAAAGCCGAACATCTCAGTTATGTCAGGCCTCAGTCAGCTCTCCTAAGTGTGATATTGGAGTTGGTAGGATTTTCATAGTCATGCTATGCTTGCAAACTCATTTTTGGGTACAAATATGTGATATATGAATACACTCTCACAAGAAATCAGACAGTCCAGATGAATTCACATTCCCCTAGTTCTGGACCTGCTCTCCTAGCCTTGCTGAGCAGTGAATGTTCTCATTAGCCTGACATGTGTTCTTTGAGACTCTCAGGTGGAAGCATCTGGCACACAGAAGCCATGACTGTAGAGATGTGCCCTACTGGTTTTTTGTTTTAACTTAAATTTTGGAGTGTATTCCAGATTTGTTCAGATAAGCTAGTAGTTTTAAGTCCTGGCTTCCCATTAGTACACCTGAGCACATTGAAAACTTTCCCATCACCTTTCCTCTTGGCTCAAACCAGTTAACTCTCATCCTCTATGGGTGAGCCCTGGAGTTCTATTTTTTTTTTCAAGTTAGGGTTGCCCTGGAATTCACTATGTAGTCTCAGGGTGACCTCAAACTCACGGCGATCCTCCTCCCTCTGCCTGCCGAGTGCTGGGATTAAAGGCATGCACCACACGCCTGGCTAGGAGTTCTAATTTTTAAAGTCTGCAGGCAGTTCTGATGTACAGCTAGGACTGAGAGTCACTCATTTAGAGCCATTTTTGTTCTTTTTCTGAAATATATTTGTGCGCATATGCATGTTCATGAGCCAGTACAGGTGCACACAGGCCAGCGCAAACATAGTGAGGTCCTCGCTTGTCCACCTTATTTGAGGCAGAGTTTTTCACTATGGATTCTCTTATTTATTTAAGAGAGAGAGAAAAGGAGGCAGATTGAGAAATAAAATGGTTGCACCAAGGCTTCCAGCTGCTGCAAATGAACTCTAGGCATGTGCCACCTTGTACATCTGGCTTACATGAGTCCTGGGGAATTGAACCTGGGTTCTTTGGCTTTGCAAGCAAGTGTTTTAATCACTAAGCTATCTCTCCAGCCCTCTTTTTGTTTTTAAAATATCTTTACCTATTTGAGAGTGTGTGTGTATGTGTATGGGCACACTGGGATCTCTTGTAGCCCCAAATAAACTCCAGGTGCATATGCCACTTTGTACATGTGGCTGTACATGGGTGCTGGGGAATCAAACTGGGGCTGACAGGCATGGCAAGCAAGTGCCTTTAACCATGGAACCATCTCCCCAGCCCTTGCTCTGAATTCTTCCTCTGCTGTTCTTTGCTTTGATTGCCAGGAGTTTCTGGGATATTCTCCTGCCTCTGCCTTCATCTTGGTGTCTGCATGAGCATGCTGGAATTGCAGAAGCTTGTCATGACTTCCTGCTTTGTTAAGTGAGGTCTGGGGATCTAACTGAGATACTCCAGCTTGAGCAATGAGTACTTGATCCACTGAACCATCTCCCCAGCCCCACTTTTTTCCTAATCTCACTCAGCATTCTGATAGGAATGTGCTATAATTAAGTGTAACAGGCACAGAGACAGTAACACACCCTTGTATGTACTGCTGTGCCCGTGACTGTCCTCCAGGTACTTACTGTAAGAATGCTCCAATAAAGGGCCATTTCAAATCTATTCTATACTTAAGTGTAACACCCACACAGACAGACACATAGCCTGGTTTGCACTCCTGTGTCTGTGAGTGTCCTCCAGGTAGTTACTTAAGAACCCTCAAAATGCTTAAATATTTTTGCTTTTGGCCCCTTTCCATTTCAGGATTGATCTGGGTGTCCAACAAGGTGGCTTTCACTCCTTTACACTTGTTCACAGCACCGCCCTGTTCTTCCTTCCTCCTGCTCAGCATGTCAGGGATGTCCTTCTTCACCTTGGGTACTTCTGACTTGGCCTTATTAGTGAGTGATTTCATCTCAGCACAGCATCTCCTTGTTTGCAGATCAGGGTACTGAATTGCAGAGAAGATGAGTCACTTGTCCGAGGTTACACAGTTCCCCATAGAACTACCTACCATTCACACTGTTTGTCATTTTATCCTATTCTCAGAATCAAATGTTACTTTTACATATGGCATCTCCCTACATATTTGTATTTCTTTTCCACTGAACTGTTTGTCTATCTCTAGGCCAATAACAGCTTGTTCAGTATTGCTTTCCAGCATAGTTTAATAGCTAACAGAAAAGTTCTCTCTCTCTCTCTTTGAATTCAATGTACTTATTTTATTTCTTTACTTTTAAATTAATTATAAACTTTACGATATGTACATATACATGTTGGTCATTTTCCCATCAGGTTATTCTCTTACATTCCCTTTCTTGCCCCTATTCCACAGAGGGCCCTCCCCAGTAGGGTTACTGGTATTCATTGTGGGGTCATGAATGCACCAGTTAATCTCTGGGGGTGAGAGACACACAATAAATGCCTCAGTGTACTCCTTCCCACCCTGTGGCTCTTACAATCTTTCTATCCCTTCTTCCACAATGACCCTAAGCCTTGGCCAACATGTTATGTTTCCTTTAGTGTTGAGCTCTCTGTGTAAGTACTGTGTGCTAACCGATTGCGCCACTGGAGCTCCGTTAGTGTTGAGCTCTCTTTATCCTATGATTTTCTGACTTGATGGGTTTGAGTCTCCTCTGCGTCTACCACCTTCTCCCTGGTGGAGTATGTCAGGCTATCAGTGGGAGCAGTACTTGAGCTTAAATTGCCACTTCCTCTGGAATGTTCCTGGACCCTGGCAGATGTCTTGTGCTAGGCAGTTGGCTTTCTTTTCTTGGTATATTCATTGGTCTTGGCTCTCCCTGATATTCGCTGCCATCTGGGCCCTCATTGCCAGTGCTCCTCACTGCCTGGGGCTTCGGAGGGAGATCAGGTCCTTGGTCTCTTCTGGTGGTGGTGGTGGCAGGACAGATTCCCTCTTACTGTTCCTCATTTCAGAAATGCTTTAGATTTTCTTGAATTTCCTTTTTTTTTTCTTCCTAGAAATAAACTATAGACTCAACTAGATGTTTCATGGCCCTTAAACATTAATTTCCTCAACTTTAAAATGGCTTTAGCATGTATATTATAATGCCTGACACATAGTTTTAGAGTTTTCCAAAATGTTCTTTAGAATGTGTAAGAAGCACTAAATGTCCTTTGTGTTGCATCAGTCTATCATAAGTTTTCTTATTGTCATTGTATAGTGGGTTTCCAGAGGCTCTTGGTTTTTGGCTTGTTTGCTTTGTTTATACTGGAGATTGAATCTGGGGCTTTGCATGTGCCAAGTGTTCTACCTCTGAGCTCTATCTCCAGCCTTCTTTTACTTTTTATTTATTTGAATACGTATTTGAGAGAGAGAATGAGAATGGGCATGCTAGGGTCTCCTGCTATCACAAACTCCGGACACATGTTCCACTTTGTGTATCAGGCCTCATATCTAACTAGAGAGCAATTGGTTTCCCCCATGACAAACACTTTTGGACTAATGGAACATCTTGCTGGCTGGCTAGTTGTATAGCTTGTAGGGTCCATGGCTAGTTAACACTGTTGATAACTTTTCTGCCTCTACAGCCTTCATAGAACTTTCTAGCACTATGATAGCTAGTCAGCAGAGGAAAGGCTTTCAACTCAGTTCTAAATTGATTTCTCAGTGTCCTAAACTGAAGCATGTGGTGTCTTCCAGTAATAGGGTCTTCCCATCTCATTCTAGTGTAGCTGTCCATGAGATTTTAAAAAATAAACAGCAGCCACTTCCTAAGGTCAACACAATACACATTCCTAATTCAGAGTACATCAGTTTCTTTTCTACAAAGCTTCACCCTCTCTTGATGATATGCTCTTTATTTTTAAATATATCTATATAAATATCTATATCTATAATTTATTTAAGAGAGTGGGGGCAGTGAGAGAGAGAAAATGACAATGAGGATGAATGGGTACTGGCCTAGCATACAAACTTCAGACACATGTGCCACTTTGTGCATCTGGCTTTTTACATGGGTACTGGGGATGTCAAATCTAAGCCAGCAGACTGCAAACAAGTGCCCTTAATCACTGAGCCATCTCTCTAGCCCTGTTTCTTTTATCTTAAGCAAGATTGAGAATCTTTTCACAGGGGTAAGAACCATGTGCATTTTTAATATAAAGTTCTTATCATTTTCCTCTCTTTTTTTGGAGGGAGACAGAGAGAGGGAGAAGAAGACAGATAGAGATGGGCATGCCAGCAGCCTCTCAGCTGCTGCAAATGAAATCCAGATGTGTGTGCCCCCTTGTGGTCAAGTGCTGCATTGCGCCCTTGTGTCACTTTGCATCTGGCTAAATGTGGGACCTGGAGATTGGAACCACTGGAGATTGGAACCAGCATTCTTAGGCTTAGGAGTCAGGCGCCTTAACCACTAAGCCATCTCTCCAGCCCTCATTTTCCTCTTTATATTTAGAAGTTGTATTTAGGGATATTAGCCCTTTGAAGTTATTTATTAACCTGGGAAAATTACTACCATTTGTTGAGTATGAAAATCAAAACACTAGGGCTGAGGAGGTTGTTTAGTTAGCAAAATGTTTGCCTAGCATGCATGAAGCCTGGGTTGAATCTGCAACACCACTTAAAATTGGGTATGGTGGTACTCGCCTATAATTTCAGTATTGGGAGGTGAAGGCAGGAGCATTTATCTGTAACAACCTATGGCTTTAGGGAAAAGTTTTCTCCATCCCAGTAAGGTACTTCTACCCAAATTATCTTTCTTACTGTCTCTGTCTTCAAGAAAGTTACATCTTCAATTACCTAATGAAATACTAGGTTTATATTATTCATTACTCTCTGGCCATTTTCACAATAGTAATTCTTCCAATCTGTTATCTTGTGTTTTCCTCAGTTTCTTCAGTGTTATAATGTTTTCACTGTAGGGTCTTTCACAGAGGTCTTTCCCTGGAGGGATATTCCAGGGTACATATTTATTTATTTTTGGTAGATCATATGTGTCATGAATTCATTCTGTTGTCTCAGGGTGGCCTTGTACTCATGGTGATTGTAGCAGACAGCTTCAGGTTCACTCAGATTAACTTCTAGACCAGGCACAGTTATGGAGGAAGGGATTTATTGAAGCTTACAGATTCAGGGGAAGTTCCATAATGACAGAAGAAGCTGCCCTGCTATTACAGGAACAGGCAAGAGAGAAAAAAAAACCGAAAGCCAAAAGCCACACAGCACAGCACAGCACACTTCAGGAACTCTAGCTAGGCACACTTTGCATGTCTTTAGATTGAAATCTCAAACCCACCACTACACCTTCAGATGCACCCAGTGACACTGTCTCCAGCCAGTAGCTGCACATGCAAACTACAAACTAATAAAACACTGGATATATTCAAACTACCACAGTGATCCTCCTACTTTGGTCTCCCTACTGCTGGGATTAAAGGCCTGCATCATCATGCCCACCCTGCTTTTATTTCTGAGACAGGGTTTCCCATGTAGCCTAGGCTAGCTTCAGGCTTACCATCCTCTTGCCTCAGCCTCCTGGGAGTACTGAAATTACAGGTGTGCAGAATTGCATCTGGCCCAGCACTGGAATGGGCCTTTTTTAGCTCCTCAGAACAACTAACTCTTGCTTTGGACTTTGCCATAGGAGTCAGTTCGGGTTAGGGTGGTGACAACCATTCTGTCTTGCCGGGACATTCCTGGATTCAGCACTGAATGCTGGGAAAGCCCTCAGTCCACTGCCTTCTTACCCATCAGTATTGCCTCCGACTGAGTGACAAGCCAGTTCCAAAGCTTTGGTTCCCAGCACTTATCATTATGCAGCACGCAAGACTTTCTCATGACAGGTGGTGATCTCAGGTGACCTGATGTCACAGGAAATGAATAATCAGTCTTCCTCTTTAACCTTTAGCCAAAGGCTTTTGAATAATACTTGAATGTGGAAGATAACAGGCTGCTGAGTCATCTGAAGACATGTTCTACAATGTCCAGACTTCCTTATGACCTCTGGTTCAAAAGGTGCTTCGCAGGATACCTGCCTGAATCCAGTTTACAAAGGCAAGCATTTCTTTCCACTGTATGCTGAAGGCCTGGAGTCAGAGAAGATCCTGGCTTTATGGGATTGTCCCTGAGAATACACGTTTGCTGCAGAACAAGATAGTAACTTGAAGCTAAGTCCTCCAACAGCTGCAGTATAGCATGCAGTTTGCTTCTTGTTGAATACAGGCTTAGACAGATGGCAGTCCCTCAGCACATGCGTGCTGTCAGGCATATCTGAAATAGTTCCAGGAGCCCAAGGACCTCTTTCCTAGTCATAGGCTTGAACAGATACCTTGGCAGCTTAGTTTCTTTAAAGTTGTTGGACTGGAGCTGCAGAGCATCTGGTAGAATGCTTACATAGCATGCATGAAGCCTAGTCCCACACAGACTGACTGGTGGTACATGCCTGTAACCCCAGCACTGTGAACATAGGAGGGTTACGAGTTCAAGATCATCCTCAGTCTCAAATAACATGAGCTAAGATACAATAGTGAAATAACTGAAAGCAATCAAAGGTTTGAAAATTAAGCATAGTTATTGTAGTCACTTTCCAATACATGCTGTGGATATTTGAATCCCAGCCCCCACCTTCCTTGCAAAGCCTACTGACGACTTCAGCACCCGTGTAAAGCTAATGAAAAATGGAGGATTCAAGGCTGGAGAGATGGCTTAGTGGTTAAGGTGCTTGCCTACAAAGCTTAAGGGCCCAGGTTTGATTCCCCAGTATCCACATAAAGACAGATGAATAAGGCTGTGCATGTGCCTGGAGTGTCTTATATGATGTGCATGAGAACAGGTGAGAGAGCCAGAGTAGATATCAACAGGCTCCATTATACAAACCAGAAAACATTCTCATCAACTTGCTTAATACCATGCAATTAATTAATTTATTAATCAGTATAGAATTACCTCCAAAGAGAAAGTGAGGTGGCTTACAAAAATGTTTTTTTTTTTTTTTTTTAAATCAGAGTCACTGAAACACAAGGACAAGAACATTGGAATAAAGCAGTAAGGGTCCATAGAGGATGCCAGTAGTTTCAAAACCAAGGTTTCTGACCCCTCCACTCACTCCCTTTCATCTCTGCCATGGAAACTGTGTGATCCACTGAGTGTTGACTGACAGTTTTGTTGGCATTCAAACAATAAAAATAAATACACAATGCCAGCCAAAGCAGTAATTTTGACTGCATACAGCATGTTGCCCAGCATCTATTGAAATAATATTCCATGAAATATAAGCACTGGAACATCTAATCCAAACATGAAATCCTGTAATTATCCTGCTTGGACTAGAAACTTAACCAATCAATAGACAGAGGCGAGTTGAAATGAGCAGAGTCCACAAAGAAAATTGGTCCATGAAATGTCATAGGCCTGAGATTGTTTTTCAGAGTTGCATAGAAGTCATAAAAGAGGTGGCTGTGTCTGAGGTAAACTAATTCACTTGTGATCACAAAACATTTTACAGATGTCCACCTGTTCCTGTATCTTGATGAGAGTTTAAACAACAACGTGGCTTTGCTTGGATCCTGTGACTCAACTAGATCCACTGTTTCCATTTTCCTAAGGGCTGCATTGAAATGGAAAATGAAAATACCTATAAGACCCCTGTGGTAGTTTGAATATATGTCCCCCAATATATTCAGTGTTCTATTAGTTATAGTTTGCATCTGCAATCACCTTGCTAGAGGCAATGTCACTGGGGGCTGGTCTTAAGCTGTTAATGGTGGGTTTGAGATTCCATTGTAAAGATATGCAAATGTGCCTAGCAGGAGTTCCTGAAGTGTGCTGTGTGACCTTTTGGCTATAGTTTTGCTCTGTGTGCTGTGGTGGCTGGTTGGCTTTTGCTCTCTTGCCTGGTCCTGTGGAGAGCAGGCCACTTCTTCGGCCATTATGGAACTTCCCCTGGATATGTAAGCTTAAATAAATAATATCCCTTCCTCCATAACTGTGCCTGGTCTGGAAGTTCATCTCAGCGAACCTGAAGCTGTCTGCTACAACCCCTTAGTGCTGACATTTCCTGACTCTTCTAACACAAACAAAATTTCAAAGTGTAAAATATAACCTTTTCCACCTTGTCTGTAGTTTCTCTACACAGTTTAGAAAATTGAAAGGTAGTATCTATTCCAGAATCAACAACAACTAGCAGGCATAATAATAATCATAATGTCAAAAGTTAAAATGATATCAACTTATATATTCATTGACCCAAGAACTGCTATAAGTACACACTCAAGTCTTGTAACAACATTGTGAAGTAGAAACTATTATTATCCCCATGCCATGTAGGAAGAAAATGAGTCACAGTGAGATTAAAAAGTTATTTAAGGGCTGGAGAGATGGCTTAGTGGTTAAGGCACCTGCCTCCTAAGCCTAAGAACGCTGGTTCCAATCTCCAGGTCCCACGTTTAGCCAGATGCAAAGTGACGCAAGGGCGCAATGTCGCACTTGCCCACAAGGGGGCAAACACATCTGGATTTCATTCTCAGCAGCTGAGACACTGCTGGCACGCCCATCTCTGTCTTCCTCTCCTCTCTCTCTGTGTCTCTCCAAAAAAAAAAGTTATTTAAGGTCACACAGCTGATGACGCGTGAATCTAGTATAGTAACAGAGACTGAGTGCCCTGCTCGGCACAGAAAGCAAAATTCATTAGATATTTACTCAGATGAACTGTGTGTTTATGCATTTTTTTTCTGATCCCTTCCTATTGTCTTCTCCTTATTTTTTCTGTTCTTATCATTTCAAATTAACATTCTCTAGTAGATACTCAGGGAAGCTAAAGATACCACTAAATTTAGAGAAAGTGCTTTAAGTTTCCTCAAGGAGTAGGAAGACTTCTGTTTTCCTTAAGTGATTTTCTTCTTTCTTCATGCTCATTGCAGTGATTCTTATCACCTTTTACAGATTGGAAATCAGTTATTCACAGGTAGATGGTTCATCCTGGTGTTCCCATGGAAATTTAGATTAATGCCCCAAGCCAGGCCCCCATTTCTACATTTTTGTTGATAAGAAGGGCTGTACGCTAATCCTTGTCAAACACTCTCATCAACTATCATGGCTAATCTCACCAGGGAGCCATATATTTGGGAATGTGAGCAACTAATTTTCTCAGTTTATTTAACATTTCAGTTCTGCTCAGTAACAGTTTAATTAAACTTCAAGGGGGAAAGGTCAATAGCAAAACACATAATCTTTGGAGAATTAATTGAAAAGGAAAAAAAAGAATTCACTGTTGTCAAGCAGAAGAATGAAGTAATGCAGTATGAAAGGTATATTTCACCTGGGTAGTCACTAGTTGCCTACAAGGTAAATATCCTTTTTTATTATGTAGAAACTTTGTATGCACACATCATGTGTTGCTACCATTTCTTCCTCCTTGCCCCCATTCCACTGAGGGCTCTCCTCAGTGGGATTCTTAATATTCACCATGGGGTTGTAGGTTATGAGAGCATCAGTCAGTCAGTGGGTGGCAGGGGGACGATGTTCTGAATGTTCATGCCTATGGACAGTCTTCTCTACTCCTGTCAATGAGGTAGGTAATTCCATAAGTGTTATTTCATTTACTTCTCACAATCATTCTATAAATGTGGTGGTGAGTTTTTTAACAAGATAAGGCATTTAAGGCCCAAGGAGATGAGATCATATATTGTAAATGGGATACTTAGCAAGCAACCCTCCAAAGCTAGCACCTCCTGAGTGTGTCTGAATCTCTCCTTACAACTGGGCTGAGACTGTATCTTGAGCTTATTTGCCATCTACTACCTTGATTCTATGCGGGACATAAATGGGGCCAATGAAAAGAATCTGCAAGGGACCAAATTTGCGTTCATTTTGGTAGAGCCATTTCTAACAGTCCAGAAGCAGATGGCATAGACATATCTTGGGATGTAATCCATGTACTGACACTGGAAGTGTTCCCAGAGAGGTAGTAGTGGTAGTGTTGGACAGAGAGACCTGTTTCAGTGCTTGCTAGATGTTGCAGAGGAATTCTGGAGTTTACTGTATGATTGGATCACATCATCAAAGACCCTACACAAAAACTACCAGAGAAACCTGTTCATCCAAAGCTGGGTATGTGTAGCAAGCTAAACAAGAGAAAGTATCCTCTGACAGTGTCAGTAACAGCTGAAAAGAGAGGAATTATTGAAATATTTCTAGGATTTAGAGTTGATAACTGTCATATGATAGTTTCAGGACAGAAGTTTTTTTGTTTTGTTTTGTTTATTTTTTTTAATTTTATTTATTCTTATGTATATTATTCTGGTTTTACATTCATAGTGGTGACTCCATTATCCTCCCTGTTCTCCCTCTTCCATAGGGACCCTCATCAATGGGGAATGTGGTTCACACATTGTGGGGGTAGTCAGGAGCTATGGGGGATAGGCCAAGTCTCTGTGCATAATGCCCCAACTTGTGGCTCTAACATTCTTTCCGCCCCCTCTTCCACAAATTTCCCTGAGCCACATTGGGGTCATTTTAGCTCTACTTCAGTGATGAGGTTTTGGGAGCCTCTGTGTCTCTGGATATCTGGCTTAGTGGGAGTTAGATGTTCTCTGTGTTTATCTCCTTCAACCTTTTTCTGGTGTCATGATCCCCAAGAGCGCTGAACTTTTGCCCTTCCTCCACATTACTCTGTGGTTACAGCTGGAGCCCTGGTGAGGTTTGATTGGCTGATCCTCTCTTCTGGATTGTTGTCCATCTGGAAAAAATAAGCAAATTCTCCAATGGAGAAAGAAGTTAGTACTAGATATATGGGATGGCCATAGATAGCATGGAGGGAATTTTATATGGGTAGGCTCTCTTTTAGCCCACATTTGATGGTATCTTGGTTGGAGACTGTGCTCATTTTTTGTACATGGTTTTGACTTATTTCCCAGTTCTAGCAATGAGTTCCATTCCACTGAGTGGATCATTTAGTCAAATCAATAGCCGTTGGTTGCCCACCATGGCTGTGTGCTACTACTGCACTTGTTTGAGCATTACCTCAGGTTGTTTCTTGCTGGGTATCTTAGACTGCAAGTTGTTTGGACCATTGTCGGCCATTTTTCCCCAGTTGCTTGTGTAGCACCCTCTGGTACTAGACTAGCTAACTGTCTGGGGACTGACCCTCTTCCAGATTCTGGCCAGGTCTCTCCACGTTTGGGCTCACACGTGTACTCTGTCTTCGACAGTAGGGTTTTACCATTAACCTTTGGTGGGTCATCAAGAACTCTGACAGAAATCTGCCTTTTTTGGGAAACCTTGTAGATGTCTTGGATCTACAGCTCATTGTGAAAGTTAACCCCGTGCTGGTACTGGGAGTTATAAGTCAGCGCCTAGGAAAGGTGAGGGGAGAAAAAGATAGATAACATAAAAGAGAAAGTGAGTATAGAGAGGTGATGGATAGAAAAAGAGAGAGAGAGAGAGAGAGAAAGTAAAGCAGGAGAAAATTAAGGTTGGTCTTCATGGTGTTTTCTCCAGTTTCCCATGGCTCAGGTGTTCCCTCTGTGGGCCTGCTGAAGGATCAATGTTTTAGCTTACTGTTCAGAATATAGAGTTTTATGCTATGGTTTCCTTTTGGGTCCCTATTTGTTGTTTTTTTTTTTTTTATAATTCAATTTTATTTTTCCTTCTTACTGCAATTCCTATGAGAATACTTTCTTTCTTTTTTAAAAAATATATATTTTTTATTTATATTATTCTGATTTTACATTCATAGTATTGGTTCCATTGTCCTCCTCCCCGTCCTCCCACTTTCAAAGGGACCCTCATCAATGGGGACTGTGGGTCATGCATTGTGAGTTTACTCAAGAGTTCTGGTGGATAGGCCCCAGTCTCTGTGCATAATGTCCCAACTTGTGACTCTGACAATCTTTCCACCCCCTCTTCCGTGAGTTTCCCTGAGCCACATTGGGGTCATTATAGTTCTGCTTCCTTGATGAGGTCTTGGGAGCCTCTGTGTCTCTGGATATCTGGCTTAGTTGGAGTTGGATGTTCTCTGTGTTTATCTCCTTCAGCCTTTTTCTGGTGTTGTGATCGCCTTGAACACTGTATTCTTGCCCTTCCCCTGCATTGTTCTATGGTTTCAGCTGGTGAGGTGTGGTTAGCTGATCCTCCCTTCAGGTTTGTTGTCCACCTGAAAAGAGATAAGCAAATTCTCCAACGGAGAGAGAAGTTAGTACTAGATAGAAGGGATAACCATACATGTTTTGGAGGGAATTTTATATGCATTGGCTTTCTTCTAGGCCACATTTAGTGGCATCTAGATCTTGGAGACTGAGCTCATTTTTTGTACATGGCTTTGACTTATTTCCCAGTTCCAGCAATGAGTTCCATTCCACTGAGTGGATTTATTAGCCAAATCAAGAGCAGTTGGTTACCCACCATGGCTGTTTGCCACTACTGCACTTGTATGAGCATTACGTCAGCTTGTTTCCTGCTGGGTATCTTAGACTGCAAGTTGTTTGGAACAATGTCAGACATTTTCCCCCAGTTGCTCGTGTAGCACCCTCTGGTACTAGACTAGCTAACTGGGGACTGACCTTCTTCCAGATTCTGGCCAGGTCTCTCTGTGTTTGGTCTCACACACATGTGCTGTCTTCGACAGTAGGGTCTTACCATTAACCTTTGTTGGGTCACCAAGTGCTCTGACCGAAGTCTGTCTTTTTTGGGAAACTTTGTAGGTAATTCAGATCAACAGCTCATTGTGGAAGTTAACCCCCTGCTGGCACTGGGAGTTATAGGTCTGCACCTAGGAAGGTGAGGGAGGAAAAAGATAGATAATGTAAAAGAGAAAGTGAGTATAGAGAGAAGAGGGAGAGAGAGAGAAAGAGAGAGGGAGGGAGAGAGAGAAGAGAAAGAAAAACAGGACAAGATTAAAGTTGGCCTTCATCATGTTCTCTCCAGGTTCCTGTGGTTTGAGTATTTCCTCTGTAGGCCTGCTGAAGGATCACTGTTTTAGCCTGTTGTTCAGAGTAAAGGGTTTTGTAGTATTTTTTCCTTTTGGGTCCCAATTTGTATCACCCCCTTGTCCTCCCTCCCACCCTCTCATTCCCTCCCACCTTTACACTCCCTCCATCCCACCCTCCTTCTTGTCTCATCCTCAGAGTGTTTATTAGGTTTGGCCGCATGTCACGTGGAATCTGGTTAGGGGTGAGAGATAAATGAGACCATGCGACGATTATCTTTTTGTGCTTGGGTGAGCTCACTGAGGATGATCTGTTCCATGTTTGACCATTTTTTTTTCAAATTTCCTTATTTCATCTTTCCTTACTGCTACATAGAATTCCATAGTATAGATATACCACATCTTTGTTATCCATTCATCTAGTGATGGACACCTGGGTTGATTCCAGCTCTTTGCTATTATGAATTGAGCAGCTATAAACATGGTTGAGCAAATGTCTCTGGTCTTAGGCTTGGGGCCTTTAGGGTAAATGCCCAATAAGGGAATAACTGGATCCATTGGTAGGTCTATGGTCATCCTTTTCAATAGTCTCCATATAGCTTTCCATAGTGGTTGAACCATTTTACATTCCCACCAAGAGTGAAGACTTGTTCCTATTTCTCCGCAGCCTCACCAGCATTTGTTTTCATTGTTTTTTAAATGTTAGCCATCCTTACTGGAGTAACGTGGAATCTCATAGTTGTTTTAATTTGCATTTCCCTGATGATTAGGGATGTTGAACATTTTCTTAAATGTGTGTTTGCTATTTGTATTTATTCCTCTGAGAACTCCCTGTGCAGTTCTCTGCCCCACTTTGTGAGTGGGTTGTTTGGTGATTTATTGTTTAGGTTTTGGAGTTCTTTGTAGATTCTAGAAATTAGGCCTTTTCAGTTGTATAGCTGGTGAAAATTTTCTCCCATTCTGTGGGTATTCTACTGGCTTTGGTTATAATATTTTTGTCAGTCAAAAAGCTTTTTAGTGTCATGAGATCCCAATGGTTGAGTGATTGTTTAATTTCCTGAGCTGCTGGGGTTTTGTTCAGGAAATCTTTTCCCACTCCTATATCGCGGAAGGTTCCTCCTATTTTTTCTTCCAGTAGTAGCAGAGTTTCTGGTTTTATATTAAGGTCTTTTATCCATTTGGACTTAACTTTTGTGCATGGAGAGATATGTGGGTCAAGTTTCATTTTCCTACATATAGTTGTCCAGTTTGTCCAACACCATTTGTTGAAGATGCTGTCTTTTCTCCATTCTGCATTGGTAGGGCCTTTGTCAAATATCAAGTAGCTGTAGTTTCTTGACCCAAAGTCTGGGTCTTCAATTCTGTTCCATTGGTCTATATTCCTGTTTTTATGCCAGTACCATGTTGTTTTTATTACAATGGCTTTGTAGTATAGCTTTAGATCAGGTATGGTAATGCCTCCAGAGGTGTTTCTTTTGCTGAGGATGAGCTTGGATATCCGAGGCCTTCTGACTTTCCATATGAATTTTGAGATAGTTTTTTCTATCTCATTGAAGAAAGAAGTTGGGATTTTTATCGGCATTGCATTGAATCTATAAAGTGCTTTTGGTATAATTGCCATTTTCACAATATTAATTCTACCAATCCAGGAGCATGGGAGGTCTTCCCATTTTTGTAGGACCTCCTCAATTTCTTTTTTGAGAGTTTTAATGTTTTCATTGTATAGGTCTTTCACTTCCTTAGTTAATGTTATTCCAAGGTATTTTATTATCTTTGTTGCAATTGAAAATGGGACGATGTTAGTTATTTCCTTTTCTGTCTCTTTGTCCTTTCCATACAAAAAGGCTACTGATTTCTGTGCATTGATTTTGTATCCTGCTACTTTGCTGAAGGTGCTAATCACCATTAAGAGTTTTGGGATGGAAATTATCGGGTCACTTATGTATAGAATCATGTCATCTGCGAATAGAGCTAACTTAACTTCTTCCTTTCCAATTTGTATCCCTTTGATTTCTTTCTCCTGTCTTATTGCTTGAGCTAATACTTCTAGCACTATGTTGAAGAGCAGAGGTGAGAGTGGACACCCCTGCCTTGTTCCTGACCTCAATGGGAATTCCTTCAGTCTCTCCCCATTAAGAATTACTTGGACTTTAGATGCTTTATATATAGCCTTTATTATGTTGAGATATGGGCCATCCATACCTATTCTCTCCAATGTTTTGATCATGAAGTGATGTTGTATTTTGTCAAAGGCCTTTTCTGCATCTGTCGAAATGATCATGTCGTTTTTGTGTTTCAGCTTGTTTATGTGGTGTATTACATTGACAGATTTCCGTATGTTGAACCACCCCTGTGTTCCAGGGATGAAGCCTACTTGATCAAGGTGAATAATGCTTTTGATGTACTGTTGAATTCGGTTTGCAAGAATTTTGTTCAGGATCTTTGCGTCTATGTTCATCAGAGAAATGGGCCTATAATTTTCCTTTCTTGTGGCATCCCTGCATGGTTTTCAGATTAGGGTGATACTAGCTTCATAAAAGGAGTTAGGGATCCCTCCCTGTTCTCCTATTGTGTGGCACAGTTTGAGAAGAATTGGTTTCAGTTCTTCCATGATGGTTTGGTAGAATTCTTCTGAGAAACCATCTGGTCCTGGACTCTTCTTTTGGGAGAGGTGTTTGATTACCTCTTCTATCTCAAAGGGTGTGATGGGTTTGTTTAGGAAATTAATCTGCTCTGGGCTTAGCTTTGGTAGGTGGTATGTGTCTAGGAATTCATCCATTTCCTCCACATTTTCCTGTTTTATGGAGTAGAGGTTTTTGAAATAAGTCCTAATAACTCTTCCTATTTCGTTCATGTCTGTTGTGATCTCTCCCTTTTCATTTCTAATTTTGTTGATTTGAAGTGTTTCTTTTTTTCCGCTTGATCACATTGGCCAGGTGTGTATCAATCTTGTTAATTTTTTCGAAGAACCAGCTCTTTGTTTCGTCAATTTTCTTAATTGTCCTCTTAGTTTCCAATTCATTAATTTCTGCTCTGATATTAATTATTTCTTTCCGTCTGGAGCTTTTTGGGTTGGCTTCTTCTAGCCTTTCCAATGCCTTTAGGTGAATGGTCAGGTTATTGATTTGGGATCTTCCTATTTTTCTTATGATGGCATTTATTGCTATGATTTTTCCCCTAAGGACTGCCTTCATTGTGTCCCACAAGTTTTGGTATGATGTGTTCCCATTGTCATTGAGTTCTAGAAATTTTGCAATTTCATTCTTTATTTCACCCACAACCCATTTATTTTTTAAAAGTGTGTTGTTCAATTTCCAGGAGGTAGAGGGATTTCTGGCATACATTTTGTTGTTAATTTCTAGCATTACAGCATTGTGTTCTGATATCATGCAGGAAATTACTTCAATTTTCTTGAAAATATGGAGGCAGGCTTTGTGGCCCAGTACATGATCTATTTTAGAGAAGGTTCCATGTGCTGCTGAGAAGAATGTGTAATCTGTAGATTTCGGGTGGAATGTTCTGTATACGTCCATTAGGTCTAGTTGCTCTATGGTGTTGTTGAGCTCTCTTACTTCTCTATTAATTTTCTGTTTGGATGATATATCCATTGTTGATAGTGGAGTATTGAAGTCCCCGACTATGATGGTGTTGGTATTTCTGTTTTGTTGCCAAGTAGATTTTGCTTTATGAATTGTGGTGCGCCTGTGTTTGGTGCATAAATATTGATGATTGTGATGTCCGCTTGTTGGATTGTTCCCTTGATAAGTAAGAAGTGGCCTTCTTTGTCTTTTTTGGTTAATTTTGGTTTGAAGTCTATTTTATCTGATATAAGTATAGCTACGCCTGCTTTTTTCGTATTTGTGTTTGCTTGGAATATCATTTTCCACCCTTTCACCCTAAGGAGGTGTCTGTCTTTAGTGGTGAGGTGGGTTTCTTGAAGACAGCAGATTGAGGGGTCCAGTTTTCTGATCCACCCTGTTAGCTTATGTCTTTTGATGGGTGAATTGAGGCCATTAATGTTCAGAGATATTAGTTTGAGGTTTGATTTAATACCAGCCATATTGTGGTGGGTTGTGGTCTTTGTGGTTTTTTTTTTTTTTTTTTTTTGGAGTTTTAAGGGGTTAATGTGGACTGCTTCTTGAGGGCTCTTGAGGTTGGTTATTTGTTTCTTCTGTGTGGATAATTCCCTGAAGTACTTTCTGTAGGTTTGGCTTTGTGTTCATATATTTTTAGAGATGAGTTTTATCGTGGAATGTTTTTTCTTTCACCATCTATTATGTGGGATACTTTTGCTGGATAGAGTAGTTGTGGCTGAAAACCATGGGTTCTTAGAATTTTCAGTGTTCCATTCCAGGCCCTTTTGGCTTTTAGGGTTTCCATTGAGAAATCTGAGGTAATTCTAATGGGGTTCCCTTTATATGTAATGTGTTGTTTTTCCCTGGCTGCTTTTAGGATTTGCTCTTTGTGCTTGATGTTTAGAGTCTTAAAGATAATGTGTCTCGGAGAATTTCTCCTTTGGTCCAGTCTGTTTGGAGTTCTGGTAGCTTCTTGTAACTTGATGGGATTTTCTCTTGAGAGAGTGGGAAAGTTTTCTTTAATTATTTTGTTGAATAAGCTTTCCATTCCTTTAGTCTGTGTTTCTTCCCCTTCTGTTATGCCCATGATCCTAATGTTTGGACGCTTCAGGGTATCCCACATTTCCCTCATGTTCTGTTCACAGTAATTTTTGAACTTGTTGAAGTTTCTGGACTCACGAACTGTTTCTTCTGTTTTGTCTTCCTGTTCTGAGTTTCTATCCGCTACTTGGCTGACTCTATTCTTAAGAGCTTCTATAGAGTTTTGGGTTTGTTCAATTTGGTTCATATTTTCTATTTTTTTTTTATGTATAGTTTCCATCCCTCTGTCTAGTTCCCTTTTCACATCATTTTCTGACCTTCTTAATGCTTCTTGGAGTTCATCCTTGCATTTTTTTATGTCTTCATTGAACTTAGCCATCTGGTTATTGAGGACTTCTTTTTTTTCACTCTCCTTCAGCTCATTGAACTGTTTTTGGAACCCTTCCTGGTTCTTTTCTATTAGGTCTAATCTAGCAAGGATAACATTCATACAATTATTGGCTCTTTGTTGAGTTTCTGAGAGTTGTGCTATTTGCTTGGCCAGGGTTGCATAGCTTGTCTCTTCATTTTGGGGTTCTGATTCTAATGTCTCTTCTATGATTTGCTTTGAGACATCCATTGTAGGACTGGATAGTGTAGCTGGATTTACTTGTATCTGGTTTTTCATGCTATTCCTTTTTCTCTGTGATCTGCACATCACACCAGTTCAGAGACCTGCTATGGTGCACCGGGGCTCTGGCCAGGGAGCCAGAAGTGGGACAAATATGACTTGCTCAGCGGATCTACAGACCCAAGCACCTGGCTGCAATGGTGAGCTCAGGGGCTCTGGCCAGGGAGCAGGAAGTGGGACGAATCTGTCTCACTCAGCAGATCCACAGACTCAGGCACCCCACTGCAATAGCTCACTCAGGGGCTTTGTCCGGGGAACAGGACGTGGGACGAATCTGTCTCACTGGTTGGATCCACAGACCCAGACACACCTAACTGTTTTGCTACGCTCGGGGGCTCTGGCCCTTTTTGCTGTGATCTGCGTATCACACCGGTTCAGAGAGCCTAGGATGTGGAATGTTACCCTGCTGCCCTGGGGTGGGTTGGGGTGTGGTGCAGTGGTGTCAGGGAGGTGGCCCCTGGATTTCTGATAGGCTGGGGTGGGGGACACTGGCCTGCTGGCCCATGTTTCCTATCTGAGGTGGGAAGGAGAGGGGACTGCAACTGCCCTAGTTGGGTCAGGGATGGTAGTGTGGGAACACTGGCCTACTACCCTGGATCCCTGATCTGTTATGGGGGGGTGGGACCTGACTGGCAATGCTGTTCAGGGAGGCTGGTGAGGCACCTGACCAATGTTGGGGCTGCTGGGGCTCTGGCCAGCAAGAGAGGGATCAGACCAATGATGGGGTTCAGGCAGGTCCCATGGGACCTGACCAGCAGTGGTGTGTGGAGCTCTGGCTGGCAAGGGAGGGACCTGACCAGTGATAGGGCTCAGGCATGCCCGGTGGGCCCTGATGTGACTCAGGCAGTCCCAGGGAGACCTGACCTGGGATGTTGCTTGGGGCTCTAGCTGTTGAGGGAAAGATCAGAGCAACAAAGCAGCTCACACTGGCTCAGTGGGATCTGTCTTATGATGGCACAGGGAATGGGTGGGACCAGACCCACGATGTGGCTCCACAGGTCCCAGGCAGGTGATGTGGCTCCACAGGCCCAGGGCACCTGCCTGTGATGGCATACCGGGGCTCTGGCTGGGGAGCCAGAAGTGGGATGAATATGTCTTGATCAGCGGATCTACAGACCCAAGCACTGGCTGCAATGGCATGCTCAGGGCTCTGGCCAGGGAGCGGGAAGTGGGATGAATCTGTATCACTCAGCAGATCCACAGACCCAGGCACCTAACTGCAATGGCTCACTCAGGAGTTCTGGCCAGGGAGCAGGAAGTGGGATGAATCTGTCTCACTTGGTGGATCCACAGACCCAGGCTCCCAGCTGCATTGGCACACCCAGTGGCTCTGGCTGGGGAGCAGGAAGTGGGACGAATCTGTCTTGCTTGGCGGATCCACAGACCCAGGCACCTAACTGTATTGGCGCACCCAGGGGCTCTGGCTGGGGAGCAGGAAGTGGGATGAATCTGTCTCGCTTGGCGGATCCACAGACCCAGTCATCTAACTGTATTGGTGTACCCAGGGGCTCTGGCCAGGGAAGTGGGGCAAATCTGGCTCGCTCAGTGGATCCACAGACCTGGGGACCTGGCTGCAATGGTGCTCTGGTTCTGGCTGGCCAAGGGCCTCAGGCAGGTCCGGCAGGAACTTTCAGGCAGTGGTGCCTGCCAAGAGCATGGGAATCAGTGGATTCTTTATTTTGCACATCCACCCCCTCCCTCTGGAAGCATGCAGGAACCAGGAAACCCTTTAAAAAGGTCCCTTTAACCTTAAGTATTCTTCTCTTTACTTCCCTGTGAAGTGAGGCGAGGTTAGGCATCCGCCATCTTGACCGGAAGTCCCAGGACAGAAGTTTTTAAGTATGACTTAAAAATTCTAGTCTGAATTTTTGAATGAGGTGAGTTTCTGGAAGTCAGTGATCTTATCTTTGAGACACATGACCCATAGAGATTGACTGTTAAAATAGTGTGAGTTAAAAAAAATCGCTAAAATGCAAAGAACTTCAGAGACCAGAGGACCTAGACATGATGACTAAATGGAATGAACCATTTTGGATTGAATCCTGAAAACGAAGAGGGAAATTAGTGGAAATTTGGTAAAATCTGAGAAAGAATATGGCTTAGACAGTAATGTTCTTAACTTAGTATTGACAAATGTAGTACACTATAAAAGATATTAACTTTAAAGAAAACTGAGTAAGTTAAAGGTATAGAGGAACTAATTGTGTTATTTGTACAACTTTTTAATGAATAAGATAATATTAAAACTTTTAGTTCATTTCTTTAAATTGAGGTTCTTTTGCCCTGCCCTTCACGGTTTGCTTCAATTGATCTATTTTGTCATAGTTTGATGTGTCTTCTAATGTGTGGTTGTTTAATTTCTTATCTTGATCTGGAAAGCACCTCAGAGCTGATCTAGTCCAAACTGTGTTTCTATTTAACATATCTATATGGAAATAAGTGGTGAGATTTTGTTGGGTTGTAGCAGGTATATCAATCTTTATCTCATTTTATTTTCTAATTTAAAAAAATTTATTTTCAAGGAGAGAGTGAGAGAGAGAATGTAGTGCACCAGGACCTCTAGCCAATGCAATCAAATGCTAGATGCATGTGCCATTTTGTGCAACCAGCTTTACGTGGGTACTAGGGAATCGAACCTGGGTTGTTAGGCTTTGCAGGCAAGAGCCATAACTTCTGAACCATCTCTCCATTTTAAATTTAGAGCCACCGTTGTGGTTTCTGTACATTTCAGGCCCCCTTTTTTTCACCTACATGGCAGCATACTATTGGGTTGCTATGTAAAAATTCCAAATTACCAGGCTCAATCCAGGCTAAGGTTACTGTTAGGTTGGGATGGGCTCCCAAGATGGAGTCACCATGGATTGGGAGACAGTGGAAGGAGATCAGCATGAGTTCTATGCCATCCTGAGACTACATAGTGAATTTCAGGTCAGCCTGGACTAGAGAGAGACCTTACCATGAAAAAATAAGAATCTTTCTCTCTCCCTCTAGCCCTCATTTTACTTTTTTTTTCTTCAGGTAGGGTATCAGTCTAGCTCAGGTTGACGTGGAATTAACTATATAGTCTCAGGGTGGCCTCTACTCTTGGTGATCCTCCTACCTCTGCCTCTCTAGTGCTGGGATTAAAAGCTTGTGTCACCATGCTCAGCTGTTTTGGGTTTTTTTTGTTTGTTTGTTTGTTTGTTTGTTTGTTTTATTTTATTTTTTTTTTTGAGGTAGGGTCTCGCTGTAGTTCAGGCTGACCTGGAATTCACTATGTAGTCTCAGGGTGGCCTTGAACTCATGGTGATCCTCCTATCTTTCCCTCCCAAGTTCTGGGATTAAAAGCATGTGCCGGGCTGGAGAGATGGCTTAGCGATTAAGGCACCTGCCTCCTAAGCCTAAGAATCCGGTTCCAATCTCCAGGTCCCACGTTTAGCCAGATGCAAAGTGATGCAAGGGCACAATGCCACACTTGCCCACAAGGGGGCTCACGCATCTGGATTTCATTCACAGCAGCTGAGGGACTGCTGGTGCGCTCATCTCTATCTGTCTCCCTCTCCCTCTCTCTGTCTCCAAAAAAAAAAAAAAAAAAAAAAAAACAGAAAGTGTGTGCCACCATGCCAGGTTTTTATTTTATTTATTTATTTTTTTGGTGCTCAGGACTGAACCAAGGGCCTTTGAGCTAAATCCCCAGCCCCTGATTTTTATTTTTATTTACTTATTCATTGGAGAGAGAAAGAGGCAAATATATAGAGAGAATGTGTGCTCCAGGGCCTCTAGCCTCAGCAAAAAGAACTCCAGATGCATGTGCTCATTGTGCATCTGGTTACATTAGTCCTTGGGCTTTCCAGGCAAGCACCTTAAGAGCTAAGCCACCTCTCCAGTTCACATGAGTTTGTTGTTTTAAACCTTCCCAAAAGTTTTTGTGTCTGGCTTAAGTAGGTAGCTTTGGGAATTAATCCTGGATGAACAAACTTTTCAAGCAAGCACCTTTAGCCACTGAATCATCTTCCCAGCTCCAACTCTTCAATTTGAAGGTGAGATCTTTGCATGATTTTTTTGTTTTGTTTTGTTTTGTTTTGTTTTTCAAGGTAAGGTTTCACTCTGGCCCAGGCTGACCTGATTTCCCCAAAGGCTGGACCAGATTGCATTCCCACCAACAGTGTAGAAGGGTTTCTCTTTTGCTGCATCCTTGCCAGCATTTATAGTCATTTGTTTGCATGATGGTAGCCAATCTGACAGGAGTGAGATGGAAGCTCAACATAGTTTTAATCTGCATCTCTCTGATGACTAGGGATGTAAAACTTTTTTAAAGATGTTTATATGCCATCTATACTTCTTCTGAGAATTCTCTATTTAGTTCCATAGCCCATTTTTCCATTGGGTTGTTTGATTTCCTATTATTTAATTTTTTGAGTTCTTTGTATATCCTAGATATTAACCCTCTGTCAGATGGATAGCTGGCAAAGATTTTCTCACATTCTGTAGCTTGCCCCAAGATTTTACTTTTTATTTATTTATTTATTTATTTATTTATTTATTTATTTATTTATTTGAGAGAGAGAGAGAGAGAATGCGAATGAGGGTGCCAGGGCCTTCTGCCACTGCAAACAAACTCTAGATGCATGTGCCACCTTGTGCATCTGGCTCACATGGGACTTGGAGCACTGATCCAGGGTCCTTAGGCTTCACAGGCATGCACCTTAAGTGCTAAGCCATCTCCCCAGCCCTGGAAGATTCTTCTTAAATTAAAATTTTCAAATGCCAGAGCTAAAATGTGAAGAGAATTCCTAGGTGCGTGGTCGTATGGATGATCTTAAAATTATGATTCTCAACAACAGTGAAGGCTTTGTTTACTGAAAATGAGTCCTTACCAAGGGATGAGAGTTCAAGGAGATCTGAAATCTGTTTTGTGGCTCACTCCAAATAAGAGCTCTGGGAGATAAGGGACACGGGGCCTTGCTCCTTCCAGAGAGTTCTGCAGTGTTGCAACCCACCTCTGCCTAAGGTTCTCTTTACTCATTAATTGCCATCATCTGTGCACACTCTTTCTAACAATAGTTGACACCTCAGAATGTAGGAAGGCCTTTCTAGATCTGAGATGGAAATATAATGTGTTGGGGCCCAAGGCTGAAAGAAATGACAAATAACACAAAAGAGACAAGACAGACAGGGTGGCTGTGCCGTGCTCACTTTATTGCAGCTTTTTATATCTTTGGTGAAAGCAGCTTACGTGACAAACTCTGATATGTAATGCATGATTTACTTTTAGTACACAGAGAAGATCTATTTTAGTTTCCAGAGCCTCCTGTAACTATTAGCCTTGACTGATAACAACTGGAACATAGCATACATAGCCTTTATCCTTCTTCCCACTTGCAGGCAAGAAAGGGCCCACCCGTTTGTGGAGTGTGCTCAAGGCTCACAATGTTCCAAAAACATCTTGAGGTCATTTGTATGCAAACTGTCCTCAAGTAACCTCCTCCTGCTTCTGGGATCCTACACAATGTCAGTCTATTCTTCTTTTCATTTTGACTAAATCAAAACAACTGGAAGCATCGAACTATAGCTACTTACAGAGAATAACAGTGACACAGGCTTCTGGCTTGACAGGCACATGGTGAGGTTGTAGAAGGTAGGATCTTACTATGTGCCTCTTAATTATATGTATTTTTTATAAAAAATATATTTTAGCTGAGCATGGTGGCGCACACCTTTAATCAGCACATGGGAGGCAGAGATAAGAGAATCTTTGTAAGTTCAAGGCCACCCTGGGACTACAGAGTAAATTCCAGGACAGCTTGAGCTAGAGTGAGACCCTACCTTGAAAAACAAAACAAAACAATATATATATCTGTAGTCTGAGGGTGGCCTTGACCCTCAGCTCCATGGCTCTGGGAAGGCGTGACCCGGACACACCCTCATGTGTGTAGCATGGAAATTGTGGGAGGGGAGCTGAACAGGAAAGAGACAGAGAAGGAGAATTGTCGCACCAGGGTCTCCAGCCACTGCAAACGAACTCCAGGTGCATGCACCAACTTGTGCATCTGGCTTACATGGGTCCTGCAGAATCAAGCCTTGAACAGGGGTCCTTAGGCTTCACAGCCAAACACTTATCCACTGAGCTATCTTTCCCACCTTTCTGAGGCTCACAGTGAACTCAGCTGGCACATACGCCATGCAGGTGCCCACACTGTACACAGTTGGTGCATAAGTCATGCAGGCACATAGTGTATGTAGCTGGCTCTTACTGCGTGCAGATGTCCACAGTGTACACAGCCAGTGCCTACTGCATGCACATATCCACAGTGTAGACAATCAGCGCATACTTTTGTAATGCAGACAGCTGGTGCCTATTGTGTGCACACTCCCACAGTGTAGTCAGCTGGCGCCTACTCCTTCCTGGCAGAAGCCCACATTGTACACAGTCCTCACATTCTGCCTGCAGACTTCCACAGTGTACACAGGCGGTGCATACTGCGTACACAGATAAACAGATCTTTGGTGGCATCTTCCTGCACTCTAGGCCATTCCAGAAGATGCTCTGCCCTTTCCGTCATCCTGGGACCCATCAGCCACCTTCAACCATTTCCGGAGATCTTTGGGAACTTCCGTCTACACTCGGCCTTCCCCGAAGACGCTGGGCACTTTCCATCAGCCTGGGACTAACATCCACCTTCCGCCATTTACGGAGATCTTCGGTACCTTCCATCCCTGCTTGCTCATCTCCGAAGTTGTTTCCAGTTCACTCAGTCAACCTTTGCACATGAGCCATTTCCCCCCCTTCTTTTGGGGGGAAACCTCCACCCTCCAATGATGGAGTAATGAGCACCCCAGCAGATGATCCTGTGTCTCCCCGTTGGAGACTGAGCATAAGCACTCTGTGTTATTCCTCATGCCAACTGTGGAGTACTGAGCACCCGTACAGCTGGTCCCTTTCTCCCTCTTGGAGGACTGACTGTGAGCACCCCGTGCTATTTCTCATGCCTCCCATGGAGTTGGTTTCGGGTCGTCCCTTGGAGGACTGAGCATAGAGTACTCCAAGACCTGAACCACATTTCAGGGCAAGGACTGAGTATGAGCACCCTCCAAATGACAACCTTCTCCCTGTGGTGGACTGAGCATTGAGCACCCCAAGACCCGAACCACGTTGCAGGGCAAGGATTGAGTATGAGCACCCTCCAAGTGACAACCTTTTCCCTGTGGTGGACTGAGCATAGAGCACGCCAACACCCGTACCACATTTCAATGGGAGGACTGACTATGAGACCCTCCAGGTGACCACCTTCTCCCATGGCCATAGGTCATAGGATGTGAGTTCGAATCCAACCTGAGACGCATGTCCGTGTGTTTGTATTCCTCTGGAGAAGTGAGGCTGAGTTTGGATCCAGCAGGAGATGCTCAGCTATGAGTTCAGATCCAGCCAGAGGATATGCATGGCTGTGAGTTTGAATCCAGCCATAGACATACAGCCATGAGTTCAAATCCAGCTGGAGACACACACAACCATGAGCTCGAATCCAGCTGGAGACCATGGCCATGAACTTGAATCCAGCCTTACACACATGGCCATGAGTTCAAATCCAGTCAGAGATGTGTGGCCATGGTTTCGAATCAGGCCAGAGACACACACACACCAGCCACAAGCTTGAATCCAGCCAGAGACAAGTGACCATGAGTTCAAATCCATCTAGAGATGCGTGGCTGTGAGTTCTGATCCAACTGGAGACGCGTGGCCATGAGTTCTAATCCAGCCAAAGACACACAACCAATTACTTCAAATCCAGCTGGAGACATGTGACCATGAGTTTGATTCCAGCCAGAGACACACACACACAGCCATGAGTTCAAATCCCAAAGGAGACGTACAACCGTGCTGGCCTCCCTTCTCTGTGACATGCATGCACATGTGTGTGCGTGCGTGCATGTGCGTGTGTGTGTGTGCGTGTTCTTGGGGGTCTGGCGAGGTGGCTCAGTAATTAGGGTGCCTGCCCGCGGAGCCTGAGGACCCAGGTTCTAATCCCCGGGTCCCACGTTCCCAAAGCGGTGTCCCAGTGTCACTGGGAGGTCATGGCATGCGCTGGTCACATTCTCTCTCATCAGTAAATGGTGAAATGATAAAACGAACAAATAGATATAAATAATTAATCAAACCAGCTCTACAGAAAATACTTGCAGGAATCATTCATGCTGAGGAGAAAGCAAAGCACACACATCAGGAAATAGGAAAAAATAAACCATACTCAAATAACAGTTAAAACAAGTGAGTAAAGGGAAAACAGGAAAAACTAAAAAATAAGAAGAATGGTGAGAATAAACACATATATGTCAATAATAACTCTTAATATCAATGGTCTCAATGCCCCTATCAAAAGACACAGACTTGCAGACTGGATTAAAAAGCAGGATCCTACCATCTGTTGCCTCCAGGAAACTCATCTCTCAATAAAAAATAGAAACCTCCTTAGGGTGAAAGGTTGGAAAAAGGTATTTCAAGCAAATGGGCCTAGAAAACAAGCAGGGGTTGCTATTTTAATTTCTGACAAGATAGACTTCAATCCAACATTTGTGAGGAAAGATAAAGAAGGTCACTTTATACTGATTAAAGGAACACTCCAACAGGAGGACATTACAATCCTAAACATATATGCCCCTAACATGGGGACTCCCAATTTCATCAAACAAACACTATTAGAATTAAGGTCAGAGATATCTCCTAACACAATAGTAGTGGGGGACTTCAATACCCCACTCTCATCACTTGACAGGTCTACCCAGCAAAAAATAAACAGACATCTGCATTAAATGATACCATGGAACAAATGGACCTAACAGATATATACAGAACATTCCATCCAAATGCTGCAGAATATACATTTTTCTCAGCAGCACACGGGACATTTTCTAAAATAGACCATATACTAGGACACAAATCAAATCTTAACAAATACAGGAAAATTGAAATAATCCCTTGTACATTTTCTGACCACAATGGGATTAAACTGCAAATCAGCAACAAGAAAATATACAGAGCATACAGAAACTCATGGAGACTAAACAGCACTTTATTGAATGATGTATGGGTCATTGAAGAAATTAAAAAGGAAATCAAGAAATTCGTAGAATCAAATGATGATGAGAATACAACATACCAAAACCTCTGGGACACAATGAAGGCAGTCCTATGAGGGAAATTTATAGCCCTAAGTGCATATATTAAGAAATTGGAGAGTTCACAACTAAACAATTTAATGCTTCACCTTAAGGCCTTGGAAAAAGAAGAACAAGGCAAACCAAAATTAGTAGACGGGAAGAAATAATAAAGGCTAGGGCAGAAATTAATGAAATGAAAACCAAAAAACAATCAAAAGATCAATGAAACAAAGAGTTGGTTCTTTGAAAGGATAAACAAGATTAACAAACCCTTAGCAAATCTGACCAAAAGAAAGAGAGAAGAGACAAAAATTGATAAAATTAGAGATGAAAAAGGCAACATCACAACAGATACCAAAGAAATTCAGAAAATCATACGGACATACTTTTAAGAATATATATGCCTCTAAGTTTGAAAACCTGAAAGAAATGGATGAATTCCTTGATTCATATGACCTACCAAAATTAAATCAAGAAGAGATAAACCATTTAAATAGAACTATAACAACCACAGAGATTCAAGCAGTTATAAAAGTCTCCCAACTAAAAAAAGCCCAGGCCCAGATGGATTCACTGCTGAATTTTACCAGACATTCCTGGAGGATCTAACGCCAATGCTTCTCAAACTTTTCCATAAAATAGAAAAGGAAGGAACTCTACCAAAATCCTTCTATGAAGCCAGCATCACCCTGATACCCAAACCGACAAAGACAGATCAAAAAAAAAAATTATAGACCAATCTCCTCATGAACATGGATGCAAAAATTCTCAACAAAATACTGGCAAACAGAATACAAGAATTTATCAGAAAGATTATTCACCCTGACCAAGTAGGCTTTATCCCAGAGATGCAGGGATGGTTCAACATACGCAAATCCATAAATGTAATACACCATATAAATGGTCTGAAGGACAAAAATCATATGGTCATCTCAATAGATGCAGAAAAGGCATTTGACAAAATCCAACACCCCTTCATGGTGAAAGTATTACAGAAACTGGGAATAGAAGGAGCATATCTCAACATAATAAAAGCTATTTATGACAAACCTACAGCCAACATAATACTAAATGGGGAAAAACTTGAAGCTTTTCCTCTAAATTCAGGAACAAGACAAGGGTGTCCACTTTCCCCACTACTATTTAATATAGTACTGGAAGTCTTAGCCACAGCAATAAGGCAAGAGACACTCATAAAGGGGATACAAATCGGAAGGGAAGAGATCAAATTATCATTATTTGCAGACGATATGATTCTATACCTAACAGACCCTAAAGTCTCTACCTGCAAACTGTTAGAGCTGATAAACACTTTTAGCAATGTAGCAGGATACAAAATAAACACACAGAAATCAGTAGCTTTTCTATATACTAACAACAAACGTGCAGAGGATGAAATCAGGGAATCTCTCCCATTCACAATTGCCTCAAAAAAATAAAAATACCTTGGAATAAACTTAACCAAGGAAGTGAAGGATCTCTACAATGAGAACTTTAAAAACTCGAGCGACAAATTACAGAAGACACAAGGAAATGGAAAGACATCCCATGCTCCTGGATTGGAAGAATCAATATTGTGAAAATGTCAATCTTACCAAAAGCAATCTATACATTTAATGCGATCCCTATTAAAATCCCAATAGCTTTCTTCATGGAAATAGAAAAAACAATCCTAAAATTCATCTGGAAACACAAAAACCTCGAATAGCCAAAACAATTTTTGCAAACAAAAATCAGGCAGGTGGTATAACCATACCTGATTTTAAGTTATATTACAAAGCCATAGTAACAAAAACAGCATGGTACTGGCACAAGGACAGACAGGTAGATCAATGGAACAGAATAGAAGACCCAAATATTAATCCAAGCAGCTACAGCCACCTGATTTTTGACAAAAATGCCAAAAATATTAATTGGAGAAAAGATAGCCTCTTTAACAAGTGGTGTTGGGAAAACTGGACATCGGTATGTAAAAGGATAAACATAGATCCTTGTCTTTCTCCATGCACAAGAGTCAAATCCAAATGGATCAGGGACCTTGATATCAGACCTGAAACTCTGAACCTGCTAGAGGAAAAAGTAGGGGAAACCCTTCAACATATTGGCATAGGTAAGGACTTTCTGAATATAACCCCAATTGCTCAGCGAATAAAATCACTAATCAACCAATGGGACCTTATGAAATTACAAAGCTTTTGTACAGCAAAGGACACTGTGAGTAGAGCAAAAAGACAACCTACAGAATGGGAGAAAATCTTTGCCAGCTATACATCTGACAGAGGATTAATATCCAGAATATACAAAGAACTCAAAAACAGAATAATAAGAATTCAAACAACCCAGTTAAAAATGGGCTATGGAACTAAATAGAGAATTCACAGAAGATGAAATTCAGATGGCATATAAACATCTGAAAAAGTGTTCCACATCCTTAGCCATCAGGGAAATGCAAATTAAAACCACTTTGAGATTCCATTTCACTCCTGTCAGAATGGCTACCATCAAGAAAACAAATGACAATAAGTGTTGGCGTGGATGCGGAAAAAAGAGGAACACTTCTACACTGTTGGTGGGAATGTAACCTGGTCCAACCATTGTGGAAATCAGTGTGGAGGTTTTTGAGACAGCTAGAAATAGATTTACCATATGATCCAGCTATAGCACTCCTAGGCATATATCCAGAAGACTCTTCTCACTTCCTTAGAGATACTTGCAAAACCATGTTTATTGCCGCTCTATTCACAATAGCTAGGAAATGGAAGCAGCCTAGATGTCCCACCACAAATGAATGGATAATAAAGATGTGGTACATTTACACAATGGAGTTCTACTCAGCGGTAAAGAAAAATGAAATTATGAAATTTGCAGGAAATGGATGGATCTGGAAAGGATTATACTAAGTGAGGTAACCCAGGCTCAGAAAGCCAAACGTCACATGTTCTCTCTCATATGTGGATCCTAGCTACAAATAGACAGACTTGTGTGTGAACTGGAACCAAAAATTGGTACCAGAAACCAGTAAGCTGGTAAAAGGCTATAAGGGACGGAGGAAAGGGAAGGACTGAAGTGTATGGTATTGCACATATGTAAGTGGAAGGACTGATTACAAGGAGGGGAATGGCCTAACCAAGGCCATGGGTAGAGAATGCATAAAAGAAGGGCAAGGGGAGGGTCAATCTAATTTCAAAAGATTGTGAATAAGACTTATGTAAAACTACTTTTTTGAATAATGGTACATCTAGAAGCTGTAGACTGTTACTAGAAAATTTTCAGTACCTGGGATGGGATACCTTCCAGTGAGTTGTTGGCCAAGGAGGTCCCAGTAGCCTCCAAAACATTAAAGGCTTTTGCCAAAGCCCTTGGTTTCTGAGAAACAGATAGTAAGACCCTATTGCTGAAGACATCTCTTGCCTGAGAGGCAAGGTCACTGAGAAAGCAAGCTGGTGCTGAGCAGAAAACCTTCTCCTGTAGACCAGCCAACTGAAAGCTGGAAAAGCTGCACTGCATGCAGAGTATGGGAGACAGAAGTCATCAGCAGTGAAAACAGTGGACGCTGAATATTCAAATTTGGCCAGACAGGCCCAAAGACTGAACGGGTGCAATAGTGGCATGTCTACTCGTGGGGTAACCAACTGCTCTATAATTGGACTGAAGGCCCTCTCTACGGGAGGGAATACATACCTGGTACTGAAAAACCTAAGCAAAGTCTATGGTAGGTAAGGTCATAAGCCTTAGGGGTATAAAGCATGCCCTTATCTAAATGTATATACTATTCCCACCAAGCTGCCCGGAAAATACTACACTTAATGCTCATATTCACATATTAATGCTACTCTCACTTCTGGTTAGAGAAGCTTCTCTTTTCAGATGGCAATGACCACTGGGATGATCCAAAAGGCAACATAGTGCTGAGAAGAAGGGATGGAGAAGTGCCCAGCACTGAAACATCTCTGTCACACCCTCCAAGGCTCAGGGATCATTGCGGAAGAGGGGGCGGATAGAATGGAAGAGCCAAAGGAAGGGTACAACTCCCTACAATGCAACTGCCCAGACAGAAATTGGCCTTGATATCCATGACCTTGCTGTGCCTAGCAATACCTCCAAGACCCTCATAGTAGAAGTAAAAGAGGATGACATCATATTAAAAAAAGAGACTAATGGAGAGAGGGAGGGGATATGATGGAGAGTGGAGTTCTAAAGGGGAAGGGGGGGAGGGGAGGGAAAAATACGGACCTTTGGTATGTAAGTATGTTTTGTTGTCAATAAATATTTTTAAAAAAAAAAGAAAAAAAGAAACAAAATTGCTAAATAAAATTAAAAAAAAAAAATAAATAAATACAATAAATAAATATAATAAATGAATAATGATAAATATTAAACAAACAAATATAAATAATAAATAATTAAAGCAATAAATGCATATGATAAATAAATAAATATAATAAATAAGGATAAATAATGAACCCACAAATATAAATAATATATAAATAAATATAAATAATAAATGTGAATCAAGTACAAGCATAAATATTAAACAAATGACTACAAATAAGTCAACATAATAAACAATAAATACTAAATCAATGAATATAAATAATAAGTAAATATAGAACAGTAAATTAATATGATAAGTAAATGTAATAAACAAATCAGTATGAATATTAAAACAAGTTTAATATAAATAATAAATAAAACAATAAATAAATATGATAAGAATAAATATCAAAAAAGCATATAAAAAATGAATAAAACAATAAATATAATTAATAAATAAGTATAATAAACAAAGCAGTATAAATATTAAATAAATGAATATAAATAATAAATAAATAAAACAGTATATAAATATGATAAAGATATATAATAAGCAAATAAGGATAAGTATTAACCTAATGAATATAAATAATAAGTAAATATAACAAACTAATAAGTGTAAATATTAAACAAGTATAAATAATAAATAAATATCAATATAAAGAAATATATACAAGCCGGGTGTGGTGGCTCACACCTTTAATCCCTGCACTCTGGAGGCAGCAGTAGGAGGAACGCTGTGAGTTTGAGGCCATCCTGAGACTACATTGTTAATTCCAGGTCAGCCTGGACCAGAGTGAGACCCTACCTTGCAAAAACAAACAAAATTTTTAAAAAAGAAATACAAATAATAAATAAATAAATAGTAAATAAATATAAATAATAAATAAATGTAAATAAGAAATGAATAAATAACTGTAACTATTAAAGAAAGAAATAAAAATAAAGAAATCTTAAAAGGCCATGTGGCTGGCATCCTGGCTCAAGTCCTGTCCAGTGCACAACCTCTCTGTGTGTCTAATAAGTAAATAAATGAAAAGAAATATTTTTAAAACATTTTAGTTATTTATTGATTAGAGAGAGAGAAATAGAGAGGGACTGAGAGAGGCAGAGAGAGAGAGGAGGGAATGGACATGCCAGGGCCTCCAGCCACTGCAAACGAACTCCAGACTCATGCACCACCTTGAGCATCTGGCTTACATGGGTCTTAGAGAGTCAAACCTGGATCCTTAGGCTTCACAGTCATGTGCCTTAACTGCTGAGCCATCTCTCCTGCCCGAGTTTATTCATTATTTTATTACTTTTATTATTATTGTTATTATCATTATCATTATTATGATTACCATTGAGGTCGGGTGTGGCTCTAGGCCAGTCTGACCCAGAATCTACTCTGTTGTCTCAGGCTGGCCTCAAACTCACGGCCACGACCCTCCTCCTCCTTCTAAGAAAATCAACTGCAATTTTCTTATTTTTAATTTAATTTTATTATTATTATTCCATTATTTTGTTTAACTTTTGATTTTATTGTTTATTATTTTATTATTTATTATTTTATTACTTTATTTTACTTTTTAATTTATTTTATTTTATTATTTATTTAACTTTCTATTTTATTACTTATTTTATTTTACTTTTTAATTTTATTTTTTATTATTGTTATTATTATTATTAATATGGTTTTTTGAGGTCAGGTGTTGCTGTAGGCCAGGCTGACCCGGAATCCACTCTGTGGTCTCAGGCTGGTCTTGAACTCATGGCCCTGACCCTCGTCCTACCTCCCTCTTCCCCCTCCGTTGGACATAATTTTTATGTTACTCCAGGGGGTGTAAGGAGCAGCTTCACTCATGGCTCAGTGGATCAGGCGCTCTCTCACTCGCTCATCTGTCTGTCTGTCCACATGCCTGTGAAGCTGAAGAAGACTGGGTTTGAATCTCTGCCACCCCACCACCCCACCCCCCACCCCCAACCCTACCCCCACCCCCATGTGCACAAAGCCACCGGCACCAATGATGATGCCCAGGCAGTCCCTGGACCTGGACCTGGATCTGGATGCCACCAGTCCCAGAACAGAACAGAGGTCAGGACAGGAGGACGGTGGGCTGGGTTCCATGTCAGCCTGCCCTATTAAAACCCCACCTGGGAAAAATAATAATAATTAATAATATTGGTAATAATAATAAGATAATAGAGGTAGTAGTAATAATAATAAGGAAAACCAAATAATAATAATGGTAATAACAGTTATAACAATAAAAACCAAATAATAGTAATAGTAATAATAATAATAAGGAAAACCAATAATAGTAATAATAATAATAATAAGGAAAACCAAATAGTGGTAGTGATAGCAGTAAAGGAAAACCAAATAATAATAGTAATAATAATAATGATGAAAAAATAATAATATAATAATAATGAAAACAAATAATAATGAAAAGCAAATAATAATAGTAATAATGATGAAAACCAAATAATAATAATAGTAGTATTAATAATAATGATAATAAGGAAAACCAAATAATAATAAGAGCAATAATCACTTGGGTGTGGTGGCACTCACACCTTTCATCCCAGCAGCACTGGGGAGGCAGAGGTAGAAGGGTCATGGCCATGAGATCAAGGCCAACCTGAGATGCCAGAGTGAATTCTGGATCAGGTTGGGCTAGAGCCAGACCCTACCTCGAACCCCCCCAAAATTTATATATATATATGTATATATTTACATATAGCCTTAACCCTAATCCTATTATGATATATATATGTAAATTTACATATAATTATATATATTTGTATATGTATATGTTTGTAGTATATATAATGTATAATATATAACACATAAAATATTATACATATTATATATGTAAATATATATCATATATATTTATGTATATATGTACAAATTTAAATATATATTCATATATAAACTTACATATTTAC
This sequence comes from Orientallactaga sibirica, assembly GCA_036365145.1. NCBI lineage: Eukaryota > Metazoa > Chordata > Mammalia > Rodentia > Dipodidae > Orientallactaga > Orientallactaga sibirica. Next base: position 60,520 of record JAEOAD010002092.1, on the reverse strand, counting down.
ATATAAGTTTATATATAAATTTAAATATATATTTATATATGTATATATTATATATAGTATATAATATATAAAATAAATATATATTATACATATTATATATGTAAATATATATATCATGCACTAAACACCTCCTCCTGCTTTGGCTACATGACACTGTACTTACGGTAGATGTTACATTTATTTCTTTGGTTTTGTTTTTTTTTGGTTTTGAGGTAGGGTCTGGCTCTAGCCCAGGCTGAGCTGGAATTCACTCTATCGTATCAGGGTGGCTTCAAACTCACAGCCATGACCCTCCTCACTCTCTGCCTCCCTCCTAGTGCTGCTGGGATGAAAGGCATGAGCACCACTGCAAATATATTTTATTTTATTATTATTATATTTTATTATATTTTATTATTTATAGGTGAGATAGAAGGAGTCAGAGAGAGACAGAGAGAGAGAGAATGGGGCGCCAGGGCCTCCAGCTGCTGCAGATGAAGTCAGATGCATGGGCCCCCCCTGTGTATTTTCTCTCTCTCTCTCTCTCTCTCTCTCTCTCACGTTTTGGGCTTACAACTTGACTGAATACTTCCTAGAATGGGTTCCTGTGAACATGGTCCTGGAAACGCTCTGTGGTATAAAGAGGGTGGGCGGGCCTGGACAGAAGATGGCTCAGTGGTTCAGCACTGCCTGTGAAGCCTGAGGATCCCAGTTTGAGGCTCAGTTCCCCAGGACCACATCAAGCCAGATGCACAAGTGGGCGCACGTGTCTGGAGTTCATGTGCAGTGGCTGGAGGCCCTGGCACACCCATTTTCTCTCTGCCTGTTTCTCTGTCTGTTGCTCTCAAATAAATAAATAAATAAATAAATAAATAAATAAATAAATAAATAAATAAGACAAGCGTGGTGGCACATGCCTGTAATCCCAGCACTCGGGAGGCAGAGGTATGAGGATCACTGTGAGTTCGAGGCCTTCCAGAGACTACACAGTAACTTCCAGGTCAGCCTGAGCTAGAGGGAGACCCTACCTCTAAAAACCAGAATATAAATAAATAAAGTAAAGAAGGGCTAGAGAGATGGTTAAGGCATTTATTTGAGAAGCCTAAAGATCTAGGTTTGATTCCCCAGGTCCCACGTTAGCCAGATGCACATGGTGGCACATGCATCTGGAGTTCATTTGTAGTGGCTGAAGGCTCTGGCATGTCCATTCTCTCTCCCTCTCCATCTTCTTCTGTCTCTCATAAATAAGTAAATAAATAAATAAGTAAATCAACAAGTGATTCAGAATCATAAGACATATGCCCACAGGGAATTGATAGCTATTTTCTAAACCAAGTTGCAACTGACACCTAGAAGAATGTCCATGAATTTCAGTCACTGTTCCTCCTCTCTTTTATTTGCCCCCCCCCCCCCAAATTATGATGAACATTCTGTTTTCATCCTGGAGCTTGGAAAATGTTTGTTTATTTATTTATTTATTTATTTAAATTTTTATTCATTGGAGTGAGACCATACCTTGAAAAGACAAAAATAAATAAAACAAATTTTACTTATTTACTTATTAGAGAGTGTGAGAATGGGTGCACCAGGGCCTCCAGCCATTGCAAACGAACTCCAGACACATGCTCCACCTTGTGTATCTAGCTTATGTGGGACCTGGAGAATTAAACCAGGGTCTTTACGCTTCACAGGCATGCGCCTTAACTTCTAAGCCACCTCTCCAGCATGGAAAATATGTATTAACTGGGTAGGAATCCACACTTTGCCGTCTTCTTGGGCCATCATGAGTTTTAAGCTGCCTGGGTGCATAGCTGTCTTGAGTGACTTTGGAGGCTGTTTCAACCACTGTAGTGATTAGGTGGGTCATGAAAGAAACAAAATAAAATAAAATAAATGGAAGACATGCTATAAAGGAATGAAGAACCTAGGTCGTGGGCTGGAGAGATGGCCTAATGGTTAAAGGCCTTGGCCTGCAAAGCCAAAGGACTCAGTTTCAGTTCCACCAGACCCACCATACAGCCACATGTACAAGGAGATCCATGCACTTGGAGGGTTTTTGTTGTTGTTGTTGTTGTTGTTGTTGTTGTTGTTTGCAGTAGCTGGAGACCCTGGCACATTCAAAATTCTCTCTCTTAAATAAATAGGAAATTTTGATTTAAAAAAGAACCTAGAAAGCAATTTCTTCCTTTTTCTTTTTATTTATTTATTTTTTTTTTTTTTTTTGAGGTAGGGTCTCACTCTAGTTCAGACTGACCTGGAATTCACTCTTTATTCTCAGGGTGGCCTCAAACTCATGGTGATCCTCCTACCTCTGCCTCCCAAGTGCTGGGATTAAAGGTATGCGCCACCACACCCGGCTTCTTTTTCCTTTTTAAAGATAGTTTACTGTACTTGAATGGCAAACTTGCAGGAAAAGCACAGAACAGACGACAATTAAAAACACTTTCATGGAGAATTCAGAGAATTGGCTTAAGAGCTTAACCGTTCTCTCAGGCTTTTGTGCTTCTAAGGGTTTATAATAAGACCCTACAGAAATCTATTTGGTAGCAAGTCTTAACTCTTCCAGCTATGTTCAGCTGTATTTCCTTCTTTATTTTATTTTATTATTTCTTCTTATTCTGTTATTTGTAATATTTTGGGTCTTCATTTTTGAAAGGTTAGGGAGTGACCACGACCACACAAACCACTCTGAGGCAAAGATGAAAGCTTTTATTCAGGAAAAGCACAAGCTGCCAGGGCTGGCTCACAAGAGAGGAGCAAGGCCACATGAGTTTCTCAGGTAGTGGGCTTTATAGGGCTTTCAGTTGGGGGAAGGTGAGGAATGGAAGAGCTGAGGGGAGATCTAAGATAGCCAGGCTGTGACACCAGAACAGTGACCAGGTGATTTACTAAATAAGGGGGCAGGAAACCATGACCTGGGGCATTGCAGGCAAGGAGGGGGTAATGGCTGAGCAGTTTCTTGAGGAATGTGGATAATCCACTTCCTTATGACTCTGTCACATCCTGCTGTCCTTGGTGACTCCATATTGAGACCCATCAGACCTAACAATTTTGTTTGTCAGTAAACCAAATATAATAAAACTGAGGTATTAAACTATGCCCATGCAGCATTTTGATTTTCATTAATTATCATGAATTAATTGTCCCAGCATGTGTGTGCACACACACAATTAAAAATCCCAGCACTTATGAGGCAATCCCAGCACTCGAGGCAGAGGAGGATCACCATGAGTTCAAGGCCACCCTGAGACTACATAGTGTTTTCCAGGTCAGCCTGGGCCAGAGTGAGACCCTACCTCAAAAAACCAGAAAAAAAAGCTAACACCAAAAACCTATCAGCACGTGGTGGTGCTCACCTTGAATCTCAGCACTTGGGAGGCATAAATGGGAGGATGGCCATGCATTTAAGGCCACCCTAAGAATACATAGTGAATTCTAGGTCACCCTGGGCTAGAGTGAGACCCTACCTCAAAAAACAAAAACCTAGGAGTGGAGAGATGGCTTAGTGGTTAAGGCGCTTGCCTGCAAACCCAAAGGACCTTGGTTTGATTCCCCAGGACCCACATAAGCCAGATGTATAAGAGGACACATGCATGTGGAGTTCGTTTGCAGTGGGTGGAAGCCCTGGCGTGCCCATTCTTTCTCTTTCTTTTTCTCTTTCTCTCTCTCACACTCTGCCTCTTTCCCTGTCTCAAATAAATAAATAAAAATAAAAAATATTTAAATAGAAAAACAAAAAATAAAATGTAAAAATAAAATAAAATAAACCTGCCACTACCTCATTTCTTCCCCCATCTTCCCATTCACAACCAAATGTGTAGTCATGTTTTGGTTTCATGTAGGACACTGTCACCTCACATGGTGTTCTCCATCAGAAAGGATGATGTGGCGTGCTTCCCACCTGTGTGCCATCCTAGCTGACTGTGTCTTGTGACATAACGATTTCAGACTTGCCATGGACGGCACATGGGTTGTCCTCTTCCAAAAAGGCCGGTTTGCTAGGCCTTGCTTGCCTCTTGCAAAGCACCAATAGAGGTGTCTTGGAATCACAGATGTGCTTTGAGGTGCCAAGGGATTTCTCACAGCAGATGCAGGGAGGAAAGTCTCGGAATCCTGAGCTCAGTGGACATCTGATGACGCCTGTTTTCATGGCCACAGCACCAGGTCTGTCATACGGAGACTGTCCCACTCATCCTGTAGGAAACCCCTCCCTCTTGCAAACAGCTTTGTGTGTGTGTATATATATATTTTATTTATTTATATTTATTTATTTGAGAGTGACACAGAGAGAGAGAAAGAGAATGGGTGCACCAGGGCCTCCAGCCACTGCAAACGAACTCCAGATGCATGCACCACCTTGTGCATCTGGCTTACATGGGTACTGGGAAATTGAGCCTAGAACCGGGGTCCTTAGGCTTCAAAGGCAAGTGCTTAACCGCTAAGCCATCTCTTCTATTTATATATTTATTTTTATTTATTCTTGGTTTTTCAAGATAGGGTTTCCCTCTGGCCCAGGCTGACTTGGAATTCACTCTGTAGTCTCAGGGTGGCCTTGAACTCATGGCCATCCTCCTACCTCAGCCTCCTGAGTGCTGGGATTAAGGCGTGTGGCACAATACCCGGCTTGCAAACAGCTTTTATTTATTTATTTGACAGAGAAAGAGGGAGAGAGAGAGAGAGAGAAAGCAAGAATGGGTGCTTCATGGCCTCCAAAAAGGCTGGTTTGCCAGGCCTTGCTCACTTCTTGCAAACCACTGATAGATGTGTCCTGGAATCATGGACATGCTTTGAAGTCCTGAGGGATTTCTTACATCACATGCTGGAAAGAGAGAATGGCATGCCAGGGCCTCCAGCCATTGCAAACAAACTCCAGACTCATGCACCACCTTGTGAATCTGGCTAATGTGGGTCCTGGGGAATCGAACTGGGATCCTTTTTTGGCTTTGTAAGCACACACCTTTAATCACAGCACTCGGGAGGCAGAGGTAGGAGAATCACTGTGAGTTTGAGGCCAGCCTGAGACTACATAGTGAATTCCAGGTCAGCCTGGCCTAGGGCGAGACCCTACATTGAAAAGCCAAAAAAAAAAAAAAAAAAAAGTTGTAGGGCTACAAATGGCCTGATGGTTGTTGGAAAAGAAAATGTTGAAGGGGAAGTGATGTTGAAGACTCCCTTCAACTTGGATAAAAAGGGTGCTATCTGGGGCTGGACAGATGCCTTAGCATTAAGACGTTGGCCTGCAAAGCCAAAGGACACAGGTTCAATTCCCCAGGACCCACGTTAGCCAGCTGCACAAGGGGCACATGCATCTGGTGTTCATTTGCAGTGGCTGGAGGCCTGGCGTGCTCATTCTCTTTCCCTCTTTGCCTCTTTCTCTGTCAAATAAATAAATAAAAGTAAAAAAAAATTTTTTTTAAGGGCCAGGCATGCTGGTGCATGCCTTTAATCCCAGCACTTGGGAGACAGGTAGGAGGATCACCATGAGTTCAAGGCCACCCTGAGACTACAGAGTGAATTCCAGGTCAGCCTGAGCTACAGTGAGACCCTCCCGCAGAAAACCAAAATTTAAAAACAGGATGCTATCTGGTACTTCCTGAGTTATGAAACTAGAAGGGGTTAACTCTGAGATTCATACATCTCAGAAGTTGTTCCCACTTTTTCTGAAGACACATTGAGAACAAGTCCACCCCAGATCAAAGGAAAGACAACTGCGTATGTTGTGACCTCAGCCTGAAATGAGCCTGGTAGTTTGGATTTATAAAAAATTTTATTTATTTATTTATTTATTTATTTATTTATTTATTTATTTATTTAAAAGAGAGAGAGACATAGAGAGATAAAGAAAGAAAGGAAGAGAATGGGTGCACCACGGCCTCCAGCCACTGCAAACAAACTCCAGATGCATGTGCCCCCTTGTGCATCTGACTTATGTGGGTCCTGGGGAATCAAACTGGGGTCCTTTAGCTTTGCAGGCAAATGCCTTAACCACTAAGCCATCCCTCCTGCTCCCCCCTTTTTTTGAGGTAGTGTCTTGCTCTAGCCCAGGCTGACCTGGAATTCACTATGTAGTCTCAGGGTGGCCTTGAACTCACAGTGATCCTCCTATGTCTGCCTCCCGAGTGTTGGGATTTAAAAGAGTGCACCACCATGCCCGGCTTAGTTTGGGAATTTCATGAAGCACCCCAATAGTATGCTGCCACGTAAGCGAGACAAAAGGGGGATGAAAGGTACAGAAAACACAATAGTGGCTATAAACATAATATCCCGCTGCCTTCTGGGATACACTAACTGAGCCGCCAATGCAGACTTTGGTTGAGAGTCCGTTTGTCCAGTACAGAGGCAGTGAGATCCAAGGACAACCAAAATTGAGCAACAATTCCAGAAAAGATACCTGAACCCCTATCAAAAGATGAGCCAAACGCTTGGCATGGTGGCAGACGCCTTTCATCCCAGCACTCAAGAGCTAGATATAGGAGGATCGCCATGAGTTTAAGACCACCCTGAGACTACATAGTGAATTCCAGGTCAGTCTGAGCTAAGGTGAGACCCTACCTGGAAAAACCAACATAAGACCCAGGTGAAGCATATAGGAATTGATGAGATGAGCCACAGTGCTGCTTGCTTGCAGGGAGAGTTTGAAAACCTGCACCAGTGCGATGGGGAGATACACAAAACGTGTTGAAGCAGGTTTCTAGAGCTGCTAAGAACTCACTATTAGAACAGACTTAACACACGGCCACCAATGCCCAGGGAATTGTGTGGAAGAGAAGGGGGAAGAGACAGAGGGTGTGGGGCAATATGCAGAGGCCTTGACTCCCCCCACTGACAGACTGCTGCTCCCACAACTCATACCCCACAACCCCATGGTGAATACCCACCGTGCCACAGGGATAGACCCTCCGTGGGATGGTGGCAGGCGTAGGGAAATGATGGTGCCAACATAGGGTGTGTCCTTACAAAATTTCTACTGAAATCCAATAAATACTAAATAAGCTGCGTGTGGTGGCACATGCCTTGAATCCCAGCACTCAGGAGGCAGAGGTGGGAGGATCACCATGAGATCGAGGCCACCCTGAGACTACATAGTGAATTCCAGGTCAAAAAATAAAATTAAAGAAATAAATAAATAAAAATTAAAGAAAATTTCCACTGTGTTTGGGGTTCAATCTATGGATAGGAATCCCATGGTCCCAGATCAGTGTTTACAAATAAACACTGCTGCTCCACGTCAGTGTTGGAGTCCTGCCTCTCTGTCAAGCATCCTGCACAGACATCCCTGTGGGCTTGAGGAAAGTTGATTAAACCACTGATAGATGTGTCCTGGAATCATGGACATGCTTTGAAGTCCTGAGGATTTCTTACATCACATGCTGGAAAGAGAGAATGGCATGCCAGGGCCTCCAGCCATTGCAAACAAACTCCAGACTCATGCACCACCTTGTGAATCTGGCTAATGTGGGTCCTGGGGAATCGAACTGGGATCCTTTTTTGGCTTTGTAGGCACACACCTTTAATCACAGCACTCGGGAGGCAGAGGTAGGAGAATCACTGTGAGTTCGAGGCCAGCCTGAGACTACATAGTGAATTCCAGGTCAGCCTGGCCTAGGGCGAGACCCTACCTTGAAAAGCCAAAAAAAAAAAAAAAAAAAAAAAAAAAAGGGCTACAAATGGCCTGATGGTTGTTGGAAAAGAAAATGTTGAAGGGGAAGTGATGTTGAAGACTCCCTTCAACTTGGATAAAAAGGGTGCTATCTGGGGCTGGACAGATGCCTTAGCATTAAGACGTTGGCCTGCAAAGCCAAAGGACACAGGTTCAATTCCCCAGGACCCACGTTAGCCAGCTGCACAAGGGGCACATGCATCTGGTGTTCATTTGCAGTGGCTGGAGGCCTGGTGTGCTCATTCTCTTTCCCTCTTTCCCTCTTTCCCTCTTTCTCTGTCAAATAAATAAATAAAAGTAAAAAAATTTTTTTTAAGGGCCAGGCATGCTGGTGCATGCCTTTAATCCCAGCACTTGGGAGACAGGTAGGAGGATCACCATGAGTTCAAGGCCACCCTGAGACTACAGAGTGAATTCCAGGTCAGCCTGAGCTACAGTGAGACCCTCCCGCAAAAAACCAAAATTTAAAAACAGGATGCTATCTGGTACTTCCTGTGTTATGAAACTAGAAAGGGTTAACTCTGACATTCGTACATCTCAGAAGTTGTTCCCACTTTTTGTGAAAACACATTGAGAACAAGTTCATCCCAGATCAAAGGAAAGACAACTGTGCATGTCGTGACCTCAGCCTGAAATGTGCCTGGTAGTTTGGATTTCTAAAAAATTTTATTTATTTATTTATTTATTTATTTATTTATTTATTTATTTATTTATTTTAAAGAGAGAGACATAGAGAGATAGAGAGAGAAAGGAAGAGAATGGGTGCACCATGGCCTCCAGCCACTGCAAACAAACTCCAGATGCATGTGCCCCCTTGTGCATCTGACTTATGTGGGTCCTGAGGAATCAAACCGGGGTCCTTTAGCTTTGCAGGCAAATGCCTTAACCACTAAGCCATCCCTCCTGCTCCCCCCTTTTTTTGAGGTAGTGTCTTGCTCTAGCCCAGGCTGACCTGGAATTCACTATGTAGTCTCAGGGTGGCCTTGAACTCACAGTGATCCTCCTATGTCTGCCTCCCGAGTGTTGGGATTTAAAGGAGTGCACCACCATGCCCGGCTTAGTTTGGGAATTTCACGAAGCACCCCAATAGTATGCTGCCACGTAAGTGAGACAAAAGGGGGAGGAAAGGTACAGAAAACACAATAGTGGCTATAAACATAATATCCCGCTGCCTTCTGGGATACACTAACCGAGCCGCCAATGCAGACTTTGGTTGAGAGTCCATTTGTCCAGTACAGAGGCAGTGAGATCCAAAATCGGAACAATTCCAAAATTGAGCAACAATTCCCCAGAAAAGATACCTGAACCCCCTGAGACAAAAGATGAGCCAAACGCTTGGCATGGTGGTAGTTTGAATATATGTCCCCAATATATTCAATGTTTTACTAGTTATAGTTTGCATCTGCAATCACCCTTGTTAGAGGCAAGGTCACTGGGGCTGGTCTTAGATTGTAAAGATATGCAAATATGCCTAGGGAGTTCCTGAAGTGTGCTGTGTGACCTTTTGAGTTTTGCTCTGACTGTGGTGGCTGGTTGGCCCTGAGACTACTTCTCCTGCCTTTATGGAACTTCCAGGTCTGTAGTCTGGTCTGAAAGTTCATCTCAGTGAGACCCTGTCCTGGAAAAAAACCAACATAGGACCCAGGTGAAGCATATAGGAATTGATGAGATGAGCCACAGTGCTGCTTGCTTGCAGTGAGAGTTTGAAAACCTGCACCAGTACAATGGGGAGATGCACAAAATGTGTTGAAGCAGGTTTCTAGAGCTGCTAAGAACTCACTATTAGAACAGACTTAACACACGGCCACCGATGCCCAGGGAATTGTGTGGAAGAGAAGGGGGAAGAGGCAGAGGGTGTGGGGCAATATGCAGAGGCCTTGACTCCCCCCACTGACAGACTGCTGCTCCCACAACTCATACCCCACAACCCCATGGTGAATACCCACCATGCCACAGGGATAGACCCTCCGTGGGATGGTGGCAGGTGTAGGGAAATGATGGTGCCAACATAGGGTGTGTCCTTACAAAATTCCTACTGAAATCCAATAAATACTAAATAAGCTGCGTGTGGTGGCACATGCCTTGAATCCCAGCACTCAGGAGGCAGAGGTGGGAGGATCACCATGAGATCGAGGCCACCCTGAGACTACATAGTGAATTCCAGGTCAAAAAATAAAATTAAAGAAATAAATAAATAAAAATTAAAGAAAATTTCCACTGTGTTTGGGGTTCAATCTACGGATAGGAATCCCATGGTCCCAGGTCAGTGTTTACAAATAAACACTGCTGCTCCACGTCAGTGTTGGAGTCCTGCCTCTCTGTCAAGCATCCTGCACAGACATCCCTGTGGGCTTGAGGAAAGTTGATTGATTCTCATCTTCAGTGACAGTGATGATCCAGTAAAGTAAATGAACTCAAATCTCCTCTCACATTTTTTATTGTATTTATTTATTTATTAGAGACAGAGAGAGGGAAAGAGAGAGAGAGGGAGAAGGAGAATGGTGGGCCAGAGCCTCTAGCCTCTGCAAACAAACTCCAGACATGTACACCACCTTGTGCATCTGGCTTATGTGGAGAATAGAACCAGGGTCCTTAGGTTTTGCAGGCAAATGCCTTAACTGCTAAGCCATCCCTTCAGCCTGTCTGTGTGTGTGTGTGTGTGTGTGTGTGTGTGTGTGTGTGTGTGTGTTTGTGTTTCAAGGTAGAGTCTCGCTCTAGCCCAGGCTGACCTGGAATTCACTCGGTAGTCTCAGGCTGGCCTTGAACTCACGGTGGTCCTCCTACCTCAGCCTCCTGAGTGCTGGGGTTCAAGGCCTGTGCCACCATGCCAGGCCTCCTCTAACAATTTTTTTGTTTGTTTGTTTTGAAGCAGGGTCTCACTCTATTCCAGCTGACTTTGAACTCCTGGTGATCTTCCTCCCTCAGCCTTACTTACATCATCCCAGTTGGGGTGTGTTATTGCTACAGAAACACACCCCACATAGCCCGTTCACCTGTATTTCACACACCCCAGTTACTGCAGGCTTTAAACAACTTCTTCTTCTGTTAAGATTTATTTATTTATTTATTTATTTATTTATTTATTTATTTATTTTTGTTTTTTGAGGTAGGGTCTTACTCTGGCCAGGCTGACCTGGAATTCACTCTGTAGTCTCAGGGTGGCCTCGAACTCATGGTGATTCTCCTACCTCTGCCTCCCAAGTGCTGGGATGCAAGAGGTGCTCCACCACGCCCGGCAGGCTTTAACCTTCTAACTGATGGGGTGAATTTTAAGATATTGTTCCATTTCAAAATAAGATTCAGTCTAGCACCTGACCCTGATTAAACAGTGTATTTCCAGCCAATCAATCTGACAACTTATCTGTAAAACGAAGTTTCTCTCTCCTAGTGTGAAGGCAAGGTCCAGCTGAAAGCAGATACCAGCAAGATGCAGGGACTCTCAGTGTGGAAACAATAACAAGACCCCCGAAAAGCACATGAAGCAGGCTCTCACTCTCTCCCCATTAGGAATACCTGCAACCTTTTCATTTTATCTGTGATATGATCAAGAGTGATGATCATAAATGAATCAGTGCAGCTGGGAAACATTTGCTTGAGGGTACATGGGGGTCACAACTGTAAAAAGCCTAAGAAGCAGGGCTGGGGGGATGTCTTAGTGGTTAAGGCCTTTGCCTGCAAAGCCAAAGGACCCAGGTTCAGTTCCCCAGGAACCACGTTAGCCAGATGCACAAGGGGGCACATGCATCTGGAGTTCATTTGCAGTGTCTGGAGGCCCTGGCGTGCCCATTCTCTCTTTCCCTCTCTCCCTCTTTCTCTGTCAAATGAATAAATAAATAAATAAATAAATAAATAAATAAATAAGTGTAAGAAGCATTGCTCTAGATCATGAATGAAGGTAGTCTGTTGCTGTGTGGGTCACACAGTTTGGTAAATTTGTTATGCCCCTGGCAATCCCTAGGCCTTGGATGGAAGGGGAAATTGGCAGCAGGCTTTTGGGGCCCCTCCATATTAGTGAAGTGTTGCCTGGGGAATGATCCATGAAGCACACAGTATGTTGTGCCCATTCCAGCCTTTTTGTGTGAGCTTTGAAAAAAAGCTTTTGGGGCTGGTGAGATGGCTTAGTTGTTAATCGCTTGCCTATGAAGCCTAAGGACCCTACTTAAAGACTCAGTTCCCCAGTACCCAGGTGTAGGTGTTCTGAGGTTAAGGCTCCTCCCCCCTGGGCGACCAATGGACTGGTTTCTGGCAGTGGTGGGGTTGTGCTTCACACAGGTGTTTCCCACTGCTGATCTGGGCTGCACACAAAAGCTTATGAGAGGAGCACAGGTGTGTTGTGAGGCGAGGGTGAGTCAGGTGGCTTAACTCAGGCATGCAGGGATTTAGAGCCCCACCCTGGTGTTGGAGACCACAGAAAGCGGGTTCCAGGCCTGGCCAGGGCCAAGACACATGCACCTCGTCTTGATGCTGTCTCAGTCGGTGAGTTTTACCTTCTCTCTTTAGAGTGAGTTCTGAGAATGTGGACATTCTTAGACAAGCAAAGGATGCAGCTCCTGGTTTATTATAATGACTTACTCTCAAAAGTGAAGGCACATCCCATACAGGAAACAATACTTCAGTCAGTCAGAGCATAAAAAAAAAAAAAAAAAAAAAAAAAAAAAAGTGAAGGCACATCCCATACAGTGCTTCAGTCAGTCAGCTCAAGGTCAAGGTCAAGGCTGATGAAAAGGGCCAAGAAGGCCCCATCTGTACATCTATGCCACCGGATTTAAGGAAAAACCCTGGGGGCTTTTATTTTTATTTATTTGAGGGAGAGAAATGGGCACACCAGGGCTTCCAGCCACTGCAAACAAACTCTAGATGCATGCACATTGGTCCTGGGGAACCAAACCAGGCTCCTTTGCCTTTGCAGGCAAGCACCTTAACCAGTAAGCCATCTCTCCCTGGGGGCTTTTTTTAAAAATATTTTATTTATTTGAGAGAAACAGGCATAGAGACATGGGGGGGAGAGATTGGGTGCCTCAAGGCCTCCAGCCACTGCAGATGAACTCCAGATGCATGTGCCCCCTTGTGCATCTGACTGGGGACATTTTAAAAATGATTTTAAGGCCTGGCATGGTGGCACATGCCTTTAATTCCAGCACTTGGGAGGCAGAGATAGGAAGATCATGGCGAGTTAATGGCCACCTGAGAATACAGAGTGAATTCCAGGTCAGCCTGAGCTAGAGTGAAAACCTACATTGAATAAACAAAAAAAAAAATTTTTTTTTTTAATGTCAAATGGTGCTGAGTGGAGGAAATTGTTTTTCACTGATGGATAATAGGAAGCAGGAATCCTTGGGCTGCTTAAGAGTTTTCTCAAAGCTCTGCTTGGGTTCTGATATTGTCACCATGCCCAGGTTAGGAGGAATGCCTAATTGACCCCTTCCCAGATCTATGCCAGGACCATAAACTAAATTGCCTTGTCTTAGCAACATATCAGATGGCTAATGCCAAAATGTGACTTATATTGAAAATGTCACTGGCAGTGGGAACACATCTCAGTGTCCCCAGCTTTGCTCTCTGAAGGCCTTCCACTCAGGTGCAGCCAGGATTCTTAATACAGCTGAATGGCATTAGTGAGTCTGCATTAGAAGAATGGAAAGATGATTGAGGAGAGTCAGGTGTGGGCCTCAGGAGAACGCCCCCAAATTCTTCAGCAGCAGTTGCATCAGCGATGGGGGGTTTGGAGTTACTTGTTTGAAGGAGGTGAGCTACTCATTTCCATTTATAAAGATTTTATGGTCTGGGTGTTGTGGTACATGCCTTTAATCCCAGCACTCAGGAGGCAGAGGTAGGAGGATTGCCGAGAGTTCCAGGCCACCCTGAGACTCCACAGTGAATTCCAGGTCAGCCTAAGCTAGAGTGAGACCCTACCAATTGGAACCATAGGGTTCCAGCCCAATATTTTATGTATGTATGTATGTATGTATGTATGTATGTATGTATGTATGTATGTATGTTTATTTATGGCGAGAGAAAGAGAATGGGTGCACCAGGGCCTCTAGCCACCAAAAACAAACTACAGATGCATTTGCCACCATGTGCATCTGGCTTATGTGGGGCCTGGAGAATTGAACCAGGGTCCTTAGGCTTCGCAGGCATGCACCTTAACCACTGAGCCATCTCTCCAGCCCCAATAACTTTTTTAAAAATTAAAGTAAGTTTGCTATACATAGATCACAAAGACATTCAAGAATGAAGTAGGGCTGGGTGTGGTGGCACATACCTTTAATCCCAGCCCTCAGGAGGCAGAGGTGGGAGGATCACTGTGAGTTCAAGGTCAGCCTGAGACTACATAGTGTATAGGGAATTTCAGGTCAGCCTGGGCTAGAGGGAGACCCTACCAGAAAAAAAAAAAGCCATGTGTTAGGGAGGGCGTTTTCCTCCAGATATAACCTGATGCCAGTAGAGCATGCCTTTTCCTAGTAGGCCTGTCAAAGCAATTGAGCAGAAGACTGGAGGGATTGCTTAGTGGTTAAGGCTCTTGCTTGCAAAGCCTAAGGACCCAGGTTGGATTCCCCAGGACCCACGTTAGCCAGATGCACAAGGGGGAGCATGCATCTGGAGTTGGTTTGCAGTGTCTGGAGGCCCTGGTGCACCTATTCTCTCTCTACCTCTTTTCTGCTGAATGAATAAATAAATTTTTAAAAAAATTTTAAAAGAACTAATTGAAACCAGGCGTGGTGGTGCACGCCTTTAATCCCAGCACTCAGGAGGCAGAGGTATGAGGATCACTGAGTTTGAGGCCTCCCTGAGACTACATACTGAGTTCCAGGTCACTTTGAACTAGAGTGAAACCCTATTTCAAAAAAAAAAAAATGAGCAGAGCCATGCAGTCACAGGCCCCTTCCCTGGAATTGTAGCCATTACTCCTTCCTGCCACCCTGGGCTGCTAAGGAGAGGGTGTGGTCCATTTTTCCTACCTGATGGGGGAGACCTTGCAGTAATGCAGCTGTTCTGGGGTCACCCACACACTCCTGTAAATCACACCCCACTTGTGCTCTGTAAGTCAACCAGGTAAATTGAATGGTTCACCTGGTTGGAATTTGGTGGAATTGTGAGCAGTGACAGCGCTAGGAAATGGCTTCATACTGTCACTCTTGGCAGGGTTAGTAGTTCCACTCATTTTCTAGGGGCCTCAACTCAGGATAAAACCCAGGATTAGTGGCTTCCTCCCAGTGATTGTGTGTGAGTAATTGAAAGGTAAACACAAGACTGAGGATTCACAGTGTTGATATGTGTGTGCATATTGTCATTGTTGTGTGTGTGTGTGCCCATCTGAGTATGGCAATAGAATGAGGAAGCTGTTTATATCTGATGAGTGCTTTTGCTCCTATGAATTTGTGGCATCCCCAGATTCTTGCCTTAGGAATTTAAAGAAGTGAAATTCGGGGCCTGGAGAGATAGCTTGGTGGTTAAGCACTTGCCTGTGAAGCCTAAGGACCCCAGTTCAAGGCTGGATTCCCCAGGACCCACGTAAGCCAGATGCACAAAGTGGCACATGCATCTGGAGTTCGTTTGCAGTGGCTGGGGGCCCTGGTGCACCCATTCTCTCTCTATCAGCCTCTCTCTCTCTCTATATATATCCTTTCTCCTCTCAAATAAATAAATAAAAATAAAAAATTTAGAAAGAGAAGTGAAGTTCACAGGTCATAAGGTAAGGCTTAGAGAGACTAACCCTTCAATTATGAGAAAGTATGGAGAGATCCTGCCATATGGAAGGTTTGGGGGTAAAGCCTGTCCTGTGACCCAAATTGGGGTCATTGATGGATTTGGAATAGGGGCTGAGCTAACCTTCCATGATGCCAAGTTTTTGGGCTGAGTATCCACAATGCCACTACTAAATATAAGCCTTCCTGGAATTGCAATTCTAGGAAAGGGGTACAGGGAGGGACTGAGGTAGTTTATGATCTGGAGAGCTCCTTTAGGCAAGAGCTAAGGAGAAGACTTCTCTGGTCTGTACTAACATGGGAACTGCTAGCACAGGCTTGAGGACATTCCTGCTTTTTACTTTTTGGGGCTCAGTCATCCTAAACGGCCTCAGTAGTCCTAAAAGTTTTTTTTTTTTTACATAAACATGAATTTGATTAATTTTTCAACTGGTGTTAGAAGAGGCAAGGGCATGTTTGAATATTGTTCTCCCTTCATGTCTCTTCCCAGCCCTCAGGGAGGCAGAGGTAGGAGTATCGCCATGAGTTTGAGGCCACCCTGAGATGACATGGTGAATTCCAGGTCAGCCTGAGCTAGAATGGACCCTACCTTGAACCCCAAAAAAAAAAAAAGAATGGGCATGCCAGTAGCCTCAGCCACTGTGGACAAACTCCAGATGCATGCACCCCCTTGTGGACAAGTGTGGCATTGTGCCTTTGCATCACTTTATGTCTGGCTAAATGTGGGACCTGGAGAATCAAACAGGTGTTCTTAGGCTTAGCAGGCAGACGCCTTAACCACTGAGCCGTCTCTCCAGCCCCTTTAGTTATTCTTAAAGGGAGTCTAATGGGAATTAGCTTGCCATAGCAGGAAGAATGAATGTTGGGGATCTGATCAAGTACATGTTGCTGTCTGCTTGCAATTAAAACCATGTGTTTGCAGCACCTCCCTCCCTCCTGCTTTGTAGAGCATCAGAGCTTTCCCTGAGGGACTTGATCCTGTAAGCCTTGATGTCTCCCCAGACACCTTCTCAAGCCACTGGCTTTCCTGGTGTGAGCTGCATTTTCTTTTTTTCTTTTTATTTATTTATTATTTGACAGAGAAAGAGGGTGGGGAGAGAGAGAGATTGAGAATGAGTATGCAGGGCATCCAGCTGCTGCAAACAAACTACAGATGTATGTGCCCCCTTGTGCATCTGGCTTATGTGGGAAACCCTGTTTTGAAATTTGAGCCACTCACATCTTTGCTATATCATATCCTGGCCATTTGATAATGTTTGGCTTTTTAAAATTAATTTATCTTTTTTATTTTTGGAGAGACAGAGAGAGAGGGAGAGAAGGACAGATAGAGATGGGTGTGCCAGCAGTCTCAGCTGCTGAGAACGAAATCCAGATGTGTGCACCCCCTTGTGGGCAAGTGCGGCATTGCGCATTTGCATCTGGCTAAACGTGGGACCTGGAGATTGGAACCAGGTTCTTAGGCTTAGCAGGTAGGCCCCTTAACCACTAAGCCATCTCTCCAGCCCAATGTTTGATTTTTTGAGGTAGGGACTCACTGTAGCCCAGGCTACTATGTAGTCTCAGGGTGACCTCAAATTCTTAGTGATCCTCCTACCTCTGCCTCCCAAGTGCTGGGATTAAAGGTGTGTGCCACCACGCCCGGCTTTGATAATGTTTTAATTGTCAGTAACAGCTTTTGGTAGGTATCCCTGATTGTTCAGACATAAAAGTTTATATATAGCTAGATTTTTTGAAATAGGGTCTCTCTCTAGCCCAGGCTGACCTGAAATTCACTATGTAGCTCAAGGTGGCCTCATACAATGATCTTCCTACCTCTGCCTCCCAAGTGCTAGGATTAAAGGTTTGTGCCACCACACCCAACAATATATTTTTTTCTTTTTTGCCAGCATTACAAGTAAGGAGAAAATAATTAAAACTTAATGAATACAAGGTTAACTTGGCAGATAGCACCATGTAAATTATGACTTCATTAATAGAGGTATTTCTTTATTTTTTATGTGTTTTTTTTCTCATTTTTCAAGGTTGGGTTTCACTCTAGTCCAGGCTGACCTGGAATTCACTATGTGGTCTCAGGGTGACCTCAAACTTACAGCAGTCCTCCTACCTCTGCTGGGATTAAAGGCGTGCACCACACCACGCCTATTATTATTTGAGGTAGGATTTTACTGTGTGGCCTAGGCTGGCTTTGAACACATGACAATCCTCTTCTGTCAGCTCATCCTCCTGCATGCTGGAATTATAGGTGTTACAACCATGTCTGGCCAGTGGTGTGAATTTAGACTATTAGTTAAGTCTCTTTAACTTTATCTATTTAGCTATCTGATTATCTAGGATAGGTTGTAGATGTGTTTAGTGATCATGATGAAAGGTTTCAGCACAGTGGAAGCCCTTGGGAGTCCAGGGCTCTGGATTGGGGAGCTTGAGCTCACAGCCATCAGCATGAGCTGCTTCTCAGCGATTGTGTGTGTATTCTAGTGCATCTTCATTCACCTTGGCAAATTCTCATTTCTTTGAGATGTGGATTTTCTGTCCCCTAGGGTACTTGAACTTGACCCTGCTCAGGGGATAATCCATATGTTCCCTATTCTGCATCATGTTAGACATAATGATCTGGTTAATGTGAAACCCTCTGTATATCCTGAAGCTTTTCAAATGCATTCCACATACCTGTGTGCTGTATAGATTGGTGACAGCATGATATCAAAGCCATGAACATCGACTGGAAAGTTCTGCCTGCAAGGGCCCTTGGGGCAACCCATAGCTGCATGCTTTACAGCCATCACACACCAGGCCCCAAGAGTGATGGGACTTGGTAGTCCTAATTGACTGTAGATTGAACTGCAGTTGTTGGTGAGAACCATTGTTAACTTGGACCCATTCTTATCATATTCCATATTAATAAATTTTGCAGCTTTATCTTCAAAGTAGTCTCATTATTTTTATTAATCTCATTATATTTTTATAGTGATTATATGATTTGAAAATAGCCTGCCTTACTATTTACTTGCTAAAATCTCTCCCTTCATTTAATCAACTTGTTTATTTTTGTCCATTGTTACTCAGCTTTTGAGTACTGGGACAAGGTCACTAAGATGATCAACTTCAGAAGAGGAAGCCTTGATTTTTGGCTCATGGTAAGAGATTTCAGCCCTGTTGCTTTTGGGTCCCTGGTAAGGCAGATGGTGGGAGAGCCTAGTAGAAGTATCTGCTCACCTCATACAATCCTGGAATCCAGAGAGAGGAGGAGAGGCCAGGTCCCAGGATCCCCTTCGAGAACATTGCCTTCCTCCCCTAAACTTCCTTCCCTTGGGTTCCACCTCCTCAAATGCTCTTCTCCCTCCCACTCATGTCACTGACTATGCAACTGAGCCTTCAACCTTAGGGGAGCATCCACGATACAAACTACAGTAGTTACCCTTTCACACTAACCACCTTCTTCCATTATTAGTCACCAAAATAACCCCATTAAAAAGTATTCGTAGCCGGGTGTGGTGGTGCATGCCTTTAATCCCAGCACTTGGGAGGCAGAGATAGGAGGATCACCATGAGTTTGAGGCCACCCTGAGACTACATTGTGAATTCCAGGTCAGTCTGAGGTAGAGAGAGACCCTACCTTGGGGGAAAAAAAAAGTATTCATGTGCTCAGTCCCAGGGAACAAATCAAGGCAAAAGGGTTTCCCTTTTCTGAACATTTGCATCTTCAGTCTTCTTAGTAGTTGGATCTGGTCTTGGGAATGGAGAGATGGCTCAGCAGTTAAGGTGATGGGCCTGCCAAGCCTAAAGACCCAAGTTCAATTGTCCAGTACCCACATGAGGTATTTTGAATATATGGCCCCAATATATTCAGTGTTTTATTAGTTTGTAGTTTGCATCTGCAGCCACCTTGCTGGAGGCAATGTCACTGGGAGCAGGTCTTAAGGTGTGGTGATGGTTTGAGATTCCATTGTAAAGATATGCAAAGTGTGCCTAATAGGAGTTCCTGAAGCTTGCTGTGGCTTTTGGCTGTAGTTTTGCTCTGTGTGCTGTGTGCCTGGTTGGCTTTTCTCTCTCTGCTTGGCCCTGTGAGAGCATGCCACTTCTGCCATTATGGAACTTCCCCTGTATCTGTAAGCTTCAAATAATATCCCTTCCTCCATAACTGTGCCTGGTCTGGAAGTTCATCTCAGCAGACCTAAAGCTGTCTGTTACACCACCTAAAGCCTGATGCACAAAGTGTGGTATATGAATCTGTAGTTTGTTTGCAGCATCTCTCTCCTTGCGAATACATTTTAGAAAACATTTAAAAAATTGGAGCCAGGCAGTCTTGTCCTATAGACCCAGTACTATAGGCAGAGGTTAGGAGGAATCCATAAGGAAAGAGTCACCCTGAGACTACATTTAAAATTATTTTGGACCAGAGTGAAACCCTACCTTGCAAAACCAAAAAAGAAAAAGAAAAAAAAATTGGGCCGTAGTCTTGTCCTATGAGACAGGTATATATAGGCTCTTGGTTATGGCTTTAATCCATGAGGAAAGATTCTCCCCTGTTGTATTTTTAAAATTATTTTTATTAATTATGAACTTCAGACTGGCTGAACAAATCACCTTTCATAACTGATCCTCCTCAGTGGTGTTTTTTTTTTTTTTTTTTTTTTACTGAACACATCTTGGTCTCTTTTTGTTTTTATCCTTTTTAAAAAAAAAAAGGAGAGAAATATGAGAATGAGAATGGCTCTGTGAATAAGCACCTTTAATAACTGATCCATTGCCCCAGCCCTATAGTTTTTTTTGTTGTTGTTGTTGTTTGTTTTTTTAGTTTTTACTGCAATTCTTTTTTCTTTCAATACTTTGTTTTCATTTATTGGGAGAGAGGGTATTATTATTAGAATTTTTTTGAGCACAACAGGAGCTCACTACAAACCCAGGCATACCTGCCACCATGTGCATCTGGCTCAGGGTGGGTGTGGGAATCAAACCTGGGTCCTCCTAGGCTCTGCCTCCCCAGTGCAAGGATTAACAGCTAAGTCATTTCTCTAGCCTATTATTTTTTAATTTTTATTTATTCAGGGAGGGGAGAATGGGTACACCATGGCCTGGAGCAGCTGCAAATGAAGTGTAGATGCATGCACCACCTTGTGCATTTGGCTTATGTGGGTCCTGGAGAATTGAACCTGGGTACCTTGGCTTAACAGGCTAGTGCCTTAACTGCTAAGCCATCTCTCCAGCCCTTCCTTCTTGTTTTGAAAGAAGCAGAAACTCACTTTATTGGCCAGCTTGGCCTCAAACTTGAGATCTTCCTGTAGTTGGGATTACAGGTGTGCACGACTGCACCTGGATGAAGAAATCTCCATGAAAGGTCCCAGTGCAGCACTGGAGAGTCAGCCTTGGAATGGAACATGATCTTCTTCCACTGACACAGGATGTAGTCAGTGATTGAGGACAGATTTAGGTTGGAAATTGAAATGGTGGTAGAATGCTTGGTGTGGTGGTGCACACCTCTAATTCCAGCCCTCAGGAGGCTGGAGCCTCAGAATTTCCATGAATTTGTGGGGAGCTTGGGATACATAGTGAGTTCTAGGGCACTCCAGGTTTCATAGCCAGTTCCTGTCTCATATATGAACAAACATCAAGATTTGGTGGTGGAAAATTAAATAGTTTCTGATTGCTTGTTTTCTCTCCCCTATGCAGCTGAAATAAAAATAATTATTATTCTCCTTTTTTCTATTTCTTCTTTTTCTATTGAGATGCCCAGGCAAGCCTTGAACTTGCATCCTCCTCATCAGACTAATAGATGGGATTCCAGGCCTGCAGCAGCAGATCCAGCCAAGCATATATCCCCAGCTGTTTAGTTATTTACTTAGCAGTGCTGCTGTTTGAACCCAAGCTTCTGTACCACTGACCTATATCAGTAGCCCTCCCACTTCCTCAGTATGAGAGCTCTTTTTTTTTTTCAGCAGGAGTGCACCTGGCTTTAGTTTCCTCTGCACTAGCGACAAGTATGTGACTGAGTTCTGCTGAGGTGTTAGTGGAAGTTGTTTGGTGGAGATTATTGGAAAGTTTCTAAAACAGGATTAACTAAGCTGGTGCATCAACTTTTTCTTCCTGTAAGGTGCAGAGGATTCCTGTGGCTTCAGCATCCATCTCATGACAACCATGCTACCGTGAGCCACATGCCAAGTATGGATGAAGATGTAGTGCAGGTGTGAAACTGCCACACAAGCCTTTGATTGCCTTGCTCTGGATTTCTCCTTCATGGAGAAAATGAAGCATTCTATGCAGCTGTAGAGATCTTTTCTCTTTTAATTCCCTCCCTCCATCCCAGAGAGAGAGAGAGAGAGAGAGAGAGAGAGAGAGAGTAGATGATTGAAATTCCCAACAGAGATGTGGAACATGATGGAATTTTTCTAATATTTTCTTTTCCTTTTCAGTTAAACTGGGAGGAAGTATCATTAAATAAGAATAAAGATTGTATGGGGGAGGTTTGAGAATAAATAAGGGAAATAATTATTATCAAATCTGCAGTGAATTAAGGAAATGCAGAATTTCCAGATGCTGATGAAGGCATACTAGATCCTTCAGGTATTTGTAGTTGAAAATATAAAATAAGGTCCCGGCTTGGTGGTTCATGCTTGTCATCCCAGCAGGAGGGAGAAGAAGGAAGATCACCATGAGTTTGTGGGCACCCTGAGGCTACATAGTGAATTCCAGGTCAGCCTGGGCTACAGAGCATGTACCTCAAAAAACAAACCAAGACAAAGAAGATGGAAATATAAAACAAGATCAGTCATCTTGTTTTTTTCTAGTGAGTCAAAAGTACACCATAGATAGATAATTTGTTTTGCCCAAGAGAAGTGTATTGCTAAAGCAGTTTCCCCATTTGTGAAAAGAGGACTACATAGTTAGGCATCACTGACATGCTATTAGATGACCTGAATGTATTTGTAAAAGCATGGGGTTAATATGATACATAACCTTGAAAAAAAAAAAAAAAAAAAAAACCGGGCGTGGTGGTGCACGCCTTTAATCCCAGCACTCGGGAGGCAGAGGTAGGAGGATTGCCTTGAGTTTAAGGCCACCCTGAGAGGACATAGTGAATTCCAGGTCAGCCTGGACTAGAGCAAGACCCTACCTTGAAAAAAACAAAAACAAACAACAACAAAACAAAATCATTGTGTAGTGTTCTGTTAAGAACACATTCCATCACTTTAATATGTCCAACCTCACTTGATTTTGTTGTGTTGATAGAACCCAGTCCTTCATTTTGTGCTAGTCAAGTGCTGTACCATAGAGCTGCATCCCCAGACTCGGCCACATTTTAAAAATGTTTTATTTATTTATTTATTTATTTATTTATTTATTTATTTATTTATTTGAGAGAAAAGGGGAGAGAGAGGGGAAGGAGGGAGAGAAAGTAGGCCTCTGGCCACTGCAGGCAAACTCCAGACGCATGCATCACCTTGTTCATCTGGCTTACGTGGGTCCTGGGGAATCAAACCGAGGTCCTTTGGCTTTGCAAGCAACACTTTAAACACTAAGCCATCTCTCCAGCCCTCGGCCACATTGTTTAAAATTTCTAAGAATTCGTGTGATTCAAACATTGAAGAGAGGGATAAAGCTGAGCTCTCCTTTCTCCCTGTATGTCCATACATCTCATTCCCTAGAGATAAGCATTTGTGTCAGTTTTGGGTTCTTTCTGAGTGGCAGTGACAGTAAAATCATTGAAAAGTTGACCCTCGATTCTTCAGTACCCACAAAAGCCAGATGCATAAGGTGGCACATGCATCTGGAGTTCGTTTGCAGTGGCTGGAGGCCCTGGTCCACCCAGTCTCTCTCTCTCTCTCTCTCTCTCTCTCTTTGTCTGTTTCTCTCAAATAAGTAAAAATAAAATTAAAAATTTTTATTGACAACTTCCATAATTACAGACAATAAACCATGATAATTCCCTCCCTCACTTTTCCCTTCACAAATCCACGCTGCATCCTGTCTCCTCCCACTCTCCATTCATCTGGTTTATTTTGATGGCTTTATCTTTTCCTATTAAGAATGTCCTGTGAGCCGGGCGTAAGAATGTCTTGGGAGGCAGAGGTAGGAGGATTGCCGTGAGTTCCAGGCCACCCTGAGACAGTTAATTCCAGGTCAGCCTGGCACTGTGAGTTTATGGATATCAAAAAAAAAAAAAAAGTCTTGTGACAGTAGGGATATCAATTTTTGTCTCAATCATTGCATTGTGAGCAGTTCTACCCTTCCTTTGGCTCTTACATTATTTCTGCCACCTCTTCCTCAACAGACCCTGAACCTTGGAAGATATGATAGATATATTTCAGTGCTGAATCGTCCTCTGTCAGCACTATGGTTCCTATTGGGTCATCCCAGTGGTCACCACCATCTGAAAAGAGAAAGTTCTGTAACCCAAAGTGAAAGTAGCATTAATACAT
This sequence comes from Orientallactaga sibirica, assembly GCA_036365145.1. NCBI lineage: Eukaryota > Metazoa > Chordata > Mammalia > Rodentia > Dipodidae > Orientallactaga > Orientallactaga sibirica. Next base: position 36,758 of record JAEOAD010002092.1, on the reverse strand, counting down.
GGGTATGAACGTTAAGTAAAGTGCCTACAGGGCAGTAGGGTGAGTATAATATACGTATCTAGCCAGACAAGAGCAGGCGTCACACTCTTAAGACTCATGACCTCCCCACCATAGGCTTCTGATTAGTTTTTAGTACCAGACATGTCTTTCCTCCCATTAGCAGGCCTCCAGTCCAGTTACAGAGCAGTTGGTTCCCCCCCAGACATGCCACTGTTGCACCTGTTTGGTGATTTGGCCTGGCTGGTTAATCTTGAGGCTTGCAGTGTCCACTGTTTTCACCACTGATCACTTCTGTCTCCCATAGGGCTGCATGCAGTGCAGCTTTTTCCAGCTTTCTGTCAGCTGGTCCACAGGTCAGCTCCAGCTTGGTTTTTCAGTGACCTTGCTGCCCAGGCCAGTGAAGCCTTTGGCAGTAGGGTCTTACCATTTATTTCTGATGGGATACCAAGAGCCTTGGCAATGGCCTGTAATGTTTTGGGGCCTGTGGAGACATCACTGGTGAACAACTCACCAGAAGGTATCCCATCCCTGGCACTGAAATTTTTCTAGTAAGTTTATGGCTTCTGGGTGTGTCATTCTCCAAAAAGGCAGGTTTTCATGTGGCTTATTCACAACATCTTGAATTTTGATTAAACCTCCACTAACCCCTCCCATGACCTCACATAGGCCATTGCACCCCCAGCTATCTGTTCATCTATACACACACACACACACAGCATCCCCTAAGTGCTCCTCTCTCCTCCCTCCCTTATAGCTCTTTTCTGGCTTACTGGCCTCTGCTACCAATGTTTACTCCAACTCACACACAAGCATAAAACTTTTTAACTAGGATCCACATATGAGAGAGAATATGTAACATTTGGCTTTCTGGGCCTGAGTTACCTCACTAGGTATAATTCTTTCCAGATCCATCCATTTCCCTGCAAATTTCATCATTACATTTTTCTTTACCACTGACTAGAACTCCATTGTATACATGTACCACATCTTCATTATCCACCAGTTGAGGGACATCTAGGCTGGTTCCATTTCCTATTTACTGTGAAAACAGTGGCAATAAACATTATTGAGCAAGGATCTCTAAGGTAGTGAGAAGAGTCCTTAATGCCTAGGAGTGCTACAGGTGGATCATATGGTAAATCTATTTTTAGCTGTGCCAGTATCCTCCACAATGGCTGTACCAGGTGGCATTTCTGACAACAGTGTTGAAGGGTTTCTCTTTTTCCACATCCTCAACAGTATTTATTGTCATTTGTTTTCTTATTTATATTTTGTTTTTTTGAGGTAGGGTCTCACTCTAGCCCAGGCTAACCTGGAATTAACTATGTAGTCTCAGGCTGGCCTCTGCCTCGCAAGAGGGACTAAAGGCATGCACCACCACGCCCGGTTATTGTCATTTGCTTTCATGATGATAGCCATTCTGACAGGAGGGAGATGGAATTTCAAGGTAGCTTTAATTTTAACTTCCCTGATGGTCAATCAACCCTTTATCATAGACATAAGCTAGCAAATGACAATGCATACAATACTGTAACTTGCTTTATCTGTCTGAATATATCCCCCCCCTTTTTTGGTAGAGTATTGCTCTAGCCCAGGCTGACCTGGAACTTACTATGTAGCTGAAGGATGGCATCGAACTTTCAGTGATTCTCCTCCTCCTGCCTCCCAAGTGCTGTGATTAGAGTGCCACCACACCTAGCTTAATTATCTATCAGTCTATCTACCTATATCTATATAATTTTATTCAATTGCAAGAAGAGAAGACAGAATGGGCTTGCCAGTGTCTGCAGACACTGCACAAGAACTCCAGACACATGCACCACCTTGTGCTTCTGGTTTTAAGTGGGTACTGGAGAATCAAACCTCTATCCTTTGGCTGTGGAGGCAAACTACTAAGCCAGCTCTCCAGCCTGTGACTTAATTTGTGTTTTATCTGTTATTACATAATTATCTCCGATAGAAGTCACATGGTTTATTTAATATCCAGCAAGCAAAGTGTACATTGTTTGCAAGAACTAGGATTTGTTAAACAAGTGATGGTTTTAAGAGGCCCACATAACAAGAAATCATGTCTCTTAAATGCCAGGAACCATTGAACTGTGAAGAATGTGCTGGATAGTAATGAAGTCTCTGCCATGGACTGGGTGCCACCTACAAATTCATCTGTGCCTGCAGGTGTAAGTACACACCATTAAGGGTGGAGGGGTTTAAAGGGGATTTAAGGGTAGGAGTTTAAAGGTTAGGGGTTAAGGGTTAGGGGTAGGGCTCATCACAAATTGCATTAGGGTTAGGGTTTTGTTTATGATAGCCATTCTGACAGGTGGAATCTCAAAGTAGTTTTAATTTGCATTTCCCTGATGGTCAATCAATACTTTATAATAGACCTAAGCTAGCCAATGATAATGATTACAATATTGTAACTTGATTTATAGATCCAAATATACATTTTTTCTTTGGTTTTTCAACATAGGGTCTCTTTGTAGCCCAGGCTGACCTGTTATTGCCTGTGTAGTCTTAGGGTGGCCTCAAACTCACGAAGATCCTCCTACCTCAGCCTCCCTAGTGCTGGGATGAAAGGCATGTGTCATCATGCCTGGCCCTCTTTGGCTTTTTGAGGCAGGGTATCACTGTATCCCAGGCTGACTTGGAATTCACTAAGTAATCTAAGGGTACCTAGAACTTCTGTTGATTCTCCTCCTGTGTCCCAAGTGCTGTGATTAAAGGTGTATACCAACACACATGGCTTAATTCTTTTTTAAAAACAATTTTATTAATTTTCAAGCAGAGAGAGAGAGAGAGAGAGAGAAGAAAGAAGAGAAACAGAGAATGGGCTTGCCAGTGCCTCTAGCCACTGCAAAAGAACTTGAGACACATGTACCACCTTTTGCTTCTGGCTTTAAGTGGGTACTGGATAATCAAATCTGTGTCCGTTGGCTTTGGAGGCAAGTGTCTTAACCGCTAAGGCATCTCTCCAGCCCCTGGTTTAGTTTGTATTTTATATGTTAATTCATTATCTCTTACAGATGTCACATGGTTTATTTAATATCCAGCAAGCAAATCTTACATTGTTTGCAAGAACTAGGATTTTTTTTTAAAACCTTTGAGGGTTTTTTTTAAATTTTTTTTTTTTTAGAGAGAGACAGAAATGGATGCGCCAGCAGTCTCTCAGCTGCTGTGAATGAAATCCAGATGCGTGCGCCCCCTTGTGGGCAAGTGCAGCATTGCGCCCTTGTGTCATTTTGCATCTGGCTAAACGTGGGACCTGGAGATTGGAACTAGCATTTTTAGGCTTAGCAGGCAGGCGCCTTAGCCGCTAAGCCATCTCTCCAGCCCCTTTGAGGGTTTTAAGAGCACATGTAACAAGATATCATGTCTCTTTTAAATGCCAGGATCCATGGAACTGTGAAGAATGTGCTGGATGGTAATGAAGTAGTCTCGGTGATGGACTAAGTCCCAGCAACAAATTTATCTGTGCCTGAACTTGTAAGTACACACCCGTAAGGGTTAGGACTGGGTTTTAGATAGGGTTTGGGGGTCAAGGGTGTGTTCTCAGCTGTGGGGTGTACTCTGAACTGAAGGAGTGGAAGGCCTCCTTACCTTGATCAGTCCTATCACACCACCTTCGCAGCAGTTTGCCACACCATTGTGTTTATTTATTGAGAGAGAGGCACTGCAAACAAACTGCAGACACATGTGCCACCTTTTGTAGCTGGCTCAAGTGGGTACTGGAGAATTGAACCTGGGTCCTTTGGCTTTGCAGGCAAATGCCTTAACAGCTAAGCCATCTCTCCAGCCCTACACTATGTTTTAAAAGATGACATAGCTGAGTTTCTCCCCTCTGCTAGGTGAACCCTCCACTGGCAGTATCTTCATCCAGTGAACCCATTGGATGGGGTCAAAGTATCTGAGATATGTTGAGTTTAACTTCTGAAAGACCCAAGTCTTTATTTTCCTTCAGACATTTTATCTGTGGCCAAGTTCAGTCATGTCTCCAGAACTATGACAGAGGCCCAGGGCCACTGCCCTTAGAGGGTTCATAAGTATAGAGTGTATGTACAGCTGAACGAGCAACTGAATGTTCTTTGAAGAGGAGGCAAGAGTGACAGTGAGGACAAATAAGCTGGACTGCTGGAGCCCGCTGGCAGAATCGAACAGTACCTGAGTGGGGAGTGAGGGTTAAGAAAAAAGACGAGAGAAAAGATAAACTTGGGAGGGCTGTCAGTGAATACTGAGGCCTCAACTTTATTTTTATTTAGTTTAGCTTTTTTATACTAATTCTCAGAGTACAAGAATGCAAGCAGAACAATCATAACATTTTCACAGGATTTCTTGAGAAAGCCATGTCCTCCAACATGAATCAAAGAACAGTCACGTTTGGCCTCAAGGTCAAAAGATATTCCCTTCTCAGATTAGCAGGTCTCTAATCTTATGCTTGGCAAGACATCCTGCTTCTCAATAGGCCACTGTAAAAATGTACACAGGCCATGAATAAATGGGTGTTCAGGCAAATGACTCCTGACATATCCCCCTTTTTAAAATTATTTAAGAAACAATACCCTTCTAGGCTAGGGTGCCTGTCTTGGGTTGTTCTCTAAGATACTTAGGCCTTACCCATTATTGGCATATGAATGTCATTATTCATGCCCCATCTTAGGTTGACCTAACTCTAATCTTACCCATCTCTGACTACCAGCCTCTGCGGGGGAGAACATCCTCTTTATGGTAGCATCTGGAGCTGGACACTATGCACCTCAGCTTTAAAGCTGTGATACTTCCTATCCAGGAAGTAAATGAAGACCATGATGGCCATGAAGGTAGGGAAGCTCTTAATTTTTCCAAGATATCATTTGCTGTCTTAGAACTTCTTGATGCAATTGAATCAAATCTAGAGACAACATTCCACTGTCGCACCACACAAGCCAATACCTCTCCCTTTGGAAGGGATGAGTTACTGTTTGCCTTAGTAGAGGAGGCAATCACTTGATCCATTGCCACAGTGAGCTTCCAAATATAAGTTTGTTGTTAACCAGGTGTAGGATTGGTGGATCATCGGGAGTTGAGTCCACATCATCAATAGCAGAGGCATCTTTGTGTTCAAGCCTCACGAACCGGACCAACCTCTCTGGCAGCCACCTGACATTGTCAGCATCCTGAGAAAAAACACAAACATGCCCTCGCCCATCAATGGGGTCCTTCTATTTAACCTGTGCCTAGGTATATAATGTTCTGGATGCCATAACCTATCTGCTGTAGAGTGACCAAATGCATCCATATTTAAAAATTTTTAAAGAGTACATGATTTAAAGCATTCTGTGGTGACCAAGGATATAACTCCCCCTTTTTTAATTTTGTAATTGATTCTTTAAAGCACCATGGGAACGTTCAACAATTCCATGCCCCTGTCAGTTGTAAGGTATACCTGTTTTATGAACAATTGATAATTGGGCACAAAAGTGCTGAAAAGATTGACTAGTGTAACCTGTACCGATATCTGGTTTTATAATCGATGGTACATGCTACAGCAAAATGTTTAATGCAATGTGCTGGAACATGCTTAGTAGCTTCTCCAGTCTGTGCCATCAAAAATCTTAAGTATCAATGGATACATGCACATATCTTAATTTTCCAAATTCAGGAATATGAGTTAACCCTATATATAGAGAGCTGCGAGGTGCCGCGCCTTAAAGATGGCGAGTGCTCTCCTGGATAATTAAGTTCTTATTTGGCTTGGGCCGTGATCTAGGCTTGCTTCCGCATATGTGGACCTATCTGCATTCACCACGTGGCTTACCAGGGTTGGCTGTTCAAAGGCTTCTTAAGTTTCGGGTGGGCTTTTCCCCAGGTCAGAAGTTTGTTCAAGGTTCCTGAATAAACTGTTGAAAGAGTCCGAGCGTTGCGTCTTCCTTGCTGGTCTAGGCGGTCGCGACAAGTGGTGGCCCGTACGGGGACCCACTCAGCGAAAGACTCAGAACTTTCTGCAGTCAGGGCAGTGCACTGGTAAGTTCCCAGGTAAGGTGGGAATCCACGACAAAAGCGGGTATTTTGCTCCTCTCTGTAGACAAAGAGGGAGCGGGAAGGGTTCGCGGCGTAGCGAACTGAAAGTAAAAGTTTTAAAAGAATCTTTTGCAAGTTTAGCCATGGGCGCTTCTCACTCGCACCCAATTTTTTTGGCTCTGAATGAGCTGCTTCGTTCAAAAAACTTAAAGATAAAGGGGAGTACCCTGGAGAGGTTCCTGGAGGAATGTGATGCCATAGCCCCTTGGTTTGCGTGTTCTGGAAGTCTTACAATCCCTTCATGGGAAAAATTGGGCGAAGATCTTGATTTTGCCGCAGACCAAAGGCACGCTTAAGGGCGGGGTAAGACCGATCTGGAAGTTAGTGAGGAACTGCCTCGAGGACCAACGATGCAGTGAGGCAGTGGAAAATGGACAGGCAGCCTTAAAGATGCTACAGGAAGAAAGGTCGGAAGGGGCAAACAGTAAAAAAGGGGCTAAAACAAAGAACAACTTATACCCAACACTTGAGCTAGAAGATTCAGAGTCTACGGATTCTGAAGAGGAGCTGCAGGCTCTCATAGAACAAATGGAAAGATCAAAATTAAGAAAAAGGGAGAAAAAGAGAGGGGGGGATCCCGGAAGCGGAGACTGCTGCGGAACGTCTCAATGCAAAGTTATGCCGTCCGCCCCCCCTCCGTACCCAGAGGGACGGGGTCGCGGCACGGGGAGTTCTTTTTGTCCGGAAGTCTGGAAAGCGGTGAGGACGGAGTTAGTTAGCCTACCCAGTATTTCAGGATCAACAAGGGAATAGATATGAGGAGTCACTAGACTTTAAAGTAGTTGTTAAGTCTTTAGCTGAATCCGTGAGAACTTATGGGATTACAGCCTCCTTTACCGTGGCTCAAGTGGAAGCATTGCAAAGACACTGCATGACACCTAGTGACTGGTCAGGGTTAGCGCACGCCTGCCTGAGTCCAGGCCAATATTTAGACTGGAAAGCATTCTTAATTGAGTACGCTAATGAAGAGGCTGCCGCTAATCAGGCTGCAGGAAACCCGGCCTGGGACAGAGATATGCTGTTGGGACAGGGACATTTTGCTAATCAGCAGACAGGCTATCCAATACAGGTTTTTGAACAAATTAATAGGATAGCCATAAAAGCATGGAAGTCTCTGCCTAACAAAGGGGAAGTGAGCGGCAACCTTACTAAGATTCTACAGGGTTCTATGGAACCATTCTCAGACTTTGTTGCTCGCATGGTGGAAGCCGCAGGGAGTGTGTTTGGGGATCCTGACACAGCTATGCCTTTGATTAAACAACTTGTTTATGAACAATGCACCAAAGAATGCAGGGCCGCTATTACTCCCTATAAGAGTAAAGGCTTGGAGGTATGGATGAAAGTCTGCAGAGAGTTGGGAGGGCCATTGACCAATGCTGGCCTCGCAGCCGCCGTGGTTCAGTTAACTCAAAATAAAAGAGGAAACTCAGGGGCTTGCTTTAAATGTGGTAAAACAGGGCATACAAAGCAACATTGCCCTGAAAGAGGAAGTATAGCTAAGGCAGAAGAAGGACAACGCCCCAGGCAACCTGGCCTATGTCCTAAATGTAAGAAGGGAAAACACTGGGCGAATGAGTGCTGCTCAGTGAAGGACATTAATGGGCAGCCTTTAACTCAAGGCTATGATGGTGCCCGTCCCGGTGGAAGCGCCTAGCAGTATGACTTTGCTTAGGCCCCGGAGAGACTTTGTCATTACAGCTGCCATTGTGGCTGCCATTTCCCTCGCAGCTGTTGGGGCTACAGTGTCCGCTGTTGCCTTATCTAATATGGTCCAGACTGCCTCTGCGTTGAATAACCTATCAGCTAATGTGGCTCATGCCTTAGATTTACAAACATCCCTTAATTCTCAAATAAAAGGAGGGTTGATGATTGTCAATCAGCGCATCGACCTGGTTCAAGAACAAGTAGATACACTTTGGCAGTCGGCACAGTTAGGCTGTGAATGGAAAATGCAGGGTTTGTGTGTGACATCTGTTCAATATATAAATTATACTAGGGCTGCAAATTTATCCAGATCTTTGTCTAATTTTTTATTACAGAATTGGTCGCTTGAATTTGAAGATACCTTAAAAGAATTGAGGCTGGCCGTAGTTAATGTGAATTCTACCCGCATGGACCTCTCTTTCGCATCCAGATTGTCATCTTGGCTGATCTCCGCTATGAATCATCTGAAGGAGTGGGCGGGCATGGGGGCTTTAGCAGGCCTTCTGTTACTGGTCTCCTTGGTTTGCTTGTGGTGTCTATGTAAGATCAGAGTAACACAAAAACGGAATGCAGTCATGATCGTCCAGGCCTTCTCGGCTATTGAGGCAAGTCAATCTCCCCAGGCATGGTTAGCCACCATAAAAATGTAAACACCAGGCACAGGCTGCGAGGCAAAGCACTGCAGGGAGAGTTAGCTGTGAAAGACTCTCTGAAAGGCAAGTCTGATTGCATGTGGGTTGGCATCCATGGTCCCACCTCCAGGGAAAAGATGCAAGATGGTTCTACGCCTATTTTAAGAGTTACTGGAGGTCAGACCTCTACCCTTGCCTGTTGCTTTGCGTGTTTTAAACAAAAAAGGGGGAACTGTAGAGAGCTGCGAGGTGCCGCGCCTTAAAGATGGAGCTGGCTTCCGCCTTCCCGATGGTGAGTGCTCTCCTGGATAATTAAGTTCTTATTTGGCTTGGGCCGTGATCTAGGCTTGCTTCCGCATATGTGGACCTATCTGCATTCACCACGTGGCTTACCAGGGTTGGCTGTTCAAAGGCTTCTTAAGTTTCAGGCGGGCTTTTCCCCGGGTCAGAAGTTTGTTCAAGGTTCCTGAATAAACTGTTGAAAGAAGAGTCCGAGCGTTGCGTCTTCCTTGCTGGTCGAGGCGGTCGCGACACCAATATTGTGGGATTGAGTGATATTCAGGACAGGGACTACAGTGTTGCACAATTTGTCTAGCAGCCTCTCTGGTGATTTGAAATTGTTTTCTTAAGCTTTGGCTATTTTGATGCAAATTATGAGATCTTTGTGCTAATTCTAATTGAGATATGCCTATGATCTGTAGAGCCTTATCTGCCATATCATTACCCAGTGCTAAAGGACCTGGAAGTCCTGAATGAGCTCATATATGACCTTCAAAACAAGGATGAGAGTGAGCATACATGCAGCTTTGTATTTGACTAAACAATTCTTGAACTTGAGTCTTGGCAGTTTCAGTATAAGGCATGGTTTCAAGCACTTGTAGAGCTCTAGCAATATAATGACTGTCAGTATACAAATGAAAAGGAATAGAAGCTAAAACTTGAAATACAGTAGCTACAGCTCTAAGTTCTACTATTTGAGCTGATGCAAGAGGAGTCCAAAATGAATAAGATTGCCCCAGAAACACAGAAGCTGCTTCACCATTAGAGGCTCCATCAGTAAATACTACTGGGGCACCTTCAATAGGTTCTTGCTGTACAGTTCGTGGAAAAATAAAAGCGTGAGAATTTGCAAATTGTAATAATTTATCTTTATGATAATGTGCAAAAACTATAGCCCAGGAGTCCAGATTTTGAAATAGCCAGTCAACTTGCTGTTTTGTAAATGGAACTCCTATTACAGCTTGTTCTTTCCCAAAATATTTTGTAGATTCTAATCGAGCCATTTGAATTAAACAAGCTACAGCTTCATAATAAGGGGCTAATACTCTAGCAGGAGACACAGGCAAATGTAGCCACAATAAAGGTCCTTTTGCCACAAGACTGAGGTTGGAGTATGGCTAGTAGCCAGAATCTATGCAGCCCATCCCTGAGAGGAATCTACATATTGGATTCGTTGATTTTCAACTGCATGCTCCACTAAAGATAACGCTTCTCTGGCTTCTACAGTCAATTTTCTCCCTGATTTTGGGTCTGAATCACCTTTTAAGATATCAAAAAGAGGTTTTAACTCACCTGTAGCAATCTTCAAATGCGGTCTAAGTCAATATCTCCCAATAGCTTTTGGAAATCATTCAAAGTTTGCCACACATCTTTTCTAATTTGTTTTTTTTTTTTTTTGTGGGAGAATAGTTTTTGGATACAATTTATGGCCTAAATAAGGAGGCTCAGTTTGTACCTTCTCTAGGGCTACAACTAAGCCTTGTTCCTTCAGAGATGTTGTAAATGAGCATAAGCTGCTAATAGTAATCCCTCCTGTTTATGTGCCAAGAGGATCGCATCCATATAATTTATACACTTGAAAATAGCCTGTCTAGTTTTCACTACAGCCTGAGTGACAAATTTTTGACACAAGGTGGGGCTGTTAGCCATACCCTGAGGCAAGACTGCTTTGGAGGCAGTGGACCTCCTCTGAACATTTCTTTTTGTTCACCCTCAGGCTTTGTAAAAGCAATAAAAGGTGGAAAGTCCTCCTCTTGATATTTTGCAGCTTCCTCCTCTAACTCTTCCACATCTCCTGGATTCAAGGGCTCAAAAAAAAAAAAAAAAAAAACAGTTGTTTGAGCCCATGTTCTGGCTCTGCAGATGGAGCAGAAGGTTTAGTTTCACTTCCTTCCTCAGCACCAAAAAACTGCAATTCTGCTTTATTGACTGATTTTTCTGACTGAACTTTATCCCTTTCATGTCTAGGATCTAAACTATCCCTAACTAGAGTCCATAAACTAAAAATACCTGCCGGGACCTTACTCAGTCCATGGGCATCATAATAATCTTGAAGTTTGGTCCCTACTCTTTGCCAGGTTTTTAACTCTATTGTCCCATCTTCTGGAAACCAAGGACATACCTTCTCCACAAAACCTAAAAAATTACACAGCTGTTGCTGTCTTACTTTTGCACCTCAAGCACAAAGCATATTCTTAAGCATATGTACAAAAAACAGTCACTGTTACCTTGTCCCATTTTTCTCCTGAGAAGTTATTCACCGCTCCTCTTTACTTTCTATTGAGCTCAAATATCCAGCGGTGTCCTTCATTTCTTTCCCCAGTTTTCAGGTCCACTGTTCAGGCGCCACATGCCAGAGCCTGCCAGCAGAATCGAACAGTACCTGAGTGGGGAGTGAGGGTTAAGAAAAAGATGAGAAAAGATAAACTCGGGAGGGCTGTCAGTGAATACTGAGGCCACAACTTTATTTTTATTTAGTTTAGCTTTTTTATACTTCTTCTCAGAGCACAAGAATGCAAGCAGAACAGTCAAATCTTGGCCTCAAGGTCAAAAGATACTCCCTTCTCAGTTCCCAGAGCCTTAGCAGGTCTCTAATCTTGTGCTTGGCAAGACATCCTGCTTCTCATTAGCCCACTGTAAAAATGTACACAGGCCATGAACAAATGAGTGTTCAGGCAAATGGCTCCCGACACTGGACACAACACTTGGAGGAATAGCACTGGTGGGAGGAAGCTACTCTGTCTTCATAAAACTGCTGAAATGAGCAGCCGTAGGTCCACACTGGGGAATGGTTTGCAAGTGTGGGGCTCCTTCAGTCAGAGAATAGTACCTGTGCATTCAATGTCAAGGCTGTTAAGGGGCAGAGAAGGCCCCATCTTTACATCTAAGCCACCAAGTTTAAGGAAAAATCCTGGGGCCTTTTAAAAAATGATTTTAAAATGTCAGATGGTGCTGAATGGAGGAAGTGAAGGAAACTTGAGGATGGAGGAAATGGTCTCACACTGATGGATATTAGGAAACAGGAATTCTTGGGCTACTTAAGAGTTTTCTAAAAATTCTGCTTGGATTCTGATATTGTCACCATGCCCAGGTTAGGGTTAATAACCTAATTTACCTCTTCCCAGATCTATTCCAGGACCATAAACTATATTGCTGAGTCTTAGAAACACATCAGGTGGCTAGTGCCAAAATGTGACTTACATTGAACATGTCTCCAGCTGTGGGAGCTTGTCTCAGTGTTCCCAGCTCTGCTACCTGAGGGCCTTCCACTCAGGTGCGGCCTGGATTCTTAAAACAGCTGAAAAGAATTTCAGGCTGAGAGAAGTAGAGTTAGTGAATCTGAGTAGGAAACAGGATAGATGATAGAGGAGAGTCAGGTGTGGGCCTCAAGAGAAGAATGAACCCAAGTTATTCAGCAGCAGCTGCATCATTGACTGTGGCTTTTGGAGCTGCATTGTTCAAAGGAGGTGAGCTACTTATTTCCTTATAAAAGGATTTTATAATGAAATCATAGGGTTATTTATAAGGGTACTGGACAGACTTACATATTAGGAAACATAACTAAAGCAAAAATGGATAACATTTTTAAATTTTTTTGAACTTTTTTTCATTATTATTTATTAGAGAGACAGATGGAGAAAGAGAGCGAATGGGCACACCAGGGCCTCTAGCCACTGCAAATGAACTCCAGCATCTGGCTTACATGGGACCTGGAGAATTGAACTGGGGTCCTTAGGCTTCGCAGCCCTTTAAAAGTATTTTTTAAAATATTTTATTTTTATTTATTAATTTGAGAGAGAGAGAGAGATACAGAAATAGGCAGGTAGAGTAAGAGAATGGGCACACCAGGGCCTCTAGCCACTGCAAACGAACTCCAGATGCATGTGCCCCCTTATGCATCTGGCTTACATGGGTCCTGGAGAATTAAGCCTTGAACAAGGATCCTTAGGCTTCACAGGCAAGTGTTTAACCACTAAGCCATCTCTCCAGCCCCCTTTAAAAGTATTTTTAAGATTTTATTTATTTGAGTCAGAGAGAACATAGGCATGCCAGGACTTCTAGCTACTGCAAAAACCTGCTGGAGCTGAGCTGAAAGCCTCCTCCATGTGGACCAGCTGACAGAAAGTTGGAAAAAGCTATGCTGCATGCAGTTTGATGGGAGAGGAAAACACCAGTGAAGGTACTCAACAGTGGACACTGCAAGCCTTAAATTTGGCCAGCCAGGCCAAATGAGCCAATGGGTACATGTCTGTTATGGGGAACCCAACAGATCTCTACTTGGACTGGAGGCCCGCTCCATGAGAGGGAATACATCCCTGATACTGAAAACAGGTAGTCATGAGCCCTAAGGGTGCAATGTCTGCTGTGTCTCACTAAATGTATATACTATGCTCACCAAAATGCCCAGTAAGCACTTCTCTTAATGTGCACACCCATATATTAATGCTACTCTCACTTTTGTTTAGAGAAGCTTCTCTTTTCAGATGGTGGCAACCTTGGGATGACTCAGAAGGCACCATGGTGCTGAGAAGGGACAGAGGAGTGCTCAGCACTGAAACATCTCAAACCTACCTTCTATGCTCAGGGTCCATTGCAGAAGAGGGGAGGAAAGAATGTAAGAGCCAAAGGAAGAGTAGGACTCCTTACAACATGCTCCTCCAGACACAAAATGGCCTGCATATCCATGACCTCACAGTGCCTGACACTACCTACACAAGACCATCATAATAGGAGGAAAAGATCATGACATCAAACTGGAAAGAGAGACTGATTGATAGGTGGAGGGGATATGATGGAGTGAAGTTTCAATGGGGAAAATGAGGGGAGGGGGAGGGAAGTACCATGGGATATTGTCTACAATTAAAGAAATTGTCAATAAAAAATAAATGATTTAAAAAATATTGTTGCTGGGTGTGGTGGTGCACACCTTTAATCCCAGCACTCAGGATGCACAGGTAGGAGGATTGCTGTGAGTTCAAGGCTACCCTAAGACCAAATAGTAAATTTCAGGTCAGCCTAGGCTAAAGCAAAACCCTAAAAAAATGTATTACTAATTCCCTTCATGCTTTACAGCTAGTCAACCATACCCAATGTACCAAATGGTGCAATGGTAGCATGTCTGTTAGAGGGGACACCAACCGCTCTCTGGTTGGATTTGAGTCCCACTCTACAAGAAGAAATTCCCACCTGGTACTGAAAACCTAATCAAAAGCCTATGGCTGGGGAGGTCATGAGCCCTATGGGAGAAACTACAGCTCTTATTTGGCTAAATGGATATATTATGACCATTAAACGGCCCTCAAATATTTATGTTTCTGCCCAGATATTGATGAACCAATCTGACTCCATCTTAGAGTTAGGAGCCATTTATTATTAAATCAAGATAAGTTTCATTTCTGCTTACTATAAAACTTGAGTTTGGGGAAAGATGGATTAGCAGTTAAGGTGCATGCCTGTGAAGCCTAAGGAGCCTGTTCAATTCTCCAGGTCCCACGTAAGCCAGATGCACGTGGTGGCTCATGTGCCTGGAGTTAATTTGCAGTGGCTAGAGGCCCTGATGCACCCATTCTCTCTCTCCCCCCCTGTATGTCTCAAATAAATAATTTAAAAAATACTTGAGTTTCTGTTAGGTCTAACCCCAACCCTGGTCTAATCACTAAGCCCTAACCCCAAACCACCCATGACCCAAACCCCCAAATCATCAAACCCTACCCCTCCACCCTTAATGGTGTGTACTTACAAGTGCAGGCCCAGATGAATTTGTTGTTAGCACCCAGTCCATCACAGAGACTTCAGTACCATCCAGCACATTCTTCACAGTTCCATGGATCCTATTACAAGATGGTGCTGGCTTCCTGCCTCCAATCTCCATATTAGGCAGTGCCTTGGCGCCAACCTTACTCAAAGTATGCGCATTACATGACGCAACCTGTCCCGAGCCTATCCCGTGGTATCTTATTGTGGCAAGCAGATGCCAATCAGTAAGCGCCTTGTAGCAGTACGCCCTAAAAAAGTTTCAGCTTTCCTGTTAACCAGGGCTCTCCAATAAAGTGTGATACAAGAAGAATCCTCGTTTGTGGTCGCCACTTTCCTGCAAAGGTTCGCTGCAAAGTGGTGCTGAAAAACCAAGGTGTCTCCCCAGGTGGGGGGCGAAAGGATCAGAACTTGACACACGGAGAGGAAGGCGCCGTAAGTCATCCCCGGCTTGTTTTCTGTTGGGTCTGATGGAAGTCCGTTTGGTCCTTGCTGTCCTCGCCTGTTGTTGTTTGTATTGTTTGGGCCTTTATCTTTGCTACCGTTATTCTTGCTTTTCTTATAAAGGAAGAGATATTTACCTTCTGGCACGATATCAAAGTAAAACCCTGGTAGATAACAGGGTATTTCTGATTTTGTGTCTCTTCCTGTTGGTAAGTTTCGCTGGTAGATAAAAGCGCACAACATGGGTAACACTCAGAGTGCCCTTGGCAATGGATAAAGCTTCTCAAGCAGCGTGAGAGATATGGATTTGGCCGCCTTGGTTCACAGTTTCAGGGCTCTTACTATCTCCTCCTGGGAGAAGTTGGGCCATGATCTGCTCCAAGTCTGGGAAAGGGCACATTTTGGCTGCTTGAGCAGTGGAAGACATGCAGACATTATTGGGAGGGCCAAAGGACTTTAGCACAACATCAGGACAGCCTGAATCAGATACAAGTGGGGAATCACATAATAGGCCTAAAAAGAAACAGAAAAAATAGAACAAAAGAGAGGAAGAATTTGAGGAGATAGGCGAGGCTCACATGCCCGCCCCCTCGGAAGGGGCAGAGAGGCCCATGAGGATTGTATCCTCCATTAGAGGAGTTTGCAAGTTTACATGTGCTGGAGGCAGATGATGAGAGTAGTTCAGAATCTGAATCACAACAGGAGGAGGAGATATTTAAAAAAAGAGGAAGAGGAAGTTCAACCAGAGGTGGTCACTGGGGCGGGGCTGGCAGGCACATTTGTTGTTGCCCCCTCTGCTGGGGATGAGTAAAGTTATAGGAGGGTGTGGCCCCTCGGCTAGAGTGGCCCCTCCACCATATGCTCCCACAAAAATAAATGCCACTTTATAGAAGGTAAAACGTGGTCAAAACTGGCTTCAGCTTTTCCCGTTTTTGAAGATCCTGTTACCCAACAGAGAAGGTATGAGCCAGTCCCTCAGAAACTGAAGGACCTTGTGCAGGCAGTTAAAGATTTTGGCCCAGGAGCGGATTATTCTAACGCCCTCTTGCGTGCATTGCACCATTGGATGGAGTTAGCCAGAGCCTGTCTTTCAAAGGGTCAGTTTTTGGAATTTAGAGCTTTAGTTACAGATTATGCCTATACCCAGGCTAGAAAAAATTTTGAGCAGGGCCAGCCAGCTTGGACTGCTGACATGCTCTTAGGGCTGGGGCCATATATGGCTAACCAGACTGAGTTCCCTCTGGAGGTTTATCAACAGGTTAATGACATTCATTATAAGGCTTGGAAGGCTCTCCCTAATAAGGGAGAAGTCACTGGACATTTGAAAAAGTAAGGTCTGTATACATAGATCACAAAGAAGGTCAAGAATGAGGTGAGGCTGGGTGTGGTGGCACACACCTTTAATCTTAGCCCTCAGGAGGCAGAGGTGGGAGGATCATTGTTCAAGGTCAGGCTGAGACTACTTTTCTGCCCTCCCCTCATGTGGGTGTTAATCCCCGAGGCCTCCGTCCTGGTGATCTTTGGCAAATGGATGTAACTCATCTCCCTGAGTTTGGAAGGTTGAAATATTTACATGTCTCAGTGGATACTTGCTCGGGAGTTATCTTCGCCTGCCGTTGGTGGGTGAGAAGGCTTCTCATGTAAAACCCACTGCCTGGAAGCCTGGGCAGCGTGGGGAAAGCCATAAAAACTGATAATGGCCCAGCATATACATCTACTGGTTTTCGGGCCTTTTGTGCGCCAGATGCAAGTTGCCCACACCACTGGCCTGCCTTATAACCCACAAGGCCAAGGCATTGTGGAGAGAGCCAATAAGAGTATCAAAGCCATTTTATTTAAACAAAAGAGGGGATAGCAGAAGATGCAACCCCTAGGAGAGGGTTTCCTTAGCCCTCTTCACCCTTAATTTTTAATTTTGGACAATAATGATAAGTCTGCAGCTGACAGGCACAGTCAAGATGTGGCCCAGGCACCCAGAGAAGTAGTGATGTGGAAAGATGTCCTAGATAACAAATGGAAAGGACCGGATCTTGTTATAATAAGATCCAGGGGAGCTGTTTGTGTTTTTCCACAGGACCAGGAGTCGCCCACTGGGTTCCAAGCCGGTTGGTGAGAACAGTCCATCCTTCCTCAGGAGAAAGTTTGGAGATTCATAATGATTCATGGAAACCGGATGGGAGGAGCCTCATCCAGATCTTGACACTCAGTAAAGCAGAGCAACGTTGGGGAATTTTGTCAGCCTTCCCGAAGCCGATGCCAGTTCCTCATCAAGCATCTGTGTTTCCACGTTTCTTCACCACGAATAAGGAACTGGGCCTCCTTCCTTCAGGAGGACCAACAGGTGGTCCCCATGGGGGAGTCCCGCTCCTTTGTTGAAAAAGGAACTCTTTGTTTTACTTTGCAGTGGAATCAGACTGATGACTCTTGTATAAGACTTGCAGAGTTTTGCCTGGTTTGAAGGGGAACTCTGGCCATGGTCAGAGTGCCAGAGCACTTCGATGCAAATCATCTCTTCACCATATCACCAGCTATGAGGGGTCCCCGCCTAGGTCAGGGGCATGGTCGGAGGGACTCTTTCTTCAGGATTCCAGAATGAATCCTTTTTCAAAATGGATGGTGTGTGGGGTCAATGGTTCCTGTACGGATGTGTCTCCATTGGTTTTGTTGTTGGGGGACAAATTGCTTGCAACAATGTGTCAGGGCATGAGACCTCAACGTCAAAAAGAAGGAGGAAGCGGAGGGGGATTTCTCACCTGGAGCCTCCTGAATATCTCGGGGGAGTTTTCACTCTGGGTCATCCTTGTGATTATGCTCGTAATCAGACATTCCCCCTGCCCCGGTTTGTGTGCACCCCCTTTTCTTTATCTGCTTATTGCTATTAATTCCACGAGTGGATCTTAGTCTTGACTTCCTGGATCTCCTCTGCTTTTAATTTTTTTAAGGAATGGGTTGGAGTGGGACTGTTTGCTGCCTGCTGTATAGGAGGATGTCTGCTCTGCCTATGGTTGATTTGCAAAATGCGAGCCCAAGCTAGGAGGGACAAGGTATCTCTCAGGCACTAGCTGCATTGGAGTGTGGATCCTCCCCAAATTTGGCTATCAGCCCTGAAAGGCAACTAGTTCCCTGGCCTTTGCACCCTCAGGGTTTAGAGTACCCATTGCATGAGGATGGGCAGGAGATGGTAACTTCTGTTTGACCACTGCCTTTGCACTCTCGAGGGATTTCTCCCATTGCACTGAGTAAGGAGAGGTCGGACTGCCTCCCTTGATCGGTCAGCACATCATGAGGTGTGGGACCTGATCAGGAGGGCAGTTACTCTGGAGCTTGGCCTGTCTATAATAAAGAAGGGGGAACTGCAGGAGCTAGAACAAACGCCATTACAAGATGGCACTGGCTTCCTGCCGGTGTTGAGGAAAACGTCTCCATATTAGGCAGTGCCTTGGCGCCAACCTTACTCAAAGTATGCGCACACACATGACGCAACCTGTCCCGAGCCTATCCCGTGGTATCTGCTTGTGGCAAGCTTCTCGCAACCAATCAGTAAGCGCCTTGTAGCAGTACGCCCTATAAAAGCAGCTGCAGATTTGTGCCCCTCGCCCCTCGCCATCAGCTTTCCTGTTAACCAAGGGCTCTCCAATAAAGTGTGATACAAGAAGAATCCTCGTTTGTGGTCGTTCCTTTCCTGCTGGTCGGAGGTTCGCTGCAAAGAGGAAAACCCGGGACCGGGTGTTCTTGAATGGGCAGAGACCAGAACTTGACACAATGGAGATTTGTTTTCTGTTGGGTCTGATGGAAGTCCGCCCAATCTTGCTGAGTCCTTTATCTTTGCTACAGGTTATTCTTGCTTTTCTTATAAACCTGATTGACCCATAACAGGTATTTCTAATTTTGTGTCTCTTCCTGTTGGTAGGCTTGCTGCTGCACTGGGTAACACTCAGAGTGCCTAGCTTAAAGGTGCTTCTCAAGCAGCGTGAGAGATATGGTTTATTAAATCCTAATCTCTGAATCAACTCTTGCTTGAGCAGTGGAAGACATGGAAGAAAAGGACTTTAGCACAACATCAGGACAGCCTTTCAGAATCAGATACAAGTGGGGAATCACATAATGGCCTAAAAAGGTGGCAGAAAAAAATAGAACAAAAGAGACAAAAAAAAGGAAAAAGTCTAAAGGAAGAATTTGAGGAGATAGGCGAGGCTCATTCATGCCCGCCCCTCGGAAGGGCAGAGAGGCTTGTATCCTTAAACATGTGCTGGAGGCAGATGATGAGAGTAGTTCAGAATCTGAATCACAACAGGAGGATATTTAAAAAAGAAACTTGAGTTTATAGGAAACCTCCATTATGCTCCCACAAAAAATAAATGCCACTTTATAGAAGTAAAACGTGGTCAAATGGCTTCAGCTTTTCCGCCATCTGTTTATGAGTTAAAATTTTGTGGATGGAGTTAGCTGTCTTTCAAAGGGTCAAATTTAGAGCTTTAGGTTATACCATTACTAGAAAAAAAAAAAAGCAGGGCCAGCCAGCTTGGACTGCTGACATGCTCTTAGGGCTGGCCATATGTGCTAACCAGACTGAGTTCCCTCTGAGTTTATCAACAGGTTAATGACATTCATTATAAGGCTTCTCTCCCCAATAAGGGAGAAGTCACCTGGACATTTGAAAAAGTAAGGTCTGTATACATAGATCACAAAGAAGGTCAAGAATGAGGTGAGGCTGGGTGTGGTGGCACACGGTTTAATCTAGCCCTCAGGAGGCAGAGGTGGGAGGATCATTGTTCAAATCAGGCTGAGACTACTTTTCTGCCCTCCCCTCATGTGGGTGTTAATCCCGAGGCCTTCCTGGTGATCTTTGGCAAATGGATGTAACTCATCTCCCTGAGTTTGGAAGGTTGAAATATTTACATGTCTCAGTGGATACTTGCTCGGGAGTTATCTTCGCCTTGCCGTTGGCGGGTGAATGTAAAAGCCTGGGCAGCGTGGGAAACCTAAAAACTGATAATGGCCCCATATACATCTACTGGTTTTGAGACCTTTTGTGCGAGATGCAAGTTGCCCACACCACTGGCCTGCCTTATAACCCACAAGGCCAAGGCATTGTGGAATTTAAACAAAAAGGGGGATAGCAGAAGATGCAACCCTAGGGAGAGGTTTCCTGCCCTCTTCACCCTTAATTTTTAATTTTGGACAATAATGATAAGTCTGCAGCTGACAGGCACAGTCAAGATGTGGCCCAGGCACCCAGAGAAATAGTGATGTGGAAAGATGTCCTAGATAACAAATGGAAAGGACCGGATCTTGTTATAATAAGATCCAGGGGAGCTGTTTGTGTTTTCCACAGGACCAGGAGTATAAAACTGGGTTCCAAGCCTTGGTGAAACAGTCCATCCTTCCTCAGGAGAAAGTTTGGAGATTCATAATGAAACCGGATGGCCCTATGGATCATCATCCAGATCTTGACACTCAGTAAAGCAGAGCAACGTTGGGGAATTTTGTCAGCCTTCCCGATGCCAGTTTCCTCATCAAGCGTCTGTGTTTCCACGTTTCTTCACCACGAATAAGGAACTGGGCCTCCCTTCCCTTCAGGAGGACCAACAGGTGGTCCCCATGGGGATCCTGCTCCTTTGTTGAAAAAGGAACTCTTTGTTTTACTTTGCAGTGGAATCAGACTGATGACTCTTGTATAAGACTTCGTCAGCAGAGTTTTGCCTGGTTTGAAGGGAACTCTGGCCATGGTCAGAGTGCCAGAGCACTTCTCATGCAAATCATCTCTTCACCATATCACCAGCTATGAGGGGTCCCCGCCTAGGTCAGGGGCATGGTCGGAGGGACTCTTTCTTCAGGATTCCAGAATGAATCCTTTTTCAAAATGGATGGTGTGTGGGGTCAATGGTTCCTGCCAAATTGCTTGCAACAATGTGTCAGGGCATGAGACCTCAACGTCAAAAAGAAGGAGGAAGTGGAGGGGGATTTCTCAGCGGACTGGAGCCTCCTGAATATCTCGGGGAGTTTTTCACTCTGGGTCATCCTTGTGAACATTATGCTCGTAATCAGACATTCCCCTGCCCCGGTTTGTGTGCACCCCCTTTTCTTTATCTGCTTATTGCTAAATTCCACGAAGAGTGGATCTTAGTCTTACACAGGGCCTTACTTCCTGGATCTCCTCTGCTTTTAATTTTTTTTTAAGGAATGGGTTGGAGTGGGACTGTTTGCTGCCTGCTGTATAGGAGGATGTCTGCTCTGCCTATGGTTGATTTGCAAAATGCGAGGCCCAAGCTAGGAGGGAGGGTATCTCTCAGGCACTAGCTGCATTGGAGTGTGGATCCTCCCCCCAAATTTGGCTATCAGCCCTGAAAGGCAACTAGTTCCCCTGGCCTTTGCACCCTCAGGGTTTAGAGTACCCATTGCATGAGGATGGGCAGGAGATGGTAACAATGCACTCTCGAGGGATTTCTCCCATTGCACTGAGTAAGGTGTTACTGCCTCCCTTGAAACACATCATGAGGTGGGGACCTGATCAGGAGGGAGATTACTCCTGGGCTTTGCCTGTCTATAATAAAGAAGGGGAACTGCAGGGAGCTAGAACAAACGCCATTACAAGATGGCACTGGCTTCCTGCGGTGTTGAGGAAAACGTCTCCATATTAGGCAGTGCCTTGGCGCCAACCTTACTCTCAAAGTATGCCACACACATGGCGCAACCTGTCCCGAGCCTATCCGTGGTATCTGCTTGTGGCAAGCTTCTCAACCAATCAGTAAACAGTAGCAGTACCCCTATAAAAGCAGCTGCAGATTTGTGCCCCTCGCCCTCGCCATCAGCTTTCCTGTTAACCAAGGGCTCTCAATAAAGTGTGATACAAGAAGAATCCTCGTTTGTGGTCGTTCCTTTCCTGCTGGTCGGGAGGTGCGCTGCAGGCATTTAAGAGGTATGATATCTTGTTATATAGGCCTCTCAAAACCCTCAAAGGCTTTCCAAATCCTAGTTCTTGCAAACAATGTACACTTTGCTTGCTGGATATTAAATAAACCATGTGACTTCTATCAGAGATAATTATGTAATAACAGATAAAATACAAATTAAGTCACAGGCTAGAGATCTGGCTTAGTAGTTTGCCTCCACAGCCAAAGGATACAGGTTTGAATCCCCAGTACCCACTTAAAGCCAGAAGCACAAAGTGGTGCATGAGTCTGGAGTTCTTGTGCAGTGGCTGCAGACACTGGCAAGCCCATTCTCTGTCTCTCTTCTCTTCTTGCAATTGAATAAAATTATATAGATATAGATAATAAACTGATGACAGGTAATTAAGCCAGGTGTGGTGGCACTCTAATCACAGCACTTGGGAGGCAGGACGAGAATCACTGCAAGTTTGATGCCACCCTTCAGCTACATAGTAAATTCCAGGTCAGCCTGGGCTAGAGCAATACTCTACCAAAAAAAGGGGGAAGGAGTATATTCAGACAGATAAGGCAAATTACAGTATTGAATGCAGTGTCATTTGCTAGCTTATGTGTATTATAAAGGGTTGATTGACCATCAGGGAACTTCCAATTAAAGCTACCCTGAAATTCCATCTCCCTCCTGTCAGAATGGCTATCATCATGAAAGCAAATGACAATAACCGGGTGTGGTGGTGCACGCCTTTAGTCCCACTTGCGAGGCAGAGGCCAGCCTGAGACTACATAGTGAATTCCAGGTTAGCGTGGGCTAGAGTGGGACCCTACCTCAAAAAAAAAAAAAAAAAATAAGAAAACAAATGACAATAAACACTGGTGAGGATGTAGAAAAAGAGAAACCCTTCAACACTGCTGTTGGAAATGCCATCTGGTACAGCCATTGTGGAGGATACTGGCACAGCTAAAAATAGATTTACCATATGATCCACCTGTAGCACTCCTAGGCATTAAGGACTCTTCTCACTACCTTAGAGATACTTGCTCAATCATGTTTATTGCCACTGTAGTCACAGTAGATAGGAAATGGAACCAGCCTAGATGTGCCTCAACTGGTGGATAATGAAGATGTGGCACATGTATACAATGGAGTTCTAGTCAGTGGTAAAGAAAATGAAATGATGAAATTTGCAGGGAAATGGATGGATCTGGAAAGAATTATACCTAGTGAGGTAACTCAGGCCCAGAAAGCCAAATGTCACATATTCTCTCTCATATGTGGATCCTAGCTACAATGTTTTATTCTTGTTTGTGAGTTGGAGTAAAAATTGGTAGCAGAGGCCAGTAAGCCAGAAAAGGGCTATAAGGGAGGGAGGAGAACTTAAGGTGGTGGTGGTGGTGTGTGTGTGTAGGTAGGTAAATGAACAGATTACTGGGAATGCAATGGCCTAAGTGAGGTCATGGGAGGGGTTGGTGGAGGGTTAATCAAAATTCAAGATGTTGTGAATAAGCCACATGAAAACCTACTTTTTTGGAGAATGACACACCCAGAAGCCATAGACTGTTACTAGAAAAATTTCAGTGCAAGGTATGGGATACCTTCCAGTGAGTTGTTCACCAGTGATGTCCCTGAGGGCCCCAAAACCTTACAGGCTATTGCCAAGGCTCTCGGTTTCCCATCAGAAATAGATTGTAAGACCCTACTGCCAAAGGCTTCACAGGCCTGGGCAGCAAGGTCACTGAAAAACCAAGCTGGAGCTGACCTGTGGACCAACTGACAGAAAGCTGGAAAAAGCTGCACCGCATGCAGCCCTATGGGACCTATGTAAGCCAGGTGCACAAGGTGGTGCATGCATCTGGAGGTTGTTTACAGTGGATAGAGGCCCACTTTCTCTCCCTCCCTCCCTTTCTCTCTCTCCTTCTCCCCCTTTCTCTCTCAAATAAATAAATATGACATTTAAAAAATGTGGCTGAGTCTTGAGATGCAGCTCTATGGTACAGCACTTGACTAGCACAAATGAAGGACTGGGTTCTATCAACAACAGAATCAAGTGAGGTTGGACATATTAAGTGATGGACTGTGTCTTAACAGAACACTACACAATGATTTGTTTTGTTTTCAAGTTTATGTATTGTATTAACCCCATGGTTTTATAAATACATTCAGGTCATCTAACGGCACATTAGTGACGCCTAACTATGTAGTCCTCTTTTTCATAAATGGGGAAACTGCTTTAGCAATACACTTCTCTTGGGCAAAACAAATTATCTATCTATGGTATACTTTTGACTCGCAAGGAAAAAAAACTAGATGACTGATCTTTTATATTTCCATCTTTTTCTTGGTTTGTTTTTTGAGGTACACGCTCTGTAGCCCTTGTAGCAGACCTTGAATTCACTATGTAGCCTCAGGGTGCCCACAAACTCAGGGTGACCTCTCCCTCCTGAGTGCTGGGATTACAAGCATGAACCACAAAGCCAGGTCCTTGTTTTATATTTTCAACTACAAGTACCTGAAGGATCTAGTATGCCTTCATCAGCATCTGGAAATTCTGCATTTCCGTAATTCACTCTCAGATTTGATAATGATTATTATGCTTATTTATTCTCACACCTCCCCCATACAATCTTTATTCTTATTTAATGACACTTCCAGTTTCACTGAAAAGGAAAAGAAAATATTAGAAAAATTCCATCATGTTCCACATCTCTGTTGGGAATTTCAATCATCTACTCACTCTCTCTCTCTCTCTCTCTCTCTCTCTCTCTCTCTCTCTCTGGGATGGAGGGAGGGAATTAAAAGAGAAAAGATCTCTAAAACTGCATAGAATGCTTCATTTACTCCATGAAGGAGAAATCCAGAGCAAGGCAATCAAGGGCTTGTGTGTCAGTTTCACACCTGCACCACATCTTCATCCATTCTTGGCATGTGGCTCACGGTAGCATGATTGTTATGAGATGGATGCTGAAGCCACAAGAATCCTCTGCACCTTACAGGAAGAAAAAGTTGATGCACCAGCTTAGTTAATCCTGTTTTAGAAACTTTCCAATAATCTCCACCAAATAACTTCCACTAACACCTCAGCAGAACTGTTACATACTTGTCGCTAGTGTAGAGGAAACTAAAGCCAGGTGCGCTCCTGCTGAAAAAAAAAATCCGAGCTCTCATACTGAGGAAGTGGGAGGGCTACTGATATAGGTCAGTGGTACAGAAGCTTGGGTTCAAACAGCAGCACTGCTAAGTAAATAAACAGCTGGGGATATACGCTTGGCTGGATCTGCTGCTGCAGGCCTGGAATCCCATCTATTAGTCTGATGAGGAGGATGCAAGTTCAAGGCTTGCCTGGGCACCTCAATAGGAGAAATAGAAAAAAGGAGAATAATAATTATTTTTATTTCAGCTGCAGAGGGGAGAGAAAACAAGCAATCAGAAACTATTTAATTTTCCACCACCAAATCTTGATGTTTGTTCATATATGAGACAGGAACTTCCTATGAAACCTGGAGTGCCCTAGAACTCACTATGTAGCCCAAGCTCCCCACAAATTCATGGAAATACTGAGGCTCCAGCCTCCTGAGGGCTGGAATTAGAGGTGTGCACCACCACACCAAGCATTCTACCACCATTTCAATTTCCAACCTAAATCTGTCCTCAATCACTGACTACATCCTGTGTCAGTGGAAGAAGAGCATGTTCCATTCCAAGGCTGACTCTCCAGTGCTGCACTGGGACCTTTCATGGAGATTTCTTCATCCAGGTGCAGTCGTGCACACCTGTAATCCCAACTACAGGAAGATCTCAAGTTTGAGGCCAAGTTGGCCAATAAAGTGAGTTTCTGCTTCTTTCAAAACAAGAAGGAAGGGCTGGAGAGATGGCTTAGCAGTTAAGGCACTAGCCTCCAAAGCCAGGACCCACATAAGCCAAATGCACAAGGTGGCACATGCATCTACCCTTTATTTGCAGCTGCTCCAGGCCATGGTGTAACCATTCTCCCCTCCCTGAATAATTAAAAATTTTAAAGTAGTAGGCTAGATAAATGGCTTAGCTGTTAAGGCACTTGCCTGCCAAGCCTAAGTACCCAGGTGTGATTCCCCCAGACCCCCATAAGCCAGATGCACATGGTGGCGCTTATGTCTCGAGTTTGTTTGTAGTGGCTCCTGCTGTGCCCATTGTTTCTCATATTCTCTCTCTCCTCTCTCTCTCTCAATAAATATAAACAAAATATTGAAAGAAAAAAGAATTACAGAAAAAACTAAAAAAAGAAAAACTGTAGGGCTGGGGCAATGGATCAGTGATTAAAGGTGCTTATTCACAAAGCCAGTCTCCCCAGCTCCCTCTTTCTTTAAAAAAAAAAAAAAAAAAAAAAAAAAAAAAAAAAAAAAAAAAAATAGAAGCCACTGCAAACCAACCCCAGATGCACGCACCCCCTTGTGCATCTGGCTAACATGGGTCCTGGGGAATCAAACTTGGGTCCTTTGGCTTTGCAGGCAAATGCCTTAACTGCTAAGCCATCCCTCCAGCCCTCTGCTCAATTACTTTGACAGGCCTACTAGGAGAAGGCATGCTCTGCTGGCATCAGGTTATATCTGGAGGAAAACGCCCTCCCTACCACATTTGTTTGTTTGTTTTTTTTTTCTGGTAGGGTCTCCCTCTAGCCCAGGGTCACCTGGTATTCCCTATACACTATGTAGACTCAGGCTGACCTTGAACTCACAGTGATCCTCCCACCTCTGCCTCCTGAGGCCTGGGATTAAAGGCATGTGCCACCACGCCCAGCCCTACCTCATTCTTGACCGTCTTTGTGATCTGTGTATAGCAAACTTACTTTAATTTTTTAAAAAAGTTATTGGGGCCTGGAGAGATGGCTTATCGGTTAAGGTGCATGCCTGCAAAGCCTAAGGACCCTGGTTCAATTCTCCAGGCCCCATGTAAGCCCGATGCACATGGTGGTAAATGCATCTGGAGTTTGTTTGCGGTGGCTAGAAGCCCTGATGTGCCCATTCTTTCTCTCTCCCATAAATAAATACATAAACAATTCATTAAATGTAATATTGGGCTGGAACCCTATGGTTCTATTGTAAAATCTTTTTTTTTTTTTTTTTAAGTTTTCCAAGGTAGGGTCTCACTATAGCGTACGCTGACCTGGAATTCACTGTGGAGTTTCAGGATGGCCTGGAACTCACAGCGATCCTCCTATATTTGCCTCCGGAGTGCTGGCATTAAATGCATGAGCCACAACGCCCAGACCATATAATCTTTATATAAGGAAATGAGTAGCTCACCTCCTTCAAACAAGTAACTCCAAAAGCCCCCAGTCACTGATGCAAATGCTGCTGAAGAATTTGGGGGCATTCTTCTCCTGAGGCCCACACCTGACTCTCCTCAATCATCTTTCCATTCTCCTAATGCAGACTCACTAATTCCATTCAGCTGTATTAAGAATCCCGGCTGCACCTGAGTGGAAGGCCTTCAGAGAGCAAAGGTGGGGACACTGAGATGTGTTCCCACTGCTGGTGATATTTTCAATATAAGTCACATTTTGGCATTAGCCATCTCATATGTTGCTAAGACAAGGCAATTTAGTTTATGGTCCTGGCATAGATCAGGGAAGGGGTCAATTAGGCATTCCTCCTAACCAGGGCATGGTGACAATATCAGAACCCAAGCAGACCTTTGAGAAAACTGTTAATCAGCCCAAGGATTCTTGCTTCCTAATATCCATGAGTGCAAGACAATTTCCTCACTAAGCACCATTTGACGTTTTAATATTTTTTTTTTTTTTTTTTTTTTTTTTTTTTTGGTTTTTCGAGGTAGGGGTTCACTCAAGCTCAGGCTGATCTGGAATTCACTCTGTATTCTCAGGTTTCCTTGAACTCAAGGCAATCTTCCCACCTCTGCCTCCTGAGTGCTGGGATTAAAAGTGTGTGCCACCATGCCAGGACTTAAATTCATTTTTAAGGCTGGAGAGATGGCTTAGTGGTTAAGGCACCTGCCTGCTAAGCCTAAGAACCCGGTTCCAATCTCCAGGTCCCACATTTAGCCAGATGCAAAGTGACACAAGGGCACAATGCTGCACTTGCCCACAAGGGGACGCACGCATCTGGATTTCATTCACAGCAGCTGAGAGACTGCTGGCATGCCCATTCTCTGTCTCCCTCTCTGTCTCTCTCTGTGTCTCCCTCCAAAAAATCATTTTTTTAAAAAGCCCCCAGTCAGATGCACAAGTGGGTGCATGCATCTGGAGTTCGTCTACAGTGGCTGGAGGCTCTGGGGAGAAAAATCTCTCCCTCCCCACCTCTCAAATAAATAAATAAAAATATATTTTTTTAAAAAAGCCCCCAGGGTTGGCTGGAGAGATGGCTTAGTGGTTAAAGAGCTTGCCTGCAAGGCAAAGGAGCATGGTTCAATTCCCCAGGACTGATGCACATGCATCAAGAGTTTGTTAGCAGTGGCTGGAAGTCCTAGTATGCCCATTTTCTCTCTCATTCTGCATCTTTCCCTCACTCAAATAAAAATAAAAGCCCCCAGGGCTTTTCCTTAAACCCAGCGGCACTGGGCACTCACATGACAGGAACTCCTTGAACTTTCTCTTCTCTCTTTCTGCAGTTTTTTTTCCCCAGGACGTCCATGGCGGGCTCTCCAGCCACGTGGGTGCCTTTCCTTGGTTGTGTAGTTTCCTCAATAAATATAATAATTTAATAATAAAAAACCTAATCTGGGCATGGTGGCTTATGCCTTTAATCCCAGCACTCAGTAGGCAGAGGTAGGAGGATAGCCATGAGTTCAAGGACAGCCTGGAACTACAGAGTGAGTTCCACATCAGCCTGGGCTAGAGTGAGATCCTACCTGAGAGAGAGAGAGAGAGAGAGAGAGAGAGCATGGGGAGAGAAAACAAATAATAGCCTTTTTGGCTCCAGGACCACCTCAATCCCTCTGTGATACAAAAAATCCATGGGTTGAGCCGGGTGTGGTGGTGCATGCCTTTAATCCCAATGCTCAGGAGGCAGAAGTAGGAAGATCATCCAGTACAAGGCCACCCTGAGACTACAGAGTGAATTCCAGGTCAGCCTGAACTAGAGTGAGACCCTACCTTGAAAAACCAAAATAAATAAATAAATAAATAAATAAATAAAGAAAGAAAGAAAGAAAGAAAGAAAACAAACTAAAAAAAATCCATGGGTATCCAAGTACTGGATGTAGTGACACACACCTGTGATCCCAGTGAGAAGGAGTCAGGTAGCTTTGTTAGGTTAGTTTAGGGTGACTGGGCCCCAAAAGTAAAAAAGCAGAAATGTCCTTAAATCTGCCCTTTCAATCTCCACTCTTCTAGCGATCGGAGAACGATCTCTCCTCTCCTTATCTCTTGATTGAAGGAGTTCTGTAGACCTATTTTTCCACAAACAACCTGTGCCCCTCCTGGGAGGGTGTTCCCCTTTCTAGAGAATTTAAACCTGATTCTGGCATTGTGGTTGGTTAAGCATGGCCCTAAAAGGTGGCTTCATGGCTGGCCTCTGCCTGAGCCAGCCTCTAGCCCAGACCAATCAGCCCTCACTCTGGCCTACCTACCTATCTTTTTTCCTGGCTGTTCATCTCTCCTGAGCTTCCAGGTCCTGGTAAGATTCCCCTACTCCCACATGTCAGTTCTCTGTACTTTCTTCTCTTTACTCTTTAAATCTATTTTTTATTACTTATTTATTTATTGAGAGAGAGAGAAAGAAAGAAAGAAGCAGATAGAGAATGGGTGCACCAGGGCCTCCAGCCAGTGCAAACAAACTCGATGTATGCACCACTTTATGCATCTGGCTTATGTGGGTCCTGGGGAATTGAGTCTCAAACTGGGGTCCTTAGGCTTCTCAGGCAAATGCTTAACAGCTAAGCCATCTCTCCAGCACTCTATATCCCTTTTTCATGCTCAGCACATGGAGTCTTGGGACACATGGGTATATCCATTTTCCCTTCCTTGGTTCATGGATTCTCCTCTCCTCATTTTATTCCTAACAGAATTGTAATGGTGAATAAATCATCCTTCTCAGTCTGGTTTATCTAATTCGTTAGTTAAAAACAGGTGCTGGGAGCCGGGCCTGGTGGTGCACACCTTTAATCCCAGCACTTGGGAGGCAGAGGTAAGAGGAGCTCCATGAGTTCAAGGCTACCCTGAGACTACAGAGTGAATTCCAGGTCAGCCTGAGCTAGAGTTCAAGGACCCCTGACCTACAGAGTGAATTCCAGGTCAGCCTAAAATACCACCACCACCACCAACAACAACAACAACAAAAACAAAAACACAGGTGCTGGATGCTCTTGTCTGGCTAAATTCATATATTATGCTCACCAAACTGCACTGTAAGCCCTCCCCTTAATGTTTGTACCCATATATTAGTGCCACTCTCACTTTTGGTTAGAGAAGTGTCTCTTTTCACAGTGACCTGTGGGATGACCTAAAAGGCATCATAGTGCTGAGAAGGGACCGAGGAGTGCTCAGCACTGAAATGTCTCTATCACATCTTCCAAGGATCAGGGTCTATTGCAGAAGAGGTGGCAGAAAGAATGTAAGAGTCAAAGGAAGGTTAGGCATGTTTACAATGCAATCGTTCAGACAGAAATTAGCCTAGATGTTCATGACCTTGTACTGCCTAGCACTATCTCCACAAGACCCTCATAATAGGAGGAAAAGGCAATGACATCAAAACAAGGAAGACACATAGAGAAAGGGATGGGATATGGTGGGTGGATTTGTAGAGGGGAAAGTGGGGGAGTGGATGGCATTATCATGGTCTGTAATTACCATGGTGCATAATTAAACTTTTTTTTACTGATTTCCATTAAAAAAAAAAAAAAAAAAGCCAGGAGCTGAAGAGATAGCTTAGTGGTTAAGGCACTTGCCTGCAAAGCCAAAGCACCCAGGTTTGATTCTCCAGGACCTATGTAAGCCAGATGCACAAGTTAGAAGTAACTGGAGGCCCTGACACACACATTCTCTCTTCGCCCTCAAAAAAAAAAAAAAAAAGAGAGAGAGAGAAAAAGAAAAAAAAGCTGGGCATGGTGGCGCATGCCTTTAATCCCAGCACTCAGGAGGCTCTCTGTAAGTTCAAGGCCACCCTGGACTAAAGTAAAACCCTACCTTGAAACACCAAAAACAAAAAATAAATAAAAGAAAAAAAAAAAAAAAGAAACCTTCCCCAAAAGAGACTAAGATGAATTCATAAGCCCATGGTGAGAACCACCAATGCCACTGAGGATGATCTTCAGTGGAATGTGGATGGGGAATAGGGGATACCATGAGAGGAATAGGATCAACACAAAATTTGTTCATACAGTGAAGTTCATAATTAATAAAAACAATAAAAAGGGTTGGAGGGATGGCTTAGCAGTTAAGGCATTTGTCTGCAAAGCCAAAGTACCCAGGTTCAATTCCCAGGACCCATGTTAGCCAGATGCACAATGGGGCACAAATGTCTGGAGTTCATTTGCAGTGGCTGGAGGCCCTGGCACTCTTTTTCCCTCTTTCTCTGTCAAATAAGTAAATAAAATACTAAAAAATAAAAATAAAAAAAGACAACAAGGGAGAATCTTTAAGATAGCAAATACTATTTTCCTCAGGGATTAAAGCCATAAACAAGAGCCTACACCTGACGGTCTCATAGGACAAGACCAGGTCTGATTTTAATTTTTTTTTAATTTACTTATTTGCACGGAGAGAGCTGCTGCAAACAAACTACAGATGCATACACCACTTTGTGCATTGGGCTTTACACGAGTACTGGGGTATCAAACCTGGATCATTAGGCTTTGCAGGCCAAGCATCTTAACTGCTGAGCCATCTCTCCATTCCCAAGACCAGGTCCAACTCCTGAGAAGACTGACCATGCAAAAGTTCAGAAGAGGGAAACCTATTTGCCTTGATGTGTTCTCTGGGACTGAGCACAGGGATACTTTTTAATGGGCTTATTTCAGTGACTAATAATGGAAGAAGGTGGTTGCTATGAAAGGGTAACGACTATAGTTTGTATTGTGGATGTTCCCCTAACATTGAAGACTTAATTCCGCAGTCAGTGACATGACTGGGAGGGAGAAGGGCATTGAAGAGGTGGAACTCAAGGGAAGGAAGTTTAGGGGAGGAAGGCAATGTTCTTGAAGGGGATCCTGGGACCTGGCCTCTCCTCTCTCTGTGGATTCCAGGATTGTATGAGGTGAGCAGCTACTTCTACTAGGCTCTCCCACCATCTGCCATACCAGGGACCCAAAAGCAACAGGGCTGAAATCTCTTACCATGAGCCAAAATCAAGGCTTCCTCTTCTGAAGTTGATCATCTTAGTGACTTTGTTCCAGTACCGAGTAACTGTGGCCAAAAATAAAACAAACAAGTTGTTGAAATAAGAGATTCTAGCAAGTAAATAGTAATGCAGGCTATGTTCTAATCATATAATCACTATAAAAATATAATGAGATTAATAAAAATAATGAGGCTACTTTGAAGATAAAGCTGGAAAAATTTATTAATATGTATGTTGAGAATGATTCCATGTTAACAATGGTCCTCACCAATAACTGCAGTTCAATCTACAGTCAGTTAGGACTACCAAGTCCCATCACTTATGGGGGCTTGTTTGTGATGGCTGTAAAGCATGCAGCTATTGCCTGTGTGGGTTGCCCCAAGGGCCCTTGCAGGCAGAACTTTCCAGTTGATGTTCATGGCTTTAATACCATGCTGTCACCAATCTATTCCCCACACAGGTATGTGGAATGCTTTTGAAAAGCTCCAGGATACAGAGAGGGTTTCACATTGACCATGTCCTCATGTTCAACATGATGCAGGATAGGGCAGGGCCAGGTTCAAGTACCCTAGAGTACAGAAAATCCACAAGGGGCCCCTTCTAATACTGGTTGGAAAATTAGGGAAATTCATCTCAGTGATGTTTTTGTGCCAAAAGAAAAAGAAACATTTTAGGACTACTGAGGGAGTTTAGGATGACTGTGCCCCAAAAAGTAAAAAGCAGAAATGTCCTCAAGCCTGGCCTAGCAGTCCCCATGTTATTGCACACTAAGGAAGTCTTCTCCTTATCTCTTGCCTAAAGGAGTTCTCTACATCTGTTTATACATACAAAACCTGAGTCACTCCTGGACCTCTTTCCTAGAACTGAGATTCCTGGAAGGTTTAAATCTGATAGTGGTATTGTGCCTACTCAGCCCCAAAACTTGGCATCACGACAAGTCAGCGCGGGCCCCATTCTGAATCCATAACTGACCCCAATTTGAGTCATAGAGCAGGCTTTACCCCCTAACACCTTCCATGTGGCAGGAGCTCTCTATGCTTTCTCCATTTTTCTTCTCAATTGAATCTGTGGTCTGTGATTTTCACTTCTTGAAGTTCATAAGACAAGAATCTGGGGATGCCCAAAATTTATTTATTGAAAAAGAAATCTTAGTGCTGTCACTGCTCACAATTCTACCTAAGTCCAACTAGGTGAACCAACAAATTTACTGGGTTGACTTACAGAGCACAAGTGGGCTGTCATTTATAGGAGTGTGGGTGACCCCCAAACAGCTGCATCACTGCAAAGTCTACCACCATAAGAAATGATATGGAAACTGTGCCACAGCATCTACTTAACCTTTCACTTCCTACCTTATCCCAAATCACTAGCAGCACAGGAGGGGGCAGGAAGGAGTAATGAGTTCTTTTGGAGTGGCTGGAGGCACTGGAAAGCCCATTCTCTGTCTCTCTTCTTTCTCCGCCCCCTCCCCACTTGCAAATTAATAAGAAAATTACTTTAAAAAAGAATTAAGCCATGTGTGTTGGTATACACATTTAATCACAGCCCTTGGGAGGCAGGAGGAGAATCAAGAGAAGTTAGAGGTACCCTAGACTATATAGTGAATTCCAGGTCAGCCTGGGCTACAGTGATACCCTGCTTCAAAAAGCCAAAGAGGGCCAGGCATGACGACACATGCCTTTCATCCCAGCACTAGGAAGGCAGAGGTAGGAGGATCTTCATGAATTCGAGGCCACACTGAGACTACACAGGCATTAACAGGTCAGCCTGGGCTAGAAAGAGACCCTACCTTGAAAAACCAAAAATAGATTTAACATATGACCCAGATATATCACTCCTAGCTTATATCCTGAGGACTCTTCTCACTCCCTTAGAGAAACTTGCTCAACCATGTTTATTGCTGCTCTATTTGCAATGGCTTGGAAATGGAACCAGCAGAGATGTCCCTCAAGTAATGAACAGGTAATGAAGATGTGCTCTATTTATACAGTGGAATTCGAGTCAGTATAGGAAAATGAAAAGATGAAATGGATGAATCTGGAAAAGATTACTCTTAGTGAGGTCACCCAGGCAAGAAGGCCAAGTGCTGCATGTTCTCTCACATATGTGGATCCTAGCTAGAAATGTTTGGACTTTTATGTGGGTTGAGGTAAAAATTAGTAGCAGAGGCCAGTAAGGTACAAAAGGGCTATCAGAGAGGGAGGAGAGGGGAGGAGTTAAGGGGATGGTACTGTACTTACGTAAAGAGATGAACAGATTTGTGGGGGTACAAGGGCCTAAGTAAGGTCCTGGGAAGGGTGGGGGGAGGGTTAATCAAAATTCAAGATGTGGTGAATAAGCAACACGGAAGCCTGTTCTTTTGGGTAACAGCACAGCCAGAAGCCACAGACTGTTACTAGAAAGATTTCAGTACCAGGGGTCAGATACCTTCAGTGAGTTGTTGGATAGTGAGGTCCCTTAGGCCCCCCTGTAATTGACATTACAGGCCATTGTCAATGCTGTTGATTTCCCATTAGAAATAGATGGTAAGACCCTGTTGCTGAAAACTTCACATACCTGGGCTGAAAGATCATGGAGAACTCAAGCTGGAGCTGAGCTGAAAACCTCCTCCCTGTAGAACAGCTGACAGAAAGGTGGGAAAAGCTCCACTGCATGCAGCCCTATGGGAAACAGAAGTCATCAGTGGTGAAAACAGTGGGCACTGCAAGCCTCAAGTTTGGACAGCCAGGTCAAATGACTGCACAGGTGCAATAGTGGCATGTCTGTTATGGGGAAAACCAACTGCTCTCTAATTTGACTAGAGGCCCACTCCACAGGAGGGAATGCATGCCTGCTACTGAAAACCTAATGAAAACCCTATGGTGGAGGAGTGTAATGCCTGCTCTTGCCTGGCTAAATGCATATATTATGCTCAACAAAATGCCCTGTAAGCACTTTATTGAACATTCATACCCATATATCAATGCTACTTTCACTTTGGGCTAGAGAATCCTCCCTTTTCAGATGGTGGTGACCACTGGCATGACCCAACAGGCACCATGGCGCTGACAGAGGAATAGTCAGCACTGAAATAGCTCCACCATGTCTTCCAAGGTTCAAGGTCCATTGAAGAAAAAGTGGCAGAAATAATGTATGAGCCAAAGGAAGGGGAGGACTGCTTACAATGCAATGGTTCAGAGAGAAATTGGCCACAATATCCATGACCTAACAGTGTCCAGCAGTACCATCACAAGACCTTCATGATAGGAGGGAAAGATGACATCAAAATTAAAGAAAGACTAATGGAGAGAGTGAGGGGATATGGTGGAGAATGGATTTGTGAGGGGGAAGGTGGGGGAGGGGAGGGGATTATCATGGTTTATTGCCTGTAATTATGGAAGTTGTCAATACAGAGTCTTAAAAGGAGGTCAATTGGGCTGATGAGATGGCTCAACAGATAACACTTTTGCATGCAAAGTCTAATGATCAAGGTTCCATCCCCCAGTATCCACATGAAGCCAGAAGAATAAAGAAGCACATGCATCTGGAATTTGTTTGCAGCACATGGAGGCCCTGCCATGCCAATTCTCTGTCTCTCTATCCCTCTGCTTGCAAATAAAATAAAAATGGTTTTTAAAAGGGTCAATTTTTCAATGTTTATACTATCACACTCACTTAGGAAGAGTCCTAACCTGACACAAAAGCTTATCTCTAGGGGACAATAGGGAAGAATGGGATGTATAGGCACAGAGGGTGAGAGTAGACCTACATCTCTGTGCCTCTCTTCAATGTTTAAATCACACGAGTTCTCAGAAATTTAAAAAATATGGCTGATATTGCCAGGCATGGTGGCACACGCCTTTCATCCCAGAACCTAAACTTGTCCTCAAGCACTCACTACATCCTGTGTCAGTGGATGATGATCATGTTTGATTCCAAGTCTGACTCTCCAGTACTGCACTGGGTCCTTTCATGGGGATTTCTTCATCCAGGGAAAGTCATGCACACCTATAATCCCAGCTACATCAAGATCACAAGTTTGAGGCCAACCTGGCCAACAAAGTGAGTTTCTGCTTCTTTCTAAATTAGAGGGGCTGGAGAGATTGCTTAGTGGTTAAGGCACATGCCTCCTAAGCCCAAGAATGCCAGTTCCAATCTCCAGGTCCCACGTTTAGCCAGATGCAAAGTGACACAAGGGCATAATGGTGCACTTGCCCACAAGAGTGCACATGCATCTGGAGTTCATTCACAGCAGCTGAGAGCCTGCTGGTGTGCCCATTCTCTGTCTTCCTCTCCCTCTCTGTGTATCTCTCTCAAAAAAAAAAAAAAAAAAAAAAAAAAAGAAAAAAGAAAGAAAGAAAGGGAGGGTTGGAGATGTGGCTTAGCAGTTATGGCACTTGCCTGCAAAGCCAAATGACTCAAGTTCAATTCTCCAGGACCCATGTAAGCCACACGCACAAGGGGTGCATGCATCTGCAGTTCATTTGCAGCCACACGAGGACATGGTGTGCCATTCTCTCTCTCCCCCTCCCTCTCAAATAAATGAATAAAAATAAAAAATAATAGGTTGGAGAGATAGCTTAGCTGTTAAGGCACTTGCCTGCCAAGCCCAAGGACCCAAGTTTGATTCCCCAGAACCCACATAAGCCAGATGTATATAGTGGCCCTTATGTCTAGAGTTCATTCCCTTCCTCTCTCTCTCCCCCCAACCCTGATAAATAAAAATACAATATTTAAAGAAAAAGAATTAGAG
>JAEOAD010001082.1:0-167666 GCA_036365145.1 Orientallactaga sibirica | reverse complement strand
AGTTCTGGTCTTGGAATGAGTTGCTTACATACGAAGACGGTTGAGTGCAGCAAGTTGAAATTTAATTGTTTGTGTAATCTAACAAGATGTACAACTTATTAGATTCGTTCCATATCTAAAGTAGTTTGTTTAGAAAACAAACATCTTTATTGCTGAACACTGTACTTTGTGAAATAAGCTAGTTCTGATGCCAGAATGAATTGTTTTCCTACGAACATGGGTGAGTCTAGCAAGTGGAAATCTCCTGGTTTGTGTAATCTAACAAGATGTAGAACTTAATATCTTCTTTTCTGATCTAAAGTAGCTTGTTTAGAAAACAAACATCTTCTTGCTGAACACTGTACTGTGTGAAATAAGCTAGTTCTGTTCTCGGAATGAGGTGCTTTCCTACGAAGACAGTTGAGTGCAGCCAGTGGAAACTTTCTTAAGTCGTGTAATCTATCAGGATGTACAACTTAGTAGATTCGTTTCATTTCTAAAGTAGTTTGTTTAGCAAACAAACATCTTCATTGCCAAACACTGTACAGTGAGAAATAAACCAGTTCTGTTCTCAGAATGAGTTACTTTCCTCCGAAGACGGTTCAATGCAGCAAGTTGAAACTTTTCGGGTTTGTGTAATATAACAAATGCACATCTTAGTAGATTCGTTTCATTTCTAAAGTAGTTTGCTTAGAAAACAAACATCTTCATTGATGAACACTGTACTGTGTGAAATAAGCTAGTTCTGTTCTTGGAATGAGTAGCTTTCTACGAAGATGGTTCAGTGCAGCAAGTTGAAACTTTCCTTGTTTGTGTAATCTAAGAAGTTGTTCAATGTGGTAGATTCGCCTCCTTAATAAAGTAGTTTCTTTAGAAAACAAACATCTTCATTTCTGAACACTGTACTGTGTGAAATAAGCTAGTTCGGTTCTCAGAATCAGCTGCTTTCCTACGAATAAGGTTCAGTTTAGCAAGTTCAAACTTTCCTGGTTTGTGTAATCTAACAAGATGTACAACTTAGTAGATTCGCCTCATTTCTAAACTAGTTTGTTTGGAAAACGAACATCTTTGCCAAACAATGTACTGTGTAATATAAGCTAGTTCTTTTCTAGTAATGAGTTGCTTTCTTACGAAGACTGTTGAGTGCAGCAAGATCAAACTTTCATTGTTTGTGTAATCTAACAAGATGTACAACTTAGTAGATTGGCCTCATTTCTAAAGTAGTTTGTTTAGAAAACAAACATCTTCGTTGCCTAACATTGTACTGTGTTAAAGAAGCTAGTTCGGTTCTCAATATCAGTTGCTTTCCTACGAAGAAGGTTCAGTGCAGCAAGTTCAAACTTTCGCTGTTTGTGTAATCTAACAAGATGTACAACTTAGTAGATTAGCCTCATTTCTAAAGTAGTTTGTTTAGAAAACACACATCTTCATTGCTGAACACTGTACTGTGTGAAATAAGCTAGTTCACGTCTAGGAATGAGTTGCTCTCTTACGAAGACTGTTGAGTGCTGCAAGTGCAAACTTTCCTTGTCTGCGTAATACAGCAAGATGTACAATTTAGTAGATTGGGCTCATTTCTAAAGTAGTTTGTTTAGAAAACAAACATCTTCATTGCCAAACACTGTAGTGTGAAAAAAGCTAGTTCTTTTCACAGAATCAGTTGCTTTCATACGCAGAAGGTTTAGTGCAGCAAGTTCAAACTTTCCTTGTTTGTATAATCTAACAAGATGTACAACCCAGTAGATTCGACTCATTTCTAAAGTAGTTTGTTTGGAAAATGAATATCTTTGTCGATCACTGTACTGTGTGAAATAAGCTAGTTCACGTCTAGGAATGAGTTGCTTTCTTACGAAGACTGTTGAGTTCAGCAAGTGCAAACTTTCCTTGTCTGCGTAATCCAGCAAGATGTAAAAGTAGATTGGGCTCATTTCTAAAGTAGTTTGTTTAGAAAACAAACATCTTCTTTGCCGAACACTGTACTGTGTGAAATAAGCTAGTTCTTTTCACAGAATCAGTTGCTTTCCTACGCAGAAGGTTTAGTGCAGCAAGTTCAAACTTTCCTTGTTTGTGTAATCTAACAAGATGGACAAATTAGTAGATTCGACTCATTTCTAAAGTAGTTTGTTTAGAAAACTAACATTTTCATTGCCTAACACGTAACTGTGAGAAATAAGCTGGTTCTAATCTAGGAATGAGTTGTTTTCTTACACAGACTGTTGAGTGCAGCAAGTTGAAACTTTCCTTGTTTGTGTAATCTAAGAAGTTGTTCAACGTGGTAGATTCGCCTCCTTTC
Organism: Orientallactaga sibirica; assembly: GCA_036365145.1. NCBI lineage: Eukaryota > Metazoa > Chordata > Mammalia > Rodentia > Dipodidae > Orientallactaga > Orientallactaga sibirica. The sequence continues at coordinate 165,394 of JAEOAD010001082.1, read as the reverse complement.
TATAATAGTTTGTTTTGAAAACAAACTTCCCCGTTCGTTAACACTGTATTGTGTGAAATCAGCTAGTTCGGGTCTCAGAATCAGTTCTGTTCCTACGAAGAAGGTGCAGTGCAGCAAGTTGAAACTTTCCTTGTTTGTGTAATCTAAGAAGTTGTTCAACGCGGTAGATTCGCCTCCTTTACAAAGTAGTTTCTTTAGAAAACAAACATCTTCATTTCTGAACACTGTACTGTGTGAAATAAGCTAGTTCGGTTCTCAGAATCAGTTGCTTTCCTCCGAATAAGGTTCAGTTTAGCAAGTTCAAACTTTCCTGGTTTGTGTAATCTAACAAGAAGTACAACTTAGTAGATTAGCCTCATTTCTAAAGTAGTTTGTTTAGAAAACACACATCTTCATTGCCGAACACTGTACTGTGTGAAATAAGCTAGTTCACGTCTAGGAATGAGTTGCTCTCTTACGAAGACTGTTGAGTGCTGCAAGTGCAAACTTTCTTTGTCTGCGTAATCCAGCAAGATGTACAATTTAGTTGATTGGGCTTATTTCTAAAATAGTTTGTTTAGAAAACAAACATCTTTATTGCCAAGCACTGTACTGTGTGAAATAAGCTAGTTCTTTTCACAGAATCAGTTGCTTTCCTACGCAGAAGAATTAGTGCAGCAAGTTCAAACTTTCCTTGTTTGTATAATCTAACAAGATGTACAACCTAGTAGATTCGACTCATTTCTAAAGTAGTTTGTTTGGAAAACGAACATCTTTGCTGATCAGTGTACTGTGTGAAATAAGCTAGTTCGCTTCTAGGAACCAGTTGTGTTCCTACGAGGAAGATTGAGTGCAGCAAGTTGAAACTTTCCTTGTTTGTGTAATCTAAGAAGTTGTTCTACGTGGTAGATTCGCCTCTTTTCTATAGTAGTTTGTTTTGAAAACAAACACCTTCATTTCTCAACACTATACTGTGTGAAATAAGCTAGTTCACGTCTAGGAATGAGTTGCTTTCTTATGAAGACTGTTGATGGTAGTAAGTTCAAACTTTCCTTGTTTGTATAATCCAACAAGATATATAATTTAGTAGATTGGGCTCATTTCTAAAGTAGTTTGTTTGGAAAACAAACATCTTCATTGCTGAACACTGTACTGTGTGAAATAAGCTAGTTTGGTTCTCAGAATCAGTTGCTTTCCTACGAAGAAGGTTGAGTGCAGCAAGTTAAAACTTTCCTTGTTTGTGTAATCTAACAAGATGTACAACATGGTAGATTCTCATTTCTAAAGTAGTTTGTTTGAAAACAAACATCTTTCATTTGTGAACACTGTACTGTGTGAAATAAGCTAGTTCTTTTCTAGGAATCAGTTGTTTTCTTTTCAGTGCAAAGTTCAAACTTTCCTTGTTTGTGTAATCTAACAAACATAGTTGATTGCCCTCATTTCTATAGTACTTTGTTTTGAAAACAAACATGTTCATTGCCTAAATTGTACAGTGTTAAATAAGCTAGTTCTTCTCTCAGAATCAGTTGCTTTCCTACGAATTGTTTGTGTAATCTAACAAGATTTAGTTAGCAGCTAAGTTTTGTTTTGAAAACTTTCCTTGTTTGTGTAATCTAACAAGATGTGCAGCAACTTTCCTTGTTTGTTATTAATCTGTAGATTTGTTCATTTCTAAAGTAGTTTGTTTTGAAAACAAACATCTTCATTGCTCAACACTGTACTGTGTGAAATAAGCTAGTTCACGTCTAGGAATGAGTTGCTTTCTTACCAAGACTGTTGATGGTAGTAAGTGCAAACTTTCCTTGTCTGCGTAATCCAGCAAGGTATATAATTTAGTAGATTGGGCTCATTTCTAAAGTAGTTTGTTTAGAAAACAAACATCTTCATTGCTGAACACTGTACTGTGTGAAATAAGCTAGTTCTTTTCACAGAATCAGTTGCTTTCCTACGCAGAAGGTTTAGTGCAGCAAGTTAAAACTTTCCTTGTTTGTGTAATCTAACAAGATGTACAACTTAGTAGATTCGACTCATTTCTAAAGTAGTTTGTTTAGAAAACAAACATTTTCATTTCCTAACACGGAACTGTGTGAAATAAGTCGGTTCCTCTAGGAATGAGTTGTTTTCTTACGCAGACTGTTGAGTGCAGCAAGTTGAAACTTTCCTTGTTTGTGTAATCTAAGAAGTTGTTCAACGTGGTAGATTCGCCTCCTTTCTATAGTAGTTTGTATTGAAAACAAACATGTTCGTTTGTGAACACTGTACTGTGTGAAATCAGCTAGTTCGGTTCTCAGAATCAGTTGAGTTCCTACCAAGAAGGTTGGGTGCAGCAAGTTGAAACTTTCCATGTTTGTGTAATCTAAGAAGTTGTTCAACGTGGTAGATTCGCCTCCTTTCTATAATAGTTTGTTTTGAAAACAAACATCTTTGTTTGTGAACACTGTACTGTGTGAAATCAGCTAGTTCGGTTCTCAGAATCAGTTCTGTTCCTACGAAGAAGGTTCAGTGCAGCAAGTTGAAACTTTCCCTGTTTGTGTAATCTAAGAAGTTGTTCTACGTGGTAGATTCGACTCTTTTCTATAGTAGTTTGTTTTGAAAACAAACACCTTCATATCTCAACACTGTACTGTGTGAAATAAGCTAGTTCACGTCTAGGAATGAGTTGCTTTCTTACGAAGACTGTTGATGGTAGTAAGTGCAAACTTTCCTTGTCTGCGTAATCCAGCAAGGTATACAATTTAGTAGATTGGGCTCATTTCTAAAGTAGTTTGTTTAGAAAACAAACATCTTCATTGCCGAACACTGTACTGTGTGAAATAAGCTAGTTCTTTTCACAGAATCAGTTGCTTTCCTACGCAGAAGGTTTAGTGCAGCAAGTTAAAACTTTCCTTGTTTGTGTAATCTAACAAGATGTACAACTTAGTAGATTCGACTCATTTCGAAAGTAGTTTGTTTAGAAAACAAACATTTTCATTGCCTAACACGGAACTGTGTGAAATAAGCTGGTTCCTCTAGGAATGAGTTGTTTTCTTACGCAGACTGTTGAGTGCAGCAAGTTGAAACTTTCCTTGTTTGTGTAATCTAAGAAGTTGTTCAACATGGTAGATTCGCCTCCTTTATAAAGTAGTTTCTTTAGAAAACAAACATCTTCATTTCTGAACACTGTAATGTGTGAAATAAGCTAGTTCGGTTCTCAGAATCAGTTGCTTTCCTACGAATAAGGTTCAGTTTAGCAAGTTCAAACTTTCCTGGTTTGTGTAATCTAACAGGATGTACAACTTAGTAGATTCGCCTCATTTCTAAAGTAGTTTGTTTGGAAAACGAACATCTTTGCCGAACAATGTACTGTGTGATATAAGCTAGTTCTTTTCTATTAATGAGTTGCTTTCTTAAGAAGACTGCTGAGTGCAGCAAGTTCAAACTTTCATTGTTTGTGTAATCTAACAAGATGTACAGCTTAGTAGATTGGCCTCATTTCTAAAGTAGTTTGTATAGAAAACAAACATCTTCGTTGCCTAACATTGTACTGTGTTAAATAAGCTATTTCGGTTCTCAGAATCAGTTGCTTTCCTACGAAGAAGGTTCAGTGCAGCAAGTTCAAACTTTCGCTGTTTGTGTAATCTAACAAGATGTACAACTTAGTAGATTGGCCTCATTTCTAAAGTAGTTTGTTTAGAAAACACACATCTTCATTGCCGAACACTGTACTGTGTGAAATAAGCTAGTTCACGTCTAGGAATGAGTTGCTCTCTTACGAAGACTGTTGAGTGCTGCAAGTGCAAACTTTCCCTATCTGCGTAATCCAGCACGATGTAAAATTTAGTAGATTGGGCTCATTTCTAAAGTAGTTTATTTAGAAAACAAACATCTTCATTGCCAAACACTGTACTGTGTGAAATAAGCTAGTTCTTTTCACAGAATCAGTTGCTTTCCTACGCAGAAGGTTTAGTGCAGCAAGTTCAAACTTTCCTTGTTTGTATAATCTAACAAGATGTACAACCTAGTTGATTCGACTCATTTCTAAAGTAGTTTGTTTGGAAAACGAACATGTTTCCCGATCACTATACTGTGTGAAATGAGCTAGTTTGGTTCTCAGAGTCAGTTGCTTTCCTACGAAGAAGGTTGAGTGCAGCAAGTTCAAACTTTCGTTGTTTGTATAATCTAACAAGATGTACAACCTAGTAGATTAGACTCATTTCTAAAGTAGTTTGTTTGGAAAACGAACATCTTTGCCGATCACTGTACTGTGTGAAATGAGCTAGTTTGGTTCTCAGAATCAGTTGCTTTCCTACGAAGAAGGTTGAGTGCAGCAAGTTCAAACTTTCCTTGTTTGTGTAATCTAGGAAGTTGTTCAACATGGTAGATTCGCCTCCTTTCTATAGTAGTTTCTGTTGAAAACAAATATCTTCATTTGTGAACACTGTACTGTGTGAAATAAGCTAGTTCTTTTCACAGAATCAGTTGCTTTCCTACGCAGAAGGTTCAGTGCAGCAAGTTCAAACTTTCATTGTTTGTGTAATCTAACAAGATGTACAACTTAGTTGATTGCCCTCATTTCTATAGTAGTTTGTTTTGAAAACAAACATCTGCGTTGCCTAACATTGTACAGTGTTAAATAAGCTAGTTCGGTTCTCAGAATCAGTTGCTTTCTTACGAAGAAGGTTCAGTGCAGCAAGTTCAAACTTTAGCTGTTTGTTAAATCTAACAAGATGTACAACTTAGTAGATTAGCCTCATTTCTAAAGTAGTTTGTTTAGAAAACACACATCTTCATTGCCGAACACTGTACTGTGTGAAATAAGCTAGTTCACGTCTAGGAATGAGTTGCTCTCTTACGAAGACTGTTGAGTGCTGCAAGTGCAAACTTTCCTTGTCTGCGTAATCCAGCAAGATGTACAATTTAGTAGATTGGGCTCATTTCTAAAGTAGTTTGTTTAGAAAACAAACATCTTTATTGCCAAACACTGTACTGTGTGAAATAAGCTAGTTCTTTTCACAGAATCAGTTGCTTTCCTACGCAGAAGGTTTAGTGCAGCAAGTTCAAACTTTCCTTGTTTGTATAATCTAACAAGATGTACAACCTAGTAGATTCGACTCATTTCTAAAGTAGTTTGTTTGGAAAACGAACATCTTTGCCGATCACTGTACTGTGTGAAATGAGCTAGTTTGGTTCTCAGAATCAGTTGCTTTCCTACGAAGAAGGTTGAGTGCAGCAAGTTGAAACTTTCCTTGTTTGTGTAACCTAGGAAGTTGTTCAACATGGTAGATTCGCCTCCTTTCTATAGTAGTTTCTGTTGAAAACAAATATCTTCATTTGTGAACACTGTACTGTGTGAAATAAGCTAGTTCTTTTCACAGAATCAGTTGCTTTCCTACGCAGAAGGTTCAGTGCAGCAAGTTCAAACTTTCATTGTTTGTGTAATCTAACAAGATGTACAACTTAGTTGATTGCCCTCATTTCTATAGTAGTTTGTTTTGAAAACAAACATCTGCGTTGCCTAACATTGTACAGTGTTAAATAAGCTAGTTCGGTTCTCAGAATCAGTTGCTTTCTTACGAAGAAGGTTCAGTGCAGCAAGTTCAAACTTTAGCTGTTTGTTAAATCTAACAAGATGTACAACTTAGTAGATTAGCCTCATTTCTAAAGTAGTTTGTTTAGAAAACACACATCTTCATTGCCGAACACTGTACTGTGTGAAATAAGCTAGTTCACGTCTAGGAATGAGTTGCTCTCTTACGAAGACTGTTGAGTGCTGCAAGTGCAAACTTTCCTTGTCTGCGTAATCCAGCAAGATGTACAATTTAGTAGATTGGGCTCATTTCTAAAGTAGTTTGTTTAGAAAACAAACATCTTTATTGCCAAACACTGTACTGTGTGAAATAAGCTAGTTCTTTTCACAGAATCAGTTGCTTTCCTACGCAGAAGGTTTAGTGCAGCAAGTTCAAACTTTCCTTGTTTGTATAATCTAACAAGATGTACAACCTAGTAGATTCGACTCATTTCTAAACAAGTTTGTTTGGAAAACGAACATCTTTGCCGATCACTGTACTGTGTGAAATGAGCTAGTTTGGTTCTCAGAATCAGTTGCTTTCCTACGAAGAAGGTTGAGTGCAGCAAGTTCAAACTTTCCTTGTTTGTGTAATCTAGGAAGTTGTTCAACATGGTAGATTCGCCTCCTTTCTATAGTAGTTTCTGTTGAAAACAAATATCTTCATTTGTGAACACTGTACTGTGTGAAATAAGCTAGTTCTTTTCACAGAATCATTTGCTTTCCTACGCAGAAGGTTCAGTGCAGCAAGTTCAAACTTTCATTGTTTGTGTAATCTAACAAGATGTACAACTTAGTTGATTGCCCTCATTTCTATAGTAGTTTGTTTTGAAAACAAACATCTGCGTTGCCTAACATTGTACAGTGTTAAATAAGCTAGTTCGGTTCTCAGAATCAGTTGCTTTCTTACGAAGAAGGTTCAGTGCAGCAAGTTCAAACTTTAGCTGTTTGTTAAATCTAACAAGATGTACAACTTAGTAGATTAGCCTCATTTCTAAAGTAGTTTGTTTAGAAAACACACATCTTCATTGCCGAACACTGTACTGTGTGAAATAAGCTAGTTCACGTCTAGGAATGAGTTGCTCTCTTTACGAAGACTGTTGAGTGCTGCAAGTGCAAACTTTCCTTGTCTGCGTAATCCAGCAAGATGTACAATTTAGTAGATTGGGCTCATTTCTAAAGTAGTTTGTTTAGAAAACAAACATCTTTATTGCCAAACACTGTACTGTGTGAAATAAGCTAGTTCTTTTCACAGAATCAGTTGCTTTCCTACGCAGAAGGTTTAGTGCAGCAAGTTCAAACTTTCCTTGTTTGTATAATCTAACAAGATGTACAACCTAGTAGATTCGACTCATTTCTAAAGTAGTTTGTTTGGAAAACGAACATCTTTGCCGATCACTGTACTGTGTGAAATGAGCTAGTTTGGTTCTCAGAATCAGTTGCTTTCCTACGAAGAAGGTTGAGTGCAGCAAGTTCAAACTTTCCTTGTTTGTATAATCTCACAAGATGTACAACCTAGTAGGTTCGACTCATTTCTAAAGTAGTTTGTTTGGAAAATGAACATCTTTGCTGATCACTGTACTGTGTGAAATGAGCTAGTTTGGTTCTCAGAATCAGTTGCTTTCCTATGAAGAAGGTTGAGTGCAGCAAGTTGAAACTTTCCTTGTTTGTGTAATCTAAGAAGTTGTTCAACGTGGTTGATTCGCCTCCTTTCTATAGTAGTTTCTGTTGAAAACAAACATCTTCATTTGTGAACACTGTACTGTGTGAAATAAGCTAGTTCTTTTCACAGAATCAGTTGCTTTCTTACGCGGAAGGTTCAGTGCAGCAAGTTCAAACTTTCCGTGTTTGTGTAATCTAACAAGCTGTACAACTTAGTAGATTCGACTCATTTCTAAAGTATTTTGTTTAGAAAACAAACATTTTCATTACCTAACACGGAACTGTGTGAAATAAGCTGGTTCTTCTCTAGGAATGAGTTGCTTTCTTACGAAGACTGTTGAGTGCAGCAAGTGCAAACTTTCCTTGTCTGCGTAATCCAGCAAGATGTACAATTTAGCCGGGCGTGGTGGTGCACGCCTTTAATCCCAGCACTTGGGAGGCAGAGGTAGGAGGATTGCCGTGAGTTCAAGGCCACCCTGAGACTACATAGTTAATTCCAGATCAGCCTGGGCCAGAGTGAGACCCTACCTCAAAAAACCAAAAAAATAAAAAAAGATGTACAATTTAGTAGATTGGGCTCATTTCTAAAGTAGTTTGTTTAGAAAACAAACATCTTCATTGCCAAACACTGTACTGTGTGAAATAAGCTAGTTCTTTTCACAGAATCAGTTGCTTTCCTACGCAGAAGGTTTAGTGCAGCAAGTGCAAACTAACCTTGTTTGTGTAATCTAACAAGATGTACAACTTAGTAGATTCGCCTCATTTCTAAAGGAGTTTGTTTGGAAAACGAACATCTTTGCCGAACACTGTACTGTGTGAAATAAGCTAGTTCTTTTCTGATAATGAGTTGCTTTCTTACGAAGACTGTTGAGTGCAGCAAGGTCAAACTTTCATTCTGCAATTTAACAAGATGTACAACTTAGTAGATTGGCCTTTCTAAAGTAGTTTGTTTAGAAAAAAAACATCTTCGTTGCCTAACATTGTACTGTGTTAAATAAGCTAGTTCGGGTCTCAGAATCAGTTGCTCTCCTACGAAGAAGTTTCAGTGCAGCAAGTTCAAACTTTCGCTGTTTGTGTAATCTAACAAGATATACAATTTACTAGATTAGCCTCATTTCTAACGTGGTTTGTTTAGAAAACACACATCTTCATTGCCGAACACTGTACTGTGTGAAATAAGCTAGTTCTTTTCACAGAATCAGTTGCTTTCCTACGCAGAAGGTTTAGTGCAGCAAGTTCAAACTTTCCTTGTTTGTATAATCTAACAAGATGTACAACCTAGTAGATTTGACTCATTACTAAAGTAGTTTGTTTGGAAAATGAACATCTTTGCCGATCACTGTAGTGTGTGAAATAAGCTAGTTCTTTTCACAGAATCAGTTGCTTTCCTACGAAGAAGGTTGAGTGCAGCAAGTTGAAACTTTCCTTGTTTGTGTCATCAAAGAAGTTGTTCAACGTGGTAGATTCGTCTCCTTTATGAACTAGTTTCTTTAGAAAACAAACATCTTCATTTCCGAACACTGTACTGTGTGAAATAAGCTAGTTCGGTTCTCAGAATCAGTTGCTTTCCTACGAATAAGGTTGAGTTTAGCAAGTTCAAAATTTCCTGGTTTGTGTAATCTAACAAGATGTACAACTTAGTAGATTCGCCTCATTTCTAAAGTAGTTTCTTTGGAAAACGAACATCTTTGCTGAACACTGTACTGTGTGAAATAACCTAGTTCTTTTCTAGTAATGAGTTGCTTTCTTACGAAGACTGTTGAGTGCAGCAAGTTAAAACTTTCTTTCTTTGTGTAATCTAACAAGATGTACAATTTAGTAGATTGGCCTCATTTCTAAAGTACTTTGTTTAGAAAACAAACATCTTCGTTGCCTGTCTTTGCACTGTGTTAAATAAGGTATTTCGGTTCTCAGAATCAGTTGCTTTCCTACAAAGAAGGTTCAGTGCAGCAAGTTCAAACTTTCGCTGTTTGTGTAATCTAACAAGATGTACAACTTAGTAGATTAGCCTCATTTCTAAAGTAGTTTGTTTAGAAAACACACATCTTCATTGCCGAACACTGTACTGTGTGAAATAAGCTAGTTCACGTCTAGGAATGAGTTGCTCTCTTACGAAGACTGTTGAGTGCTGCAAGTGCAAACTTTCCTTGTCTGCGTAATCTAACAAGATGTATAATTTAGTAGATTCGCCTTTTTCTAAAGTAGTTTGTTTAGAAAACAAACATCTTCATTGCTGAACACTGTACTGTGTGAAAAAAGCTAGTTCTTTTCACAGAATCAGTTGCTTTCATACGCAGAAGGTTTAGTGCAGCAAGTTCAAACTTTCCTTGTTTGTATAATCTAACAAGATGTACAACCCAGTAGATTCGACTCATTTCTAAAGTAGTTTGTTTGGAAAATGAACATCTTTGCCGATCACTGTACTGTGTGAAATAAGCTAGTTCACGTCTAGGAGTGAGTTGCTTTCTTACGAAGACTGTTGAGTTCAGCAAGTGGAAACTTTCCTTGTCTGCGTAATCCAGCAAGATGTACAATTTAGTAGATTGGGCTCATTTCTAAAGTAGTTTGTTTAGAAAACAAACATCTTCTTTGCCGAACACTGAACTGTATGAAATAAGCTAGTTTATTCACAGAATCAGTTGCTTTCCTACGCAGAAGGTTTAGTGCAGCAAGTTCAAACTTTCCTTGTTTGTGTAATCTAACAAAATGGACAAATTAGTAGATTCGACTCATTTCTAAAGTAGTTTGTTTAGAAAACTAACATTTTCATTGCCTAACATGGAACTGTGTGAAATAAGCTGGTTCTAATCTAGGAATGAGTTGTTTTCTTACGCAGACTGTTGAGTGCAGCAAGTTGAAACTTTCCTTGTTTGTGTAATCTAAGAAGTTGTTCAACGTGGTAGATTCGCCTCATTTCTATAGTAGTTTGTTTTGAAAACAAACTTTTCATTGCCTAACACTGTACTGTGTGAAATCAGCTAGTTCAGGAATGAGTTGTGTTCCTACGAAGACTGTGCAGTGCAGGAAGTTGAAACTTTCCTTGTCTGTGTAATCTAAGAAGTTGTTCAACGCTAGATTCGCCTCCTTTACAAAATAGTTTCTTTTGAAAACAAACATCTTCATTTCTGAACACTGTACTGTGTGAAATAAGCTAGTTCGGGTCTCAGAATCAGTTGCTTTCCTCCAAATAAGGTTCAGTTTAGCAAGTTCAAACTTTCCTGGTTTGTGTAATCTAACAAGATGTACAACTTAGTAGATTCGCCTCATTTCTAAAGTAGTTTGTTTTTGAAAACAAACATCTTCATTTCTGAACACTGTACAGTGTGAAATAAGCTAGTTCTTTTCTAGTAATGAGTTGCTTTCTTACGAAGAAGGTTCAGTGCAGCAAGTTCAAACTTTCGCTGTTTGTGTAATCTAACAAGATGTACAACTTAGTAGATTGGCCTCATTTCTAAAGTAGTTTGTTTAGAAAACACACATCTTCATTTCTGAACACTGTACTGTGTGAAATAAGCTAGTTCACGTTCTCTAGGAATGAGTTGCTTTCTTAAAGAATGTTGAGTGCTGAAAGTGCAAACTTTCCTTGTCTGCGTAATCCAGCAAGATGTACAGTTTAGTAGATTGGGCTCATTTCTAAAGTAGTTTGTTTAGAAAACAAACATCTTCATTGCCAAACACTGTACTGTGTGAAATAAGCTAGTTCTTTTCACAGAATCAGTTGCTTTCCTACGCAGAAGGTTTAGTGCAGCAAGTTCAAACTTTCCTTGTTCATAATCTAACAAGATGTACAACCTAGTAGATTCGTCTCATTTCTAAAGTAGTTTGTTTGGAAAACGAATATCTTTGCCGATCACTGTACTGAGTGAAATGAGCTAGTTTGGTTCTCAGCATCAGTTTCTTTCCCATGAAGAAGGTTGAGTGCAGCAAGTTCAAACTTTCCTTGTTTGTATAATCTAACAAGATGTACAACCTAGTAGATTCGACTCATTTCTAAAGTAGTTTGTTTGGAAAACAAACATTTTGCATTACCTAACACTGTACTGTGTGAAATAAGCTAGTTTGGTTCTCAGAATCAGTTGCTTTCTTCGAACTGTTGAGTGCAGCAAGTTGAAACTTTCCTTGTTTGTGTAATCTAAGAAGTTGTTCAACATGGTAGATTCACCTCCTTTCTATAGTAGTTTCTGTTGGAAACAAACATCTTCATTTGTGAACACTGTACTGTGTGAAATAAGCTAGTTCTTTTCACAGAATCAGTTGCTTTCCTACGCAGAAGGTTCAGTGCAGCAAGTTCAAACTTTCATTGTTTGTGTAATCTAACAAGATGTACAACTTAGTTGATTGCCCTCATTTCTATAGTACTTTGTTTTGAAAACAAACATCTGCATTGCCTAACATTGTACAGTGTTAAATAAGCAGTTCGGTTCTCAGAATCAGTTGCTTTCCTACGAAGAAGGTTCAGTGCAGCAAGTTCAAACTTTAGCTGTTTGTTAAATCTAACAAGATGTACAACTTACTAGATTAGCCTCATTTCTAAAGTAGTTTGTTTAGAAAACACACATCTTCATTTCTCAACACTGTACTGTGTGAAATAAGCTAGTTCACGTCTAGGAATGAGTTGCTCTCTTACCAAGACTGTTGAGTGCTGCAAGTGCAAACTTTCCTTGTCTGCGTAATCCAGCAAGGTATACAATTTAGTAGATTGGGCTCATTTCTAAAGTAGTTTGTTTAGAAAACAAACATCTTCATTGCCGAACACTGTACTGTGTGAAATAAGCTAGTTCTTTTCACAGAATCAGTTGCTTTCCTACGCATAAGGTTTAGTGCAGCAAGTTCAAACTTTCCTTGTTTGTGTAATCTAACAAGATGTACAACTTAGTAGATTCGACTCATTTCTAAAGTAGTTTGTTTAGAAAGCAAACATTTTCATTGCCTAACACGGAACTGTGTGAAATAAGCTGGTTCCTCTAGGAATGAGTTGTTTTCTTATGCAGGCTGTTGAGTGCAGCAAGTTGAAACTTTCCTTGTTTGTATAATCTAAGAAGTTGTTCAACGTGGTAGATTCCCCTACTTTCTATAGTAGTTTGTATTGAAAACAAACATGTTCATTTGTGAACACTGTACTGTGTGAAATCAGCTAGTTCGGTTCTCAGAATCAGTTGTGTTCCTACCAAGAAGGTTGAGTTCAGCAAGTTGAAACTTTCCTTGTTTGTATAATCTAAGAAGTTGTTCAACGTGGTAGATTCGCCTCCTTTCTATAATAGTTTGTTTTGAAAACAAACATCTTCATTTCTGAACACTGTACTTGTGAAATAAGCTAGTTCGGTTCTCAGAATCAGTTGCTTTCCCATGAAGAAGGTTCAGTGCAGGAAGTTGAAACTTTCCTTGTTTGTGTAATCTAAGAAGTTGTACAACTTAGTAGATTCGCCTCATTTATAAAGTAGTTTGTTTGGAAAACAAAACATCTTCATTTCTGAACACTGTACTGTGTGAAATAAGCTTGTTCTTTTCTGGTAATCAGTTGCTTTCTTACAAAGACTGTTGAGTTTAGCAAGTTCAAACTTTCATTTTGTGGAATCTAACAAGATGTACAACTTAGTAGATTGGCCTTTTCTAAAGTAGTTTGTTTGGAAAAAAAACTTCTTCGTTGCCTAACAATGTACTGTGTGAAATAAGCTAGCTCTTTTCTCAGTAATGAGTTGCTTTCCTACGAAGACTTTGAGTGCAGCAAGTTCAAACTTTCATTGTTTGTGTAATCTAACAAGATATACAACTTAGTAGATTGGCCTCATTTTTAACGTAGTTTGTTTAGAAAACAAACATCTTCGTTGCCTAACATTGTACTGTGTTAAATAAGCTAGTTCTTTTCACAAAATCAGTTGCTTTCCTACGCATAAGGTTTAGTGCAGCAAGTTCAAACTTTCCTTGTTTGTATAATCTAACAAGATGTACAACTTAGTAGATTCGACTCATTTTTAAAGTAGTTTGTTTGGAAAACGAACATCTTTGCCGATTGCTGTACTGTGTGAAATAAGCTAGTTCGGTTCTCAGAATCAGTTGCTTTCCTACGAAGAAGGTTGAGTGCAGCAAGTTGAAACTTTCCTTGTTTGTGTAATCTAAGAAGATGTTCAACGGGGTAGATTCGCCTCCTTTCTATAGTAGTTTCTTTTGAAAACAAACATCTTCATTTGTGAACACTGTACTTTGAGAAATAAGCTAGTTCAGATCCAACAACCAGTTGTGTTCCTACGAAGAAGATTGAGTGCAGCAAGTTGAAACTTTCCTTGTTTGTGTAATCTAAGAAGTTGTTCAAAGTGGTAGATTCACCTCCTTTACAAGTAGTTTCTTTAGAAAACAAACATCTTCATTCCTGAACACTGTACTGTGTGAAATAAGCTAGTTCGGTTCTCAGAATCAGTTGCTTTCCTACGAATAAGGTTCAGTTTAGCAAGTTCAAACTTTCCTGGTTTGTGTAATCTAACAAGATGTACAACTTAGTAGATTCGCCTCATTTCTAAAGTAGTTTGTTTGGAAAACGAACATCTTTGCTGAACACTGTACTGTGTGAAATAAGCTAGTTCTTTTCTAGTAATGAGTTGCTTTCTTACGAAGACTGTTGAGTGCAGCAAGGTCAAACTTTCATTGTTTGTGCAATCTAACAAGATGTGCAACTTAGTAGAGTGGCCTCATTTCTAAAGTAGTTTGTTTAGAAAACAAACGTCTTCGTTGCCTAACATTGTACTGTGTTAAATAAGCTAGTTCTTTTCACAGAATCAGTTGCTTTCCTACGCATAAGGTTTAGTGCAGCAAGTTCATACTTTCCTTGTTTGTATAATCTAACAAGATGTTCAACTTAGTAGATTCGACTCATTTCTAAAGTAGTTTCTTTGGAAAAGGAACATCTTTGCTGATCGCTGTACTGTGTGAAATAAGCTAGATTCGCCTCCTTTCTATAGTAGTTCTTTTGAAAACAAAATCAGTTGCACTTCCTCTGTGTGAAATCAGCTAGTTCGGTTCTCAAGAAGGTTGAGTGCAGCAAGTTGAAACTTTCCTTGTTTGTGTAGTCTACGAAGTTCTTCAACATGGTCAATTCGCCTCCTTTCTATAGTAGTTTCTTTTGAAAACAAACATCTTCATTTGTGAACACTGTACTGTGCGAAATAAGCTAGTTCGGTTCCAGGAACCAGTTGTGTTCCTACGAAGAAGATTGAGTGCAGCAAGTTGAAACTTTCCTTGTTTGTGTAATCTAAGAAGTTGTTCTAGGTGGTAGATTTGCCTCCTTTCTATAGTAGTTTGTTTTGAAAACAAACATCTTCATTTCTCAACACTGTACTGTGTGAAATAAGCTAGTTCACGTGTAGGAATGAGTAGCTTTCTTACGAAGACCGTTCAGTGCAGCAAGTGCAACCTTTCCTTGTCTGCGTAATCCAACAAGTGTACAATTTAGTAGATTGGGTTCATTTCTAAAGTAGTTTGTTTAGAAAACAAACATCTTCATTGCCGAACACTGTACTGTGTGAAATAAGCTAGTTCTTTTCACAGAATCAGTTGCTTTCCTACGCAGAAGGTTTAGTGCAGCAAGTTCAAACATTCCTTGTTTGTGCAATCTAACAAGATGTACAACTGAGTAGATTCGACTCATTTCTAAAGTAGTTTGTTTGGAAAACGAACATCTTTGCCGATCGCTGTACTGTGTGAAATAAGCTAGTTCGGTTCTAGGAACCAGTTGTGTTCCTACGAAGAAGATGGATTGCAGCAAGTTGAAACTTTCCTTGTTTGTGTAATCTGAGAAGTTGTTCTACGTGGTAGATTCGCCTCCTTTCTATAGTAGTTTGTTTTGAAAACAAACATCTTTATTTCTCAACACTGTACTGTGTGAAATAAGCTAGTTCACATCTAGGAATGAGTTGCTTTCTTACGAAGACTGTTGAGTGCAGCAAGTGCAAACTTTCCTTGTCTGCGTAATCCAGCAAGATGTACAATTTACTAGATTGGGGTCATTTCTAAAGTAGTTTGTTTAGAAAACAAACATCTTCATTGCCAAACACTGTACTGTGTGAAATAAGCTAGTTCTTTTCACAGAATCAGTTGCTTTCCTACGCAGAAGGTTTAGTGCAGCAAGTGCAAACTAACCTTGTTTGTGTAATCTAACAAGATGTACAACTTAGTAGATTCGACTCATTTCTAAAGTAGTTTGTTTAGAAAACAAACATTTTCATTGCCTAACACGGAACTGTGTGAAATAAGCTGGTTCTCCACTAGGAATGAGTTGTTTTCTTACGCAGACTGTTGAGTGCAGTTCAAACTTTTGTTTGTGTAATGTAACAAGATGGTAGATTACCCTCATTTCTATAGTAGTTTGTTTTGAAAACAAACATCTTCGTTTGTGAACACTATACTGTGTGAAATCAGCTAGTTCGGTTCTCAGAATCAGTTGTGTTCCTACGAAGAAGGTTGAGTGCAGCAAGTTGAAACTTTCCTTGTTTGTCTAATCTAAGAAGTTGTTCTACGTGGTAGATTCACCTCCTTTATTAAGTAGTTTCTTTAGAAAACAAACATCTTCATTTCTGAACACTGTACTGTGTGAAATAAGCTAGCTCGGTTCTCAGAATCAGTTGCTTTCCTACAAAAAAGGTTCAGTTTAGCAAGTTCAAACTTTCGTGGTTTGTGTAATCTAACAAGATGTACAACTTAGTAGATTTGCCTCATTTCTAAATTAGTTTGTTTGGAAAACGAACATCTTTGCCGAACACTGTACTGTGTGAAATAAGCTAGTTCCTTTCTAGTAATGAGTTGCTTTCTTACGAAGATTGTTGAGTGCAGCAAGTTCAAACTTTCATTGTTTGTGTTATCTAACAAGATGTACAACTTAGTAGATTGGCCTTTCTAAAGTAATTTGTTTAGAAAAAAAACATCTTCGTTGCCTAACATTGTACTGTTTTAAATATGCTATTTCGGTTCTCAGAATCAGTTGCTTTCCTACGAAGAAGGTTCAGTGCAGCAAGTTCAAACTTTCGCTGTTTGTGTAATCTAACAAGATATACAATTTAGTAGATTAGCCTCATTTCTAAAGTAGTTTGTTTAGAAAACACACATCTTCATTGCCTAACACAGTACTGTGTGAAATAAGCTAGTTCACCTCTAGGAATGAGTTGCTCTCTTACGAAGAGTGTTGAGTGCAGCAAGTGCAAACTTTCCTTGTCTGCGTAATCCAGCCAGATGTACAATTTAGTAGATTGGGCTCATTTCTAAAGTAGTTTGTTTAGAAAACAAACATCTTCATTGCCAAACACTGTACTGCGTGAAATAAGCTAGTTCTTTTCACGGAATCAGTTGCTTTCCTACGCAAAAAGGTTTAGTGCAGCAAGTTCAAACTTTCCTTGTTTGTATAATCTAACAAGATGTACAATTTAGTAGATTCGACTCATTTCTAAAGTAGTTTGTTTGGTAAACGAACATCTTTGCCGATCGCTGTACTGTATGAAATCAGCTAGTTCGGTTCTCAGAATCAGTTGCTTTCCTACGAAGAAGGTTGAGTGCAGCAAGTTGAAACTTTCCTTGTTTGTGTAATCTAAGAAGTTG
This sequence comes from Orientallactaga sibirica, assembly GCA_036365145.1. Classification (NCBI taxonomy): domain Eukaryota; kingdom Metazoa; phylum Chordata; class Mammalia; order Rodentia; family Dipodidae; genus Orientallactaga; species Orientallactaga sibirica. Next base: position 148,629 of record JAEOAD010001082.1, on the reverse strand, counting down.
TTCAACGTGGTAGATCGCCTCCTTTCTATAGTAGTTTCTTTTGAAAACAAACATCTTCATTTGTGAACACTGTACTGTGTGAAATAAGCTAGTTCGGTTCTAGGAACCAGTTGTGTTCCTACGAAGAAAATTGAGTGCAGCAAGTTGAAACTTTCCTTGTTTGTGTAATCTAAGAAGTTTTTCTACGTGGTAGATTCGCCTCCTTTCTATAGTAGTTTCTTTTGAAAACAAACATCTTCATTTGTGAACACTGTACTGTGCGAAATAAGCTAGTTTGGTTCTAGGAACCAGTTGTGTTCCTACAAAGAAGATTGAGTGCAGCAAGTTGAAACCTTCCTTGTTTGTGTAATCTAAGAAGTTGTTCAACGTGGTAGATTCGCCTCCTTTCTAAAGTAGTTTGTTTTGAAAACAAACATCTTCATTTCTCAACACTGTACTGTGTGAAATAAGCTAGTTCACGTCTAGGAATGAGTTGCTTTCTTACAAAGACCGTTTAGTGCAGCTGTGCAAACTTTCCTTGTCTGTGTAATCCAGCAAGATGTACAATTTAGTAGATTGGGCTCATTTCTAAAGTAGTTTGTTTAGAAAACAAACATCTTCATTGCCGAACACTGTACTGTGTGAAATAAGCTAGTTCTTTTCACAGAATCAGTTGCTTTCCTACGCAGAAGGTTTAGTGCAGCAAGTTCAAACTTTCCTTGTTTGTGTAATCTAACAAGTTGTACAACTTAGTAGATTCGACTCATTTCCAAAGTAGTTTGTTTAGAAAACAAACATTTTCATTGCCTAAGACGTAACTGTGTGAAATACGCCTGTTCTTCTCTAGGAATGAGTTGTTTTCTTACGCAGACTGTTGAGTGCAGCAAGAAGTTGTTCAACGTGGTAGATTCGCCTCCTTTGTATAGTAGTTTGTTTTCAAAACAAACATCTTCGTTTGTGAACACTGTACTGTGTGAAATCAGCTAGTTCGGTTCTCAGAATCAGTTGTTTTCCTCCGAAGAAGGTTGAGTGCAGCAAGTTGAAACTTTCCATGTTTGTGTAATCTGAGAAGTTGTTCAACGTGGTAGATTCGCCTCCTTTATAAAGTAGTTTCTTTAGAAAACAAACATCTTCATTTCTGAACACTGTACTGTGTTAAATAAGCTAGTTCGGTTCTGAGAATCAGTTGCATTCCTACGAAGAAGGTTCAGTGCAGCAAGTTCAAACTTTCGCTGTTTTTGTAATCTAACAAGATATACAATTTAGTAGATTAGCCTCATTTCTAAAGGAGTTTGTTTAGAAAACACACATCTTCATTGCCGAACACTGTACTGTGTGAAATAAGCTAGTTCACATCTAGGAATGAGTTGCTCTCTTACGAAGAGTCTTGAGTGGAGCAAGTGCAAACTTTCCTTGTCTGCGTAATCCAGCAAGATGTACAATTTAGTAGATTGGGCTCATTTCTAAAGTAGTTTGTTTAGAAAACAAACATCTTCATTGCCTAACACTGTACTGTGTGAAATAAGCTTGTTCTTTTCACAGAATCAGTTGCTTTCCTATGCAGACTGTTTAGTGCAGCAAGTTCAAACTTTCCTTGTTTGTATAATCTAACAAGATGTACAACCTAGTAGATTCGACTCATTTCTAAAGTAGTTTGTTTGGAAAACAAACATCTTTTGCTGAAACACTGTACTGTGTGAAATGATCTAGTTTGGTTCTCAGAGTCAGTTGCTTTCCTACGAAGAATGTTGAGTGCAGCAAGTTCAAACTTTCCTTGTTTGTGTAATCTAACAAGATGTACAGCTTAGTAGATTCGACTCATTTCTAAAGTAGTTTGTTTAGAAAACAAACATTTTCATTGCCTAACACGGAACTGTGTGAAATAAGCTAGTTCGGTCCTCAGAATCAGTTGCTTTCCTACGAAGAAGGTTCAGTTTAGCAAGTTCAAACTTTCCTGGTTTGTGTAATCTAACAAGATGTACAACTTAGTAGATTCGTCTCATTTCTAAAGTAGTTTGTTTAGAAAACGAACGTCTTTGCAGAACACTGTACTGTATGAAATAAGCTAGTTCTCCTCTAGGAATGAGTTGTTTTCTTACACAGACTGTTGAGTGCAGCAAGTTGAAACTTTCCTTGTTCGTGTAATCGAAAGAAGTTGTTCAACGTGGTAGATTCACCTCGTTTCTATAATAATTTCTTTAGAAAATAAACATCTTCATTTCTGAACACTGTACTGTGTGAAATAAGCTAGTTCGGTCCTCAGAATCAGTTGCTTTCCTACGAAGAAGGTTCAGTTTAGCAAGTTCAAACTTTCCTGGTTTGTGTAATCTAACAAGATGTACAACTTAGTAGATTCGTCTCATTTCTAAAGTAGTTTGTTTAGAAAACGAACATCTTTGCAGAACACTGTAGTGTGTGAAATAAGCTAGTTCTTTTCTAGTAATGAGTTGCTTTCTTACGAAGACTGTTGAGTGCAGCAAGTTCAAACTTTCATTGTTTGTGCAATCTAACAAGATGTACAACTTAGTAGATTGGCCTCATTTCTAAAGTAGTTTGTTTAGAAAACAAACATCTTCGTTGCCTAACATTGTACTGTGTTAAATAAGCTAGTTCGGTTCTCAGACTCAGTTGCTTTCCTACGAAGAAGGTTCAGTGCAGCAAGTTGAAACTTTCGCTGTTAGTGTAATGTAACAAGATGTACAACTTAGTAGATTAGCCTCAATTCTAAAGTAGTGTGTGTAGAAAACACACATCTTCATTGCCGAACACTGTACTGTGTTAAATAAGCTAGTTCACGTCTAGGAATGAGTTGCTGTCTTACGAAGACTGTTGAGTGCACCAAGTGCAAACTTTCCTCGTCTGCGTAACCCAGCAAGATGTACAATTTAGTAGATTGGGCTCATTTCTAAAGTAGTTTGTTTAGAAAACAAACATCTTCATTGCCAAACACTGTACTGTGTCTAATAAGCTAGTTCTTTTCACAGAATCAGTTGCTTTCCTACGCATAAGGTTTAGTGCAGCAAATTCAAAGTTTCTTTGTTTGTATAATCTAACAAGATGTACAACTTAGTAAATTCGACTCATTTCTAAAGTAGTTTGTTTAGTAAACACACATCTTCATTGCCGAACACTGTACTGTGTGAAATAACCAAGTTAGGTTCTGGGAATCAGTTGTGGTCCTACGAAGAAGGTTGAGTGCACCAAGTTGAATCTTTCCTTGTTTGTGTAATCTAACAATATGTGACAATTAGTAGATTCGCCTCATTTCTAAAGTAGTTTGGAAAACAAACATCTTCTTTCCCGATCACTGTACTGTGTGAAATAAGCTATTTCTTTTCTAATAATGAGTTGGTTTCTTACGAAGACTGTTGAGTGCAGCAAGTTCAAACTTTCATTGTTTGTGTAATGTAACAAGATGTATAACTTAGTAGATTCGCCTCATTTCTAAAATAGTTTGTTTAGAAAACACACATTTTCATTGCCTAATACTGAAATGTGTGAAATAAGCTGGTTCCCCTTAGGAATGAGTTGTTTTCTTACGCAGACTGTTGAGTGCAGCAAGTTGAAACTTTCCTTTTTGTGTAATCTAAGAAGTTGTTCCATGTGGTAGATTCGCCTCCTTTCTATAGTAGTTTGTTTTGAAAACAAACATCTTCGTTTGTGAACACTGTAGCGTGTGAAATAAGCTAGTTCTTTTCACAGAATCAGTTGTTTTCCTACGCAGAAGGTTTAGTGCAGCACGTTCAAACTTTCCTTGTTTGTGTAATCTAACAAGATGTACAACTTAGTAGATTCGACTCATTTCTATAGTAGTGTGTTTAGAAAACAAACATCTTCATTTCCGAATACTGTACTGTGTGAAATAAGCTAGTTCGGTTCTAGGAACCAGTTGCGTTCCTACGAAAAAGATTGAGTACAGGAAGTTGAAACTTTCCTTGTTTGTGTAATCTAAGAAGTTGTTCTACATGGTAGATTCGCCTCCTTTCTATAGTAGTTTGTTTTGAAAACAAACATCTTCATTTCTCAACACTGTACTGTGTGAAATAAGCTACGTCGTTTCTCGGAATCAGTTGCAATCCTACAAAGAAGGTTGAGTCCAGCAAGTTGAAACGTTCCTTGTTTGTGTAATCTAACAATATGTACCACTTAGTAGATTCGCCTCATTTCTAAAGTAGTTTTGAAAACAAACATCTTCTTTCTCGAACACTATACTGTGTGAAATACGCTAGTTCTTTCCTAGTAATGAGTTGGTTTCTTACGAAGACTGTTGAGTGCAGCAAGTTCAAACTTTCATTGTTTGTGTAATCTAACAAGATGTGTAACGTAGTAGATTGGCCTCATTTCTAAAGTAGTTTGTTTAGAAAACAAACATTTTCATTGCCTAACACTGAACTGTGTGAAATAAGCTGGTTCTCCTCTAGGAATGAGTTGTTTTCTTACGCAGACTGTTGAGTGCAGCAAGTTGAAACTTTCCATGTTTGTGTAATCTAAGAATTTGTTCAACATGGTGGATTCGCCTCCTTTCTATAGTAGTTTGTTTTGAAAACAAACATCTTCATTTGTGAACACTGCACTGTGTGAAATAAGCTAGTTCGGTTCTCAGAATCAGTTGTGTTCCTACTAAGAAGTTTGAGTGCAGCAAGTTAAAACTTTCCTTGTTTGTGTGATCTAAGAAGTTGTTCAACGTGATAGATTCGCCTCCTTTATAAAGTAGTTTCTTTAGAATACAAACATCTTCATTTCCGAACACTGTACTCTGTGAAATAAGCTTAGTTCGGTTCTCAGAATCAGTTGCTTTCCTACGAAGAAGGTTCAGTTTAGCAAGTTCAAACTTTCCTGGTTTGTATAATCTAACAAGATGTACAACTTAGTAGATTTGCCTCATTTCTAAAGTAGTTTGTTTGGAAAACGAACATCTTTGCAGAACACTGTACTGTGTGAAATAAGCCAGTTCTTTTCTAATAATGAGTTCCTTTCTTACTAAGACTGTTGAGTGCAGCAAGTTCAAACTTTCATTGTTTGTGTAATCTAACAAGATGTACAACTTAGTAGATTGGCCACATTTCTAAAGTAGTTTGTTTAGAAAACAAACATCTTCGTTGCCTAACATTGTACTGTGTTAAATAAGCTAGTTCACCTCTAGGAATGAGTTGCTTTCTTATGAAGACTGTTGAGGGCAACAAGTTCAAAATTTCCTTGTTTGGTAATCCAACAAGACGTACAATTTACTAGATTGAGCTCATTTCTAAAGTAATTTGTATAGAAAACAAACATCTTCATTGCCGAACACTGTACTGTGTGAAATAAGCTAGTTTGGTTCTCAGAATCAGTTGCTTTCCTACGAAGAAGGTTTAGTGCAGCAAGTTCAAACTTTCGCTGTTTATGTAATCTAACAAGATGTACAAGTTAGTAGATTAGCCTCATTTCTAAAGTAGTTTGTTTAGAAAACACACATCTTCATTGCAGAACACTGTACTGTGTGAAATAAGCTAGTTCACCTCTAGGAATGAGTTGCTTTCTTCCGTCCACTGTTGAGTGCAACAAGTTCAAAATTTCCTTCTTTGGTAATCCAACAAGACGTACAATTTAGTAGATTGTGCTCATTTCTATAGTAGTTTGTTTAGAAAACAAACATCTTCATTGCCAAACACTGTACTGTGTGAAATAAGCTAGTTCGGTTCTCAGAATCAGTTGCTTTCCTACGAAGAAGGTTCAGTGCAGCAAGTTCAAACTTTCGCTGTTTGTGTAATCTAACAAGGTGTACAACTCAGTAGATTCGCCTCATTTCCAAAGTAGTTTGTTTGGAAAAGAAAGAGCTTCATTACCGTACACTGTACTGTGTGAAATAAGCAGTTCGGTTCTAGGAATCAGTTGCTTTACTACGAAGAAGTTCAAGTGCAGCAAGTTTAAACTTTCCTTGTTTGTGTAATTTAAAAAGATGTACCACTTAGTATATTTGCCTTATTTCTAACTCAGTTTGTTTAGAAAACAAACATCTTCATTGCCGAACACTGTACTGTGTGAAATAAGCTAGTTCGGTTCTCAGAATCAGTTGATTTCCTACAAAGAAGGTTGAGTGCAGCAAGCTCAAATTTTCCTTGTTTGTGTAATATAATAAGATGTACCACTTATTAGATTCACCTCATTTCTAAAGTAGTTTCTTTAGAAAACAAACATCTTCATTGCCGAACACTGCACAGTGTGAAATAAGCTAGTTTGGTTCTAGGAATCAATTGCTTTACTACAAAGATGGTTGAGTGCAGCAAGTTCAAACATTCCTAGTTAGTGTCATTTAACAAGATGTACTACTTAGTAGATTCCCCTCATTTCTGACCCAGTTTGTTTAGAAAACAAACATCTTCATTTCCGCACATTGTACTGTGTGAAATAAGCCAAATCTGTTCTTGGAATCAGTTGTTTTCCTACGAAGAAGGTTGAGTGCAGCAAGTTCAAACTTTCGTTGTTTGTATAAACTAAAAAGATGTACAAGTTAGTAGAGTCTCCTCATTTCTAAAGCAGTTTGTTTAGAAAACAAACATCTTCATTGCCAAACACTGTAGTGTGTGAAATAAGCTAGATCGGTTCTGGGAATCAGTTGCTTTACTACGAAGAAGTTTGAGTGCAGCAAGTTCAAATTTTCGTTGTTTGTGTAATCTGAAAATATGTACAACTTAGTAAATTCACCTCATCTCTAAAGTAGTTTGTTTAGAAACAAACATATTCATTACCGAACACTGTATTGTGTGAAATAAGCTAATTCGGTTCTAGGAATCACTTGCCTTCCTACGAAGATGGTTGAGTGCAGCATGTTCAAACTTTCCTTGTTCGTCAAAACTAACAAGATATACAATTTAGTAGATTACCCTCATTTTGACAGTAGTTTGTTGAGAAAACAAACATCTACATTGCTGAACATTGTACTGTGTGAAATAAGCTACTTGTCCTCTAGGAATGAATTGCTTTCTTACCAAGACAGTTGAGTGCAGCAAGTTCAAACTTTACTTGTTTGTGTAATCTAACAAGATGTACAGCTTAGTAGATTCGCCTCATTTTTATAATAGTTTGTTTAATAAACAACCATTTTCATTGTCGAACACTGTACTGTGTGAAATACGCTAGTTCGGTTCTGGGAATGAGTTACTTTTCTACGAAGAAAGCTGAGTGCAACAAGTTCAAACTGTCCTTCTTTCTGTAACCTAACAAGTTGTACAACTCAGAAGAATCGCCTTATTTCTAAAGCAGTATGTTTAGAAAACAAACATCTTCTTTGCCGAGCAATGTACTATGTGAAATAAGCTAGATCGCTTCTCACAATCAGTTGCTTTCCTACGAAGAAGGTTGAGTGCAGCAAGTTCAAACTTTCCTTGTTTGTGTAATCTAAAACGATGTTTGTTTTCTAAACTAACTACTTTAGAAATGAAGCGAAACTAGTAAGTTGTAAATCTTGTTGTATTACACTAACTAGGGATGTTTGCAGTTGCTGCACTAAATCATCTTTGTACAAAAGCAACTGATAAGTAGAAGCGAACTAGCTTCTTTCACACAGTACAGTGTTCGGCAATGAAGATGTTTGTTTTCTAAACAAACTCCTTTAGAAATGAAGCAAAACTAGTAAGTTGTATCTCTTGTTAGATTCCACTAACTAGGAAAGATTGAAGTTGCTGCACTCAACCATCTTCTTAGTAACGCAACTGATTCCTGGAACCGAAATTGCTTATTTCACACAGTACAGTGTTCGGCAATGAAAATGTTTGTTTCCTAAAAAACCAACTTTAAAAATGAGGCCAATCTACTAAGTTGTATATCTTGTTGGATTACACAAACTAGGAAACTTTGAAGTTGCTGCACTCAACCTTGTTCGTAGAAATGCTACTGAGTCCTAGAACCGAACTAGGTTCTTTCACATAGTGCTGTGTTCGGCAATGAAGATGTTTGTGTTGTAAACAATCTACTTTAACAATGAAGCGAAACTAGTAAGTTGTACATCTTGTTAGTCTACACTAACTAGGAGTGGTTGAACGTGCTGCACTCAACCATCTTCGTAAAAAAACCAACTGATTCCTAGAACCGAACTAGCTTATTTCACACAGTACAGTGTTCGGCAATGAAGATGTTTGTTTTCTAAACAAACTACTTTAGAAATGCAGCCACACTACCCAGTTGTATATCTTGTGAGCCTACACAAACTAGGAAAGTTTGAACATTCTGCACTCAACCATGTTTAGAGAAAAGCAACTGAATCCTAGAAACGAAGTAGCTTATTTCACACAGTACAGTGTTCGGAAATGAAGATGTTTGTTTTCTAAAAAACTACTTTAGAAATGAAGCGAAACTAGTAAGTTGTACCTCTTGTTAGATTACACTAACTCGGAGTGTTTGAACTTGCTGCACTCAACCATCTTCGTAGAAAACCTAATGATTCCTATAACCAATGTAACTTATTTCACACAGTACAGTGTTCGGCAATGAAGATGTTTCCTTTCTAAACAAACTACTTTAGAAATCAGGTGAATCTACTAAGATGTACATCTTGTTAGATTACACAAACAAGGAAAGTTTGAAGTTGCTGCACTCAACTTACTTCGTAGGAAAGCAACTGATTCCTAGAACCTAACTAGTTTATTTCACACAGAACTGTGTTCGGCAATGAAGATGTTTCTTTTCTAAACAAACTACTTTAGAAATGAAGAGAAACTAGAAATTTGCACACATTGTTAGATTACCCAACTAGCAAAGTTTGAAGGTGCTGCACTGAACCTTGTACATATGAATGTAACTGATTCCTAGAACCGAACTAGCTTCTTTCAAACAGTACAGTGTTCAACAATGAAGATGTTTGTTTTCCAAACAAATCACTTTAGAAATGAAGTAAAACTAGTAAGTTGTACATCTTGTTAGATTACGCTAAGTAGGAAGGATTGAACTGGCTGCACTCAATCATCTTTGTAGAAAAGCAACTGATTCGGAGAACCGAACTAGCTTATTTGACGCAGTATAGTGTTCGGCAATGAAGATGTTTGTTTTCTCAACAAACTACTTTAGAAATGAAGCGAAACTAGTCAGTTGTACATATTGTTAGATTACACTAACTAGGAAAGATTGAAGTTGCCGCACTCAACCATCTTCATAGTAAAGCAACTGATTCCTAGAACCAAAGTAGCTTATTTCAGACCATACAGGGTTCGGCCATGAAGATGTTTGTTTTCTAAACAAACTACTCTAGAAATGAAGCGAAACTAGTAAGTTGTACATCTTGTTAGATTACAATAACTAGGAATGTTTCAACTTGCTGCACTCAGTCATCTTTGGAGAAAAGGAAATGATTCGTAGAACCGAACTAGCTTATTTCACACAGTACAGTGTTTGTTAAAGAAGTTGTTTGTTTTCTAAACAAACTACTTTAGAAAGGAAGCGAAACTAGTAAGTTGTACCTCTTGTTAGATTCCACTAACTAGGAAAGATTGAAGTTGCTGCACCCAACGATCTTCAAAGTAAAGCAACTGCTTCCTGGAACCAAACTAGCTTATTTCACACAGTACAGTGTTCAGCAATGAAAATATTTGTTCTCTTAAAAAACAACTTTAGAAATGAGGCCAATCTACTAAGTTGTACATCTTGTTAGATTACACAAACTAGGAAAGTTTGAAGTTGCTGCACTCAACCTGGTTCGTAGGAATGCTACTGATTCCTAGAAGTGAACTAGCTTCTTTCACACAGTACAGTGTTCTGCAATGAAGATGTTTGTTTTCTAAAGAAAGTACTTTAGAAATGAGGCGAATCTACTAAGTTGTATATCTTGTTAGATAACACAAACTAGGAAAGTTTGAACTTGCTGCACTCATGCTTGTTCGTAGGAATGCTACTGATTCCTAGAACCTAACGAGCTTCTATCAAACAGTACAGTGTTCGGGAATGAAGATGTTTGCTTTCTAAAGAAAGAATTTTAAAAATGAAGCGAAATGAGGAAGTTGTACATCTTGTTAGACTACAGTAACAAGGAATGTTTGAACTTGCTGCACTCAATAATCTTTGAAGAAAAGCAACTGATTCGCAGAACTGAACTAGCTTCTTTCACACTGTACAGTATTCGGCAATGAAGAACTCTGTTATTTAAACAAACTACTTTAGAAATGAAGCGAAACTGGTAAGTTTTACATCTTGTTAGATTACACTAACCAGGAAATATTGAAGTTTCTGCACTCAACCATCTTCGTAGTAAAGCAACTGATTCCTAGAACAGAACTAGCTTATTTCACACATTACAGAGTTCGGGAATGAAGATGGTTGTTTTCTAAATAAACTACTTTATAAATACAGTGAAACTACTAAGTTATACATCTTGTTATATTACGCTAACTAAGAATGTTTGAACTTGCTGCACTCAACCATCTTTAGAGAAAAACAACTGATTCGTAGGCCCAAACTAGCTTATTTCACACAGTACAGTGTTCGGCAATGAAGATGTTTGATTTCTAAAAAAACTACTTTAGAAATGAGGCCAATATGCCAAGTTGTACATCTTGTTAGATTAAACAAACTAGGAATGTTTGAAGTTGCTGCACTCAACCATCTTCGTAGTATAGCAACTGATTCCTAGAAATGAAGTAGCTTATTTCACACAGTACAGTGTTCGGAAATGAAGATGTTTTTTTTCTAAAAAACTACTTCAGAAATGAAGTTAAACTAGTAAGTTGTACATCATGTCAGATTACACTAAGTAGGAATGATTGAACTTGCTGCACTCAATCATCTCTGTAGAAAAGCAACTGATTCGGAGAACCGAACTCGCTTATTTAACAATGTATAGTGTTCGGCAAAGAAGATGTTTGTTTTCTAAACAAACTACTTTAGAAATGAAGCGAAATTAGTAAGTTGTACATCTCGTTAGATTACACTAACTAGGAATGTTTGAACTTGCTGCACTCAATCATCTTTGAAGAAAAGCAATTGATTCTGAGAAACGAACTAGCTTCCTTCACACAGTACAGTGTTTGGCAATGAAGATGTTTTGTTTCTAAACAAACTCCTTTAACAATGAAGGAAAACTAGTAAATTGTATATCTTGTTACTCTACACTAACTAGGAGTGTTTGAAGTTGCTGCACTCAACCATCTTTATCGAAAAGCAACTGATTCCTACAACCAAACTATCTTATTTGACACAGTACAGTGTTCAGCAATGAAGATGCTTGTTTTCTACACAAACAACTTTAGAAATGAAGCGAATCTACTAAGTTGTACATCTTGTTAGATTACACAAACTAGGAAAGTTTGAAGTTGCTGCACTCAACCTTATTAGTAGGAATGTTACTGATTCCTGGAACCGAACTTGCTTTTTTCACACAGTACAATGTTCGGCAATGAAGATGTTTGTTTTCAAAACAAACTACTTTACAAATGAAGCGAAATGAGTAAGTTGTACCTCTTGTTAGATTACTAGGAAAGATTGAAGTTGCCGCACTAAATGACCTTCGTAGTAAAGGAACTGATCCCTCGAACCGAACTAGCTTATTTCACACAGTACAGTGTTCGGCAATGAAAATGTTTGTTTTCCAAAAAAACAACTTTAGAAATGAGGCCAATCTACTAAGTTGTATATCTTGTTAGATTACATAAACTAGGAAACTTTGAAGTTGCTGCACTCAACCTTGTTTGTAGGAATGCTACTGATTCCTAGAACTGAACTAGCTTGTTTCACACAGTACACTGTTGGGCAAAGAAGATGTTTGTTTTCTAAATAAACTACGTTCACAATGAAGCAAAACTAGTAAGTTGTACCTCTTGTTAGATGACACTAACTAGGAATGTTTGAACTTGCTGCACTCAATCGTCTTTGAAGAAAAACAACTGATTCGGAGAAAAGAACTAGCTTCTTTCACACTGTACAGTGTTCAGCAATGAAGATGTTTGTTTTCTAAACAAACTACTTTAGAAATGAAGTGAAAGTACTAAGTTGTACATCCTGTTAGATAACACTAAGTAGGAATGATTGAACTTGCTGCACTCAATCATCTTCGTAGTAAAGCAACTGATTCCTAGAACCGAACTAAATTATTTCAGACCGTACAGGGTTCGGCAATGAAGATGTTTGCTTTCTAAACAAACTCCTTTAGAAATGAAGCGAAACTAGTAAGTGGTACATCTTGTTAGATTACAGTAACTCGGAATGTTTGAACTTGATGCACTCAATCATCTTTGTAGAAAAGCAAATGATTCCTAGAACCGAACTAGCTTATTTCACACAGTACAGTGTTTGGCATTGATGGTGTTTGTTTTCTCAACAAACTACTTTAGAAATACAGCGAAACTACTGAGTTGTACATCTTGTTAGATTACACAAACTAGGAAAGTTTGAAGTTGCTGCACTCAACCTTGTTCGTAGGAATGCTACTGATTCCTAGAACCGAACTAGCTTCTTTCACACAGTACAGTGTTTGCCAATGAAGATGTTTGTTTTCTAAACAAACTACTTTAAAAATGAAGCGAAACTACAAAGTTGTTCATCTTGTTAGACTACAATAACTAGGAATGTTTGAACTTGCTGCAGTCAACCATCTTTATAGAAAAGCAACTGATTCCTAGAACTGAACTAGCTTATTTACAAAGTACAGTCTTCGGCAATGAAGATGTTTGTTTTCTAAACGAACAACTTTAACAATGAAGAGAAACTAGTAAGTTGTACATCTTGTTACTCTACACTAACTAGGAGTGTTTGAACTTGCTGCACTCAACCATCTTCGTAGAAAACCAACTGATTCCTAGAACCGAACTAGCTTATATCACACAGTACAGTGTTCGGCAATGAAGATGTTTATTTTCTAAACAAACTACTTTAGAAATGCAGCGAAACTACTAAGTTGTACATATTGTTAGAATACACTAACTAGGAATGTTTGAACTTGCTGCACTCAACCATCTTTATAGAAAAGCAACGGATTCCTAGAAGAGAACTACCATATTTTACACAGTCCAGTGTTCGGCAATGAAGGTGTTTGTTTTCTAAACGAACTACTTAAACAATGAAGCGAAATTAGTAAGTTGTACATCTTGTGAGTTTACACTAACCAGGAATGTTTGAACTTGCTGCTCTCAATCATCTTTGTAGGAAAGCAACCGGTTCCAGAGAACCGAACTAGGTTATTTGACACAGTATAGTGTTCGGCAATGAAGATGTTTGTTTTCTACACAAACTACTTTAGAAATGAGGCCAATCTACTAAGTTGTAAATCTTGTTAGATTACACTAACTAAGAAAGATTGAAGTTGCTACACTCAACCATCTTTATATAAAGGAACTTATTCCTAGAACTGAAGTAGCTTATTTCAGACCGTACAGGGTTCGGCAATGAAGATGTTTGTTTTCTAAACAAACTGCTTTAGAAAGGAAGCTAAACTAGAAGGTGGTACATCTTGTTAGATTACAGTAGGTAGGAATGTTTGAACTTGCTGCAATCAATCATCTTTGTAGAAACACAAATGATTTGTAGAACCGAACTAGCTTATTTCACGCAGTACAGTGTTCAGCAAAGAAGATGTTTGTTTTCTAAACAAACTACTTTAGAAATGAAGCGAAACAAGGAAGTTTTACATCTTGTAAGATTACACTAACTAGGAAAGATTGAAGTTGCTGCACTCATCCATCTTCATAGTAAAGCACCTGATTCCTAGAACCGAAGTAGCTTATTTCACATATTACAGAGTTCAGTGATGAAGATGTTTGTTTTCTAAAAAAAACTCCTTTAGAAATGCAGCGAAACTACTCAGTTGTACATCTTGTTAGATTACACTAACTAAGAAAGTTTGAAGTTGCTGCACTCCACCATCTTTAGATAAAAGCCACTGATTCCTAGAAAGGAAGTAGCTTATTTCACACAGTACAGTGTTCGGAAATGAAGATGTTTGTTTTCTAAAAAACTACCTTAGAAATGAAGCGAAAATAGTAAGTTGTACCACTTGTTAGATTACACTAACTAGGAATGTTTTAACTTGCTGCACTCAACCTTGTTCGTAGGAATGCTACTTATTCGTAGAACCGAACTAGCTTCTTTCACACAGTACAGTGTTCAGCAATGAAGACGTTTGTTTTCTAAACAAACTACTTTAGAAATGCAGCGGAACTACTAAATTGTACATCTTGTAGATGCATACACTAACTAGGAATGTTTGAACTTGCTACACACAACCATCTTTATAGAAAAGCAACTGATTCCTAGAACCGAACTAGCTTATTTGACACAGTACAGTGTTCGGCATTGAAGATGTTTGTTTTCTAAACAAGCTACTATAAAAATGAAGCGAAACTAGTAAGTTGTACATCTTGTTTGTCTACACTAACTCGGAGTGTTTGAACTTGTTGCACTCATCCGTCTTCGTAGAAAACCAACTGATTCCTATAACCAAACTAGCTTATTTCACACAGTACAGTGTTCGGCAATGAGGATGTTTGTTTTCTAAACAAACTACTTTAGAAATGAAGCTAAACTACTAAGTTGTATATCTTGTTAGATTACACTAAATAGGAAAGTTTGAAGTTTCTGCACTCAACCATCTTCGTAGTAAAGCATCTTATTCCTAGAACTGAACTACCTTATTTCACACAGTACAGTGTTCGTCAATGAAGGTGTTTGTTTTCTAAACAAACTACTCTAGAAATGAGGCCAATCTACTAAGTTGTACATCTTGTTAGATTAAACAAACTAGGAAAGTTTGAAGTTGCTGCACTCAACCATCTTCGTAGTAAAGCAACTGATTCCTAGAAACGAACATGCTTATTTCACACAATACAGTGTTAGGCATTGAAGGTTTTTGTTTTCTAAACAAACTACTTTAGAAATGAGGCGAATCTACTAAGTTGTACATCTTGTTATATTACACAAACTAGGAAAGTTTGAAATGGCTGCACTCAACCTTGTTGATAGGAATGCTACTGATTCCTAGTTCCAAACGAGCTTCTTTCACACAGTACAGTGTTCAGCAATGAAGATGTTTGTTTTCTAAACAAACTACTTTAGAAATGAAGCGAAATTAGTAAGTTGTACATCTTGTTAGATTACACTAACTAAGAATGTTGGAACTTGCTGCACTCAATCATCTTTGAAGAAAAGTAACTATTTCCGAGAACCAAAGTAGCTTCTTTCACACAGTACAGTGTTCGGCAATGAAGATGTTTTCTTTCTAAACAAAGTGTTTTAACAATGAAGCGAAACTAGTAAGTTGTTCATCTTGTTAGTATACACGAACTAGGAGTGTTTGAAGTTGCTGCACTCAACCATCTTCATAGTAAAGGAACTGATTCCCAGAACCGAACTAGCTTATTTCACACATTGCAGAGTTCGGGAATGAAGATGTTTGTTTTCTAAACAAACTACTTTAGAAATGAGGCCAATCTACTAAGTTGTACATCTTGTTAGATTACACAAACTAGGAAACTTTGAAGTTGCTGCACTCAACCATCTTCATAGGAAAGCAACTGATTCCTAGAAATAAAGTAGCTTATTTCACACACTACAGTGTTCGGAAATGAAGATGTTTATTTTCTAAAAAACTACTTTAGTAATGAAGTGAAATTAGTAAGTCGTACATCGTGTTAGATTACACTAACTAAGAATGTTGGAACTTGCTGCACTCAATCATCTTTGAAGAAAAGCAACTGATTTGTAGAACCGAAATAGATTCTTTCACACAGTACAGTGTTCGGCAATGATGATGTTTGTTTTCTAAATAAACTACTTTAGAAATGAAGCAAAATTAGAAAGTTGTACACCTTGTTAGACTACACTAACTAGGAATGTTTGAACTTGCTGCAGTCAACCATCTTAGTAGAAAAACAACGGATTCCTAGAACCAAACTACCGTATTTCTCACAGTTTGTCAATGAAGACATTTCTTTTCTAATCAAACTACATTAGAAATGAGGCGAATCTACTAAGTTGTACATCTTGTTAGATTAGACAAACAAGGAAAGTTTGAAGTTGTTGCACTCAAACTTCTTCGTAGGAAAGCCACTGATTCCTAGAACCAAACTAGCTTATTTCACACAGTACAGTCTTCGGCAATGAAGATGTTTGTTTTCTAAACAAACTAGTTTAGAAATCAGGCAAATCTACTAATATGTACATCTTGTTAGATTACACAAACAAGGAAAGTTTGAAGTTGCTGCACTCAACCATCTTTGTAGGAAAGCAACTGATTCCTAGAACCAAACTAGCTTATTTCACACAGTACAGTGTTCGGCAATGAAGATGTTTGTTTTCTAAACAAACTACTTTAGAAATGAGGCAAAACTACTAAGTTGTACATCTTGTTAGATTAAACAAACTAGGAAAGTTTGAACTTGCTGCACTCAACCATCTTTGTAGTAAAACAACTGATTCCTAGAACCGAACTAGCTTATTTCACACAGTACAGTGTTTGGGAATGAAGATGTTTCTTTTCTAAACAAACTACTTTAAAATGAAGCGAAAATACTAGTTGTACCTTGTTAGATTAACTAAACTAAGAAAGTATACATCTTGTGCACTCAACCATCTTTGTAATAAAACAACTGATTCCTACAACTGAACTAGCTTATTTCAGACAACAGTGTTCAGCAATGAAGATGTTTGTTTTCTAAACAAACTACTTTTGAAATGAAGGGAATATACCAAGTTATACATCTTCTTAGATGACAAAAACGAGGAATGTTTATACTTGCTGCACTCAATCATCTTTGTAGTACAGCAACTGATTCCTACAACTGAATTAGCTTATTTCACACAGTACAGTGTTCAGCAATGAAGATGTTTGTTTTCTAAACAAACTACTTTAGGAATGAACTGAATCTACTAAGTTGTACATCTTGTTACATTACAAAAACAAGGAAAGTTTGATCTTGCTGCACTGAACCTTCTTCGAAGGAAATCAACTCATTCCGACAACCGAACTAGCTTATTTCACACAATACAGTGTTCGGCAATGAAGATGTATGTTTTCTAAACAAACTACTATAGAAATGAGGTGAATCTACTAAGTTGTACATCTTTTTAGGTTACACAATCAAGGAAAGATTGAACTTGCTGCACTCTACCTTCTTCATAGAAAAGCAACTGATTCCAGAACAGAGGTAGCTTATTTCACACAGTACAGTGTTCGGAAATGAAGATGTTTGTTTTCTAAACAAACTAATAATGAGGCGACTCTGCTAAGTTGTACATCCTTTTAGATTACACAAACAAGGAAAGTTTGAACTTGCTGCACTCAACACTCTTCGTAAGAAAACAACTCTCCTAGAGGAGAACTAGCTTATTTCACACAGGACAATGTTAAGCAATGAAGATTTTTCTCTTCTAAACAAACTACTTTAGAAATGAGGCGAATCTACTAAGTTGTACATCTTGTTACATTACACAAACAAGGAAATTTTGAACTTGCTGAACTTAACCTTCTTCGTAGGAAAGCAACTGATTCCAAGAACTGAACTAGCTTATTTCACACAGTACAGTGTTCGGTAACAAAGATGTTTGTTTTCTAAACAAACTACTTTAGAAATGAGCCAAATACACTAAGTTGTACATTTTGTTATATTACACAAACAAGGAAAGTTTGAACTTGCTGCACTCAACCTTCTTCGTAGGAAAGCAATTGATTTTGAGAATCGATCTAACTTATTTCACACAGTACAGTGTTCAGCAATGAAGATGTTTGTTTTCTAAACAAACTGCTTTAGAAATGGTGGGAATCTACTAAGTTGTACATCTTGTTAGATTACACAAAACAAGGAAAGTTTGAACTTGCTGCACTCAACCATCTTTGTAGTACAATCAACTGATTCCGACAACCAAAATAGCTCATTTCACACAGTACAGTGTTCGGCAATGAAGATGTTTGTTTTCTAAACAAACTAATTTAGAAATGAGGCGAATCTACTAAGTTGTACATCTTGTTAGATTAGACAAACAAGGAAAGTTTGAACTTGCTGCAATCAACAGTCTTCATAGAAAGCAACTCATTCCTAGAGAAGAACTGGCTTATTTCACACAGTACAATGTTAGGCAATGAAAATGTTTGTTTTCTAAACAGACTACTGTAGAAATTAGGCTAATCTACTAAGTTGTACATCTTGTTAGATTACACAAACAAGGAAAGTTTGAACTTGCTGCACTCAACCTCCTTCATAGTAAAATCAACTGATTCCGATAACCATTCTAGCTTATTTCACACAGTATAGTATTTGGCAATGAAGATGTTTGTTTTCTAAACAAACTGCTTTAGAAATGAGGGGAATCTACTAAGTTGTACATCTTAGATGACACTAACTAGGAAAGTTTGAACTTTTGCACTCAACCATCTTTGTAGTAAAGCAACTGATTTAGAACAGACAGACAGCTTATTTCACTGAGATGAAGTGTTTGACCAGGAAGATGTTTGTTTTCTAAACAAACTACTTATTGAAATTTACAGATCTACTAAGTTGTACATCTTGTTAGATTACAAGAAACAAGGAAAGTTTGAACTTGCTGCACTCAACAGGGACAAGCAGAGAGAGAGAACCATTTCCACAGCCAATGTTCACAATGACACATGTTTGATTTTCAAAAACTACAGCCAAAGAAATCTACTAAGTTGTACATCTTGTTAGAACACAAACAAGGCAAAGTTTGATTTGCACTAAACTTTACAATGGAATCTGAAACCCACACCTTATTTCACACAGTACAGTGTTCCCAACAACATTTTGTTTTCTAAACAAACTGATTGCAAATGCAAACTATAACTAATAAATTACACAAACAAGGAAAGTTTGAACATGCTGCACTCAACCTTCTTCTTCAAAAGTTCATTCCCTGGAACTGAACTAGCTTATTTCACACAGTACAGTGTTAGCTCCTGAAGATGTTTGTTTTCAAAACAAACTACTTATAAATGAGCTTAATCTACTAAATTGTACATCTTGTTACATTAGTCAAACAAGGAAAGGAACTTGCTCACTCAACTTGATCAACTTAAGATAACTGATTCCTGTAAAATCAAACAAGTTAAATTCACAAAACATGTTCAAGGCAAGAAGATGTTTGTTTTCTAAACAAACTGTAGAAATGAGCATATCTACTAAGTTGTACATCTTGTTAGATTATAAAACAATGCAAAAGTTTGAACTTGCTGCACTCAACAGTCATCAAAAGCAACTCATTCCTAGAACTGAACTTTATTTCACACAGTACAATGTTCATGAAGATGTTTGTTTTACTAAACAAACTACTTTAGAAATGAAGTTCAATACAGTCTGCACTCTTGTTCTAAAACACTCATCAGAATAGTCCATGAAACTTGCTTACTCAACACTCCTTTCCGAAGGCAAATTCATTGCAAGCACCAAGTCCATGCCCATTCCTCCAAAATAAAGGTTCCAAAAGATGAATATTTTTTTCAAACAAACTGCTTTAGAAATGAGGCCAAAATCCTAAGTTGTACATCTTCTTAGATTACACAAACTTCAGAATGTTTGAACTTGATGAACTCAACCATCTTTGTAATAAACAGCTATGGAGGAAAGAACAGAAATAACTTATTTCACACAGTGCAGTGTTCAGGGAAGAAGATCCATTTTCTAAACAAACTACTTTAGAAATGGCCTAAATTGTACATCTTGTTAGATTACACAAACAAGAAAAAACAACCAGCCACCACAGCACACAGAGCAAAAACTACAGAACCAAAAAGTTTCACACAGCACAATGTTCAGAAATCCTTGATTTCTAAACAAACTACTTGCATAATCTTTAAATGTACATCTTGTTAAACCCAAACAAGGAAAGACCAGCCCCAGTGAAACTGCCTCTAGGAAACCAACTGATTGCAGATCCAAACTATTTCAACTAATAAGACACTGAAGATGTTTGGGAACAAATTCAAAATGACAAAATCTTTAAGTGGGATCTATCATTAGATGACACAAACAAGGAAAGTTTGAACTTGTTGCACTCAACCATCTTCATAGTGAAGCAACTGATTCCTAGAACCGAACTAGCTTATTTCACACAGTACAGTGTTTGGCAATGAAGATGTTTGTTTTCTCAACAAACTACTGTAGAAATGAGGCGAATCTACTAAGTTGTACATCCTGTTAGATTACACAAACCAGGAAAGTTTGAACTTGCTGCACTCAACCTTCTTCATAGAAAAGTAACTCATTTCCAGAACTGAACTAGCTTATTTCATACAAAGTACAGTGTTAGTCAATGAAGATGTTTGTTTTCTAAACAAACTACTTTAGAAATGAGGCGAATCTACTAAATTGTACATCTTGTTAGATTACACAAACAAGGAAAGTTTCAACTTGCTGCACTCAATCTTCTTCGTAGAAACGCAACTGATTCCTAGAACCAAACCATCTTATTTCACAGTACAGTGTTCAGCAATGAAGATGTTTGTTTTCTAAACAAACTACTTTTGAAATGGGGCGAATCTACTAAGTTGTACATCTTGTTAGATTACACAAACAAGGAAAGTTTGAACTTGCTGCACTCAACCATCTTCATAGGAAAGCAACTGATTCTGAGAACCGAACTAGCTTATTTCACACAGTACAGTGTTCAGCAATGAAGATGTTTGTTTTCTAAACAAACTACTTTTGAAATGAGGCGACTCTACTAAGTTGTACATCTTGTTTAGATTACACAAAACAAGGAAAATTTGAAATTGTTGCACTCAACATTCTTCGTAGAAAAGAAACTCATTCCCAAAACCGAATTAGCTTATTACACAGAGTACAGTGTTAGGAAATGAAGATGTTTGTTTTCTAAACAAACTAAGTTAGAAATGAGCCAAATCTACTAAGTTGTACATCTTGGTAGATTACAAAACAAGGAAAGTTTGAACTTGCTCCACTCAACCTTCTTCTTAGGAACGCAACTGGTCCCTAGAACCAAACTAGCTTATTTCACACAGTACAGTGTTTGGCAATGAAGATATTTGTTTTCTAAACAAACTACTTTAGAAATGAGGCTAATGTACTAAATTGTACATCTTGACAGATTACACAAACAAGGAAAGTTTGAACTTGCTGCACTCAACCTTCCTCGTAGGAAAGCAACTGATTTTGAGAACCAATCTTATTTCACAGAGTACAGTGTTCGGCAATGAAGATGTTTGATTTCTAAACAAACTGCTTTGGAAATAAGGGGAATCTAATAAGGTGTACATCTTGTTAGATTACACAAACAAGGAAAGTTTTAACTTGCTGCACTCAACCATCTTCATAGGAAATCAACTGATTCCGAGAACCGACCTAGCTTATTTCACACAGTACAGTGTTCAGCAATGAAGATGTTTGTTTTCTAAACAAAATACTTTAGATATGAGGCGAATCTACCAACTTGTAAATCTTAAAAGTCTACACAAACAAGGAAAGTTTGAACTTGCTGCACTCAACCTTCTTCATAGGAAATCAACTGATTCCGAGAACCGAACCAGCTTATTTCACAAAGTACAGTGTTCGGAAATGAAGATATTTGTTTTCTCAACAAACTACGTGAGAAATGAGGCGATTCTACTATATTGTACATCTTGTAAGAATATACAAACAAGGAAAGTTTGAACTTGCTGCACTCAACATTCTTTGTAGGAAAGCAATTGATTTTGAGAATCGATCTAACTTATTTCACAGAGTACAGTGTTCAGCAATGAAGATGTTTGAGTTCTAAACAAACTGCTTTAGAAATAAGGCTAATCTACGAAGTTGTACATCTTGTCCGATTACACACACAAGGAAAGTTTGAACTTGCTGCCCTCAACCATCTTTGTAGGAAATCAAGTGATTCCGACAACCGAAATAGCTCATTTCACACAGTACAGTGTTCAGCAATGGAGGTGTTTGTTTTCTAAACAAACTAATTTAGAAATGAGGCGAATCTACTAAGTTGTACATCTTGTTAGATTAGACAAACAAGGAAAGTTTGAACTTGCTGCAATCAACAGTCTTCGTAAGAAAGCAACTCATTCCTAGAGAGAACTGGCTTATTTCACACAGTACAATGTTCGGCAATGAAAATGTTTGTTTTCTAAACAGACTACTGTAGAAATTAGGCGAATCTACAAAGTTGTACATCTTGTTAGATTACACAAACAAGGAAAGTTTGAACTTGCTGCACTCAACCTCCTTCATAGTAAAGGAATTGATTCCGATAACCGTTCTAGCTCATTTCACATAGTATAGTATTTGGCATGAAGTTGTTTGTTTTGTAAACAAACTGCTTTAGAAATGAGGGGAATCTACTAAGTTGTACATCTTCTTAGATGACACAAACAAGGAGTGTTTGAACTTTTTGCACTCAACATCTTTGTAGTAAAGCAACTCTTTACTATTAGCAACTAGCTTCAGGTTCAGTACAATGAGATGAACTTTTATTTTCAGACCAAACTACTGTTATGGAGGAAGGGATATTATTTATTGAAGTTTACAGATCCAGGGGAAGTTCCATAATGGCAAGAGAAGTTTGGCCTGCTCTCACTCAACCAAGCAGAGAGAGAAAACCAACCAGCCACCACAGCACACAGAGCAAAAACTACAGCCAAAAAGTCACACAGCACACTTCAGTTTGTTTTCTAACTCCTGCTAGGCACATTTGCATATCTTTACAATGGAATCTCAAACCCACACCTTAAGACCAGCCCCCAGTGACATTGCCTCTAGCAAGGTGATTGCAGATGCAAACTATAACTAATAAAACACTGAATATATTGGGGACATATATTCAAACTAGTACAGTGTTCGCCCCTGGACCCCAATATATTTAAACAAACTGGCCCCCAATAGATTTATAACTATTGTACATTGTAAATTGTACTCAGTCCAATTTCAAAGGTTCTCACAGTCTTGATCAACTTAAGATAGTGAAAGTCCTGTAAAATCAAACAAGTTAAATATTTCAACATGTAAAGTGCACAGAATAAACATTTTTAACTAAACAAAAGGCTTTAGAAAGGAGAGGGACTCAAACAATGCAAACTTGTTAACCACCATCAAACAGTCATTTGAACTTGCTGCAGTCTTTCCTTCTTCTTAGAAAGCTCAACTGAGCCAAGACTCTAGATTTCAATACAGTCTGCACTTAAGATTTTGTTTTCTAAAACTCTCATCAGAATAGTCCATAAAACTTGGCTACCACTTGTAAGGCATCTTCAGTTGCAAAACACCAAGTCCATGCCCATTCCTCCAAAATAAAGGTTCCAAAAGACTCATATCCACACGGTCAGATTCATCTCACCCCACACTCCTCGTACAATGTTACTGTAATGAACAGCTTTGTTTTCTAAGATGAACTTCCAGACCAGGCACAGCTATGGAGGAAAGGATATTATTTATTGAAGCTTACAGATCCAGGGGAAGTTCCATAATGGCAAGAGAAGTGGCCTGCTCTCCACAGGGCCAAGCAGAGATTCCTAAAACCAACCAGCCACCACAGCACAGTGAGCAAAAAGATGTTTGTTTTCTCAACAAAGCACACTTCAGAAACTCCTGCTAGGCACATTTGCATATCTTGTTAGAATGGAATCTCAAACCCACACCTTAAGACCAGCCCCAGTGACATTGCCTCTAGGAAGGTGATTGCAGATCCAAACTATAACTAATAAGACACTGAATATATTGGGGATATAAATATTCAAACTACTACATTGTACATCTTCATAGATGACACTAACTAGGAATGTTTGAACTTGTTGCACTCAACCATCTTTGTAGTGAAAGCAACTGATTCCTAGAACCAAACTAGCTTATTTCACACAGTACAGTGTTCGGCAATGAAGATGTTTGTTTTCTAAACAAACTACTACTTTAGAAATGAGGCTGAATCTACTAAGTTGTACATCTTGTTAGATTACACAAACAAGGAAAGTTTGAACTTGCTGCACTCAACCTTCTTCTTAGAAAAGTAACTCATTCCCAGAACTGAACTAGCTTATTACACACAGTACAGTGTTAGTCAATGAAGATATTTGTTTTCTAAACAAACTGCTTTTAGAAATCAGCCGAATCTACTAAGTTGTACATCTTGTTAGATTAAACAAACAAGGAAAGTTTGAACTTGCTGCACTCATCCTTCTTCCGTAGAAAATCAACTGATTCCTAGAACCGAACTAGCTTATTTCACACAGTACAGTGTTCAACCAAACTAGCTTATTTCAATGAAGATGTTTGTTTTCTAAACAAACTACTTTAGAAATGAGGTGAATCTAAAAGTTGTATATCTTTTAGATTTCACAAACAAGGAAAGTTTGAACTTGCTGCACTCATCTTCTTCACAAGAAAGCAACTGATTCCGAGAACAAAGCTTATTTCACACAGTACAGTGTGGGCAATGAAGATTTTTGAAACAAACTACCTTAGAAATGAGCCAAATCTAATAACTTGTACATCTTGTTAGATTACACAAACAAGGAAAGTTTGAACTCAACTCAACCATCTTCGTAGTAAAGCAACTTATTCCTAGCACTGAACTAGCTTATTTTACACAGTACAGTGTTCAACAATGAAGATGTTTGTTTTCTAAACAAACTAATTTAGAAATGAAGGCGAATCTACTAAGTGGTACATCTTGTTAGATTACACAACCAAAGAAAGTTTGAACTTGTTGCACTCAACCTTCTTTGTAAGAAAGCAACTCATTCCTAGAGGAGAACAACCTTATTTAACACAGTACAGTATTCGGAAATGAAGATGTTTGTTTCCTAAACAAACTACTGTAGAAATGAGTCGAATCTACTAAATGGTAGATCTTGTTAGATTACACAAACAAGGAGAGTTTGAACTTGCTCCACTCAACCTTCTTCGTAGGAACGCACCTGATTCCTACAACCAAACTAGCTTATTTCACACAGTACAGTGTTTGGCAATCAAGATATTTGTTTTGTAAACAAACTGCTTTAGAAATGAGGGGAATCTACTAAGTTGTACATCTTCTTAGATGATACTAACTAGGAATGTATGAACTTGATGCAGTCAACCATCTTTGTAGTAAAGAAACTGATTCCTGGAACAAAATCAGCTTATTTCATACAGTACAGTGTTTGGCAATGAAGATGTTTGTTTTCTAAACAAACTGCTTTAGAAATGAGGGGAATCTACTAAATTGTACATCTTGTTAGATGACACAAACAAGGAAAGTTTGAACTTCCTGCACTCAACCGTCTTTGTAATAAAGCAACTGATTCCTAGAACCGAAGTAGCTTATTTCACACAGTACAGTGTTCGGCAATGAAGATGTTTGTTTTCTAAAAAAAACTACTTTAGAATTGAGCCTAATCTACTAAGTTGTACATCTTGTAAGATTACACAAACAAGGAAAGTTTGAACTTGCTGCACTCAACCTTCTGCGTAGGAAATCAACTGATTCCAACAACCGAACTAGCTTATTACACACAGTACAGTGTTCAGAAATGAAGATGCTTGTTTTCTAAACAAACTACTTTAGAAATGAGGCGAATCTACTAAGTTGTATATCTTGTTATATTACACAAACAAGGAAAGTTTGAACTTGCTGCACTCATCAGTCTTCGTAAGAAAGCAACTCATTCCTATAGGAGAACTAGCTTTTTTCACATCTTACAATGTGCGGCAATGAAGATGTTTGTTTTCTAAACAAACTACTTTAGAAATGAGGCGAATCTACTAAGTTGTACATCTTCTTAGATAACACAAACAAGGAGAGTTTGAACTTGCTGCACTCAACGTTCTTCGTAGGAAAGGAATTGATTCTGAGAACCGAACTAGCTTATTTCACAGATTACAGTTTTCGGCATGAAGATGTTTGTTTTATAAACAAACTGCTTCATACATGAGGGTAATCTACTAAGTTGTACATCTTCTTAGATGACACTAACTAGGAACGTTTCAACTTGCTGCAATCAACCATGATTGTAGTAAATCAACTGATACCTAGAACAGAACTAGCTTATTTCACGCAGTACATTGTTCGGCAATGAAGATGTTTGTTTTCTAAACAAAGGACTTTAGGAATGAGCTGTATCTACTAAGTTGTACATCTTGCTAGATTGCACAAACAAGGAAAGTTTGAACTTGCTGCACTCAAACTTCCTCGTAGGAAAGTACCTCATTCCCAGAACCGAATTTGCTTATTACACACAGTACAGTGTTAGGCAATGAAGATGTTTGTTTTCTACACAAACTACTGTAGAAATGAGGGTAATCTACTAAGTGGCACATCTTGTTCAATTACACAAACAAGGAAAGTTTGAACTTGCTGCACTGGACTTTCTTCGTAGGAAAGCAACTGAGTCCGAGAACTGAACTAGATTATTTCACACAGTACAATGTTCGGCAGTGAAGATGTTTATTTTCTAAACAAACTACTGTTGAAATGAGGCTAATCTACTAAGTTGTACATCCTGTTATATTACACAAACAAGGAAAGTTTGAACTTGCTGCACTCAACAGTCTTCTTAAGAAAGCAACTCATTCCTAGAGGAGAACAAGCTTATTTCACACAGTACAATGTTAGGCAATGAAAATGTTTGTTTTCTAAACACACTACTGTAGAAATTAGGCGAATCTCCTAAGTTGTAGTTCTTGTTAGATTACACAAACAAGGAAAGTTTGAACTTGCTGCACTCAACCTGCTTTGTAGTAAAGGAATTGATTCTGAGAACTGATCTAGCTCATTTCACACAGTATAGTGTTCGGCATGAAGTTGTTCGTTTTCTAAACAAACTGCTTTAGATATGAGGGAATCTACTAAGTTGTACATCTTTTTAGTTGACAGTAACTAGGCGTGTTTGAACTTGTTGCACTCAACCATCTTTGTAGGAAAGCAACAGATTCCGAGAACCGAACTAGATTATTTCACACAGTACAGTGTTCAGCAATGAAGATGTTTGTTTTCTAAACAAAGTGCTTTAAAAGTGAGGGGAATCTACTAAGTTGTACACTTTCTTAGAAGACACTAACTAGGAATGTTTTAGCTTGCTACACTCAACCATCTTTGTAGTAAAGCAACTGATTCCTAGAACCAAACCAGCTTATTTCACACAGTACAGTGTTCGGCAATGAAGATGTTTGTTTTCTAAACAAACTACTTCAGGAATGAACTGAATCTACTAAGTTGTACGTCTTGTTAGATTACACAAATAAGGAACGTTTGAACATGCTGCACTCAACCTTCTTCTTAGAAAAGTAACTCATTCCTAGAACCGAACTAGCCTATTACACACAGTACAGTGTTAGGCAATGAAGATATTTGTTTTCTAAACAAACTGCTTTTGAAATGAGCCGAATCTCCTAAGTTGTACATCTTGTTAGATTAAACAAACAATCAAGGTTTGAACTTGCTGCACTCATCCTTCTTCGTAGGAACGCAAGTGATTCCTAGAACCGAACTAGCTTATTTCACACAGTACAGTGTTCCGCAATAAAGATGTTTGTTTTCTAAACAAACTACTTTAGGAATGAGCCGAATGTACTAAGTTGTACATCTTGTTAGATTACAAAACCAAGGATAGTTTGAACTTACTGCACTCAACCTTTTTCGTAGGAAATCAACTGATTCCGACAACCGAACTAGCTTATTTTAGACAGTACAGTGTTCGGCAATGAAGATGTTTGTTTTCTCAACAATCTACTTTAGAAATGAGGTGAATATACTCTGTTGTACATCTTCTTTAGATTAAACAAAGAAGGAAAGTTTGAACTTGCTAAACCTGACCTTCTTTGTAGGAAAGCAAACGATTCCGAGTCCCGAACTAGCTTATTTAACACAGTACAGTATTCGGAAATGAAGATGTTTGTTTCCTAAACAAACTACTGTAGAAATGAGTCGAATCTACTAAATGGTAGATCTTGTTAGATTACACAAACAAGGAGAGTTTGAACTTGCTCCACTCAACCTTCTTCGTAGGAACGCACCTGATTCCTACAACCAAACTAGCTTATTTCACACAGTACAGTGTTTGGCAATCAAGATATTTGTTTTCTAAACAAACTGCTTTAGAAATGAGGCTAATCTACTAAGTTGTACATCTTGTTAGATGATACTAACAAGGAATGTTTGAACTTGATGCACTCAACAGTCTTTGTAGTAAAGCAACTGATTCCTGGAACAAAACAAGCTTATTTCACACAGTACAGTGTTTGGCAATGAAGATGTTTGTTTTCTAAACAAACTGCTTTAGAAATGAGGGGAATCTACTAAATTGTACATCTTGTTAGATGACACAAACAAGGAAAGTTTGAACTTGCTGCACTCAACCTGCTTTGTAATAAAGCAACTGATTCCTAGAACTGAACTAGCTTATTTCACACAGTACAGTGTTCGGCAATGAAGATGTTTGTTTTCTAAAAAAACTACTTTAGAAATGAGGGAATCTACTAAGTTGTACATCTTGTAAGATTACACAAACAAGGAAAGTTTGAACTTGCTGCACTCAACCATCTTTGTAGGAAAGCAACTGATTCCAACAACCGAACTAGCTTATTTCACACAGTACAGTGTTCAGAAATGAAGATGTTTGTTTTCTAAACAAACTACTTTAGAAATGAGGGGAATCTACTAAGTTGTACATCTTGTTAGATTACACAAACAAGGAAAGTTTGAACTTGCTGCACTCAACCATCTTTGTAGTAAAGCAACTGATTCCTAGAACCAAACCAGCTTATTTCACACAGTACAGTGTTCGGCAATGAAGATGTTTGTTTTCTAAACAAACTACTTTAGGAATGAACTGAATCTACTAAGTTGTACATCTTGTTAGATTACACAAACAAGGAACGTTTGAACATGCTGCACTCAACCTTCTTCTTAGAAAAGTAACTCATTCCTAGAACCGAACTAGCTTATTTCACACAGTACAGTGTTAGGCAATGAAGATGTTTGTTTTCTAAACAAACTGCTTTTGAAATGAGGGTAATCTACTAAGTTGTACATCTTGTTAGATTAAACAAACAATCAACGGTTTGAACTTGCTGCACTCAACCATGATTGTAGGAAATCAACTGATTCCTAGAACAGAACTAGCTTATTTCACACAGTACAGTGTTCGGCAATGAAGATGTTTGTTTTCTAAACAAACTACTTTAGGAATGAGCTGTATGTACTAAGTTGTACATCTTGTTAGATTACAAAACAAGGAAAGTTTGAACTTACTGCACTCAACCTTTTTTGTAGGAAATCAACTGATTCCCAGAACTGAACTAGCTTATTTTAGACAGTACAGTGTTAGGCAATGAAGATGTTTGTTTTCTCAACAAACTACTTTAAAATGAGGTGAATATACTCTGTTGTACATCTTTTTAGATTAAACAAACAAGGAAAGTTTGAACTTGCTGCACCTGACCTTCTTTGTAGGAAAGCAACTGATTCCGTCCCTGAACTAGCTTATTTAACACAGTACAGTATTCGGAAATGAAGATGTTTGTTTTCTAAACAAACTACTTTAGAAATGAGGTGAATCAACTAAGTTGTATATCTTGTTAGAATAAACAAACAAGAAAGGTTTGAACTTGGTGCATTCATCCTTCTTCTTAAGAAAGTAACTCATTCCCAGAACCGAACTATCTTAATTCACACAGTACAGTGTTAGGCAATGAAAATGTTTGTTTTCTCAACAAACTATTTTAGAAATGATGAGAATCTACTAAGTTGTATATCTTGTTAGATTACACAAACAAGGAAAGTTTGAACTTGCTGCACTCAACCTTCTTTGTAGTAAATCAACTGATTACTAGAACTGAACTAGCTTATTTCACACAGTACAATGTTTGGCAATAAAGATGTTTGTTTTCTAAACAAACTGCTTTAGAAATGAAGGAAACTAGTAAGTTGTACATCTTCTTAGATTACAGTAACTAGGAATGTTTGAACTTGCTGCACTCAATCATCTTTGTAGAAAGCAATTGATTCATAGAACCGAACTATCTTATTTCACACAGTACAGTATTTGGCAAAGAAGATGTTTGTTTTCTAAACAAACTACTTTAGAAAATGAAGGGAAACTAGTACCTTGTACATCTTGTTAGATTAGACTAACTAGGAAAGATTTAAGTTGCTGCACTCAACCATCTTTGTAGTAAAGCAACTGATTCTTAGAACCAAACCAGCTTATTTCACACATTACAGAGTTCGGGAATGAAGATGTTTGTTTTCTAAACAAACTACTTTATAAATGAGGCCAATCTACTAAGTTGTACATCTTGTTAGATTAAACAAACTAGGAAAGTTTGAAGTTGCTGCATTCAACCATCTTCCTAGTAAAAAGTAACTGATTCCTAGAAAGCTTATTTCACAGTACAGTGTTTCACAATGAAGATACAGTTTTCTAAACAAACTGCTTTTGAAATGAGCTAAACTGGTAAGTGGTACATCTAGTTAGATTACACTAACTAGGAATGTTTAAACTTGCAGTACTCAATCATCTTTGTAGAAAAGCAAATGATTCGTAGAACCGCACTAGCTTATTTCACACAGTACAGTGTTCAGCAATGGAGATGTTTGTTTTCTAAACAAACTACTTTACAAATGAGGCCAATCTACTAAGTTCTACTTCTTGTTAGATTAAACAAACTAGGAAAGTTTAAAGTTGCTGCACTCAACCATCTTCGTAGTGAAGCAACTGATTCCTAGAAAAGAAATAGCTTATTTCACACAGTACAGTGTTCGGACTTGGAGAGGTTTGTGTTCTAAAAAACTACTTTAGAAATTAAGTTAAACTAGTAAGTTTTACAACTTGTTAGATTACACAAAATTGAAATGATTGAACTTGCTGCCCTCAATCATCTTTGTAGAAGAGCAACTGATTCGGAGAACAGAACTAGATTATTTGACACAGTATAGTGTTCGGCAATGAAGATGTTTGTTTTCTAAAAAACTACTTTAGAAATGAAGCGAAATTCATAAGTTGTACATCTTGTTACATTACACTAACTAGGAATGTTTGAACTTGCTGCACTCAAACATCTTTGAAGAAAAGCAACTCATTCCGAGAACTGAATTAGCTTCTTTCACACAGTACAGTGTTCGGCAATGAAGATGTTTTCTTTCTAAACAAACTACTTTAACAATGAAGCGAAAGTAGTAAGTTGTTCATCTTGTAGGTCTACACTAACTAGGAGTGTTTGAAGTTGCTGCACTCAACCATCTTCATAGTAAAACAAGTGATTCCTAGAACTGAACTAGCTTATTTCACACATTGCAGAGTTCGGGAATGAAGATGTTTGTTTTCTAAACAAAATACTTTAGAAAAGAGGCCAATCTACTAAGTTGTACATCTTGTTAGATTACACAAACGAGGAAAGTTTGACGTTTCTGCACTCAACCATCTTCATAAAGTAAAGTAAAGTAAAGTAAAGTAAAGTAAAGTAAAGTAAAGTAAAGTAAGTCATTCCTAGAAACGAAGTAGCTTATTTCACACAGTACATTGTTTGGAAATGAAGATGTTTGTTTTTTAAAAAACTACTTTAGACATGAAGCGAAAGTAGAAATTGTACCTCTTGTTAGATTACACTAAGCAGGAATGTTTGAACTTGCTGCACTCACCCTTGTTCGTAGGAATGCTATTGATTCCTAGAACCGAACTAGCTTCTTTCACACAGTACAGGGTTCGGCAATCTAGATGTTTGTTTTCTACACAAACTACTTTAGAAATGAAGCGAATCTACAAAGTTGTACATCTTGTTAGATTACACTAACTCGGAATGTTTGAACTTGCTGCACTCAATCATCTTCGTAGTAATGCAACTGATTCCTAGAACTGAACTAGCTTATTTCACACAGTACAGTGTTCGGCAAAGAAGATGTTTTCTAAACAAACAACTTTAGAAATGAAGCGAAACTACTAAGTTGTACATCTTCTTAGCTTACACTAACTAGGAAAGTTTGAAGTTGCTGCACTCAACAATCTTCGTAATGAAGCAACTCATTCCTAGAAACTAAGTAGCTTATTTCACACAGTACAGTATTCGGAAAAGAAGATGTTGTTTTCTAAAAAACTACTTTAGAAATGAAGCGAAACTAGTAAGTTGTACCTCTTGTTAGATTACACTAACTAGGAACGTTTGAACTTGCTGCACTCAACCTTGTTCGTAGGAATGCTACTGATTCCTAGAACCGAATTAGCTTCTTTCTCACTGTACAGTGTTCAGCAATGAAGATGTTTGTTTTCTACAGAAACTACTTTAGAAATGAAGCGAATCTACTAAGTTTTACATTGTGTTAAATTACACAAACTAGGATAGTTTTAAGTTGCTGCACTCAACCTTGTTAGTAGGAATGCTACTGCTTCCTGGAAGTGAACTAGCTTCTTTCACACAGTATAGTGTTCGGCAATGAAGATTTTTTTTTTCTAAACAAACTACTTTTGAAATGAGGCCTATCTACTAAGTTGTACATCTTGTTAGAATACACTAACTAGGAATGTTTGAACTTGCTGCACTCAATATAGAAAAGCAACTGATTCCTAGAACCGAACTAGCTTCTTTCACACTGTACAGTGTTTGGCAATGAAGATGTTTGTTTTCTAAACAAACGACTTTAGAAATGAAGAGAAACTAGTAAGTTGTACATCATGTTAGATTACCCTAAGTAGGAATGATTGAACTTGCTGCACTCAATAATCTTTGCTGAAAATCAAATGATTCGGAGAACCGAAATAGCTTATTTGACACAGTATAGTGTTCGGCAATTAAGATGTTTGTTCTCTAAACAAACTACTTTGGAAATGAACCGAAACTAGTAAGTTGTACATCTTGTTAGATTACACTAAGTAGGAATGATTGCAGTTGTGCCACTCAACCATCTTCCTAGTAAAACAACTGATTCCTAGAACCAAACTAGCTTATTTCAGACTGTACAGGGTTCGGCAATGAAGATGTTTGTTTTCTAAACAAACTACTTTAGAAATGAAGTGAAACTAGTAAGTGGTACATCTTGTTAGATTACAGTAACTAGGAATGTTCAAACTTGCTGCACTCAATCATCTTTGTAGAAAAGCAAATGATTCGTAGAACCAAACTAGTTTCTTTCACACAGTACAGTGTTCAGCAATGAAGATGTTTGTTTTCTAATCAAACTACTTTACAAATGAGTCCAATCTACTAAGTTGTACATCTTCTTAGATTACACTAACTAGGAATGTTTGAACTTGCTGTACTCAATCACCTTTGAAAAAAAACTGATTCCTGGAACTGAACTTGCTTATTTCACACATTCCAGATCTCGGGAAAGAAGATGTTTGTTTTCTAAACAAAATACTTTAGAAATTAGGCCAATCTACTATCTTGTACATCTTGTTAGAATACACAAACTAGGAAAGTTTGAAGTTGCTGCACTCAACCATCTTCGTAGTAAAGCAACTGATTCCTAGAAACGAACCAGCTTATTGCACACAGTACAGTGTTCGGAAATGAAGATGTTTGTTTTTGAAAAAACTATTTTAAAAATGAAGCGAAACTAGTAAATTGTACCACTTGTTAGATTACACTAACTAGTAATGTTTGAATTTACTGCACTCAATTATCTTTAAAGAAAAGCAACTGATTCGGAGAACCAAACTGGCTTCTTTCACACTGTACAGTGTTCGGCAATAAAGACGTTTTTTTTCTAAACAAACTACTTTAGAAATGAAGCAAAACTAGTAAGTTGTACATCTTGTTACATTACACTGAGTAGGAATGATTGAAGTTGCCACACTAAACCATCTTCGTAGTAAAACAACTGATTCCTAAAACCAAACTAGGTTATTTCAGACCGTACAGGTTTCGGCAATGAAGATGTTTGTTTTCTAAACAAACTGCTTTAGAAATGAAGCGAAACTGGTAAGTGGTACATCTAGTTAGATTACAGTAACTAGGAATGTTTAAACTTGCAGTACTCAATCATCTTTGTAGAAAAGCAAATGATTCGTAGAACCGAACTAGCTTATTTCACACATTCCAGAGTTCAGGAATGAAGATGTTTGTTTTCTAAAGAAACTACTTTAGAAATGAGGCCAATCTACTAACTTGTACATCTTGTTAGATTACACAAACTAGGAAAGTTTGAAGTTGCTGCACTCAACCATCTTCGTAGTAAAGCAACTGATTCCTAGAAACGAAGTAGCTTATTTCACACAGTACAGTGTTCAGAAATGAAGATGTTTGTTTTCTAAAAAACTACTTTAGAAATGCAGCGAAAGCACTAAGTTGTACATCTTGTTATACTACACTAACTAGGAATGTTTGAACTTGCTGCACTCAACCATCTTTATAGAAAAGCAACTGATTCCTAGAACCGAACAAGCTTATTTTACACAATACAATGTTCGGCAATGAAGATGTTTGTTTTCTAAACAAACTACTTTAGAAATGAAGCGAAACTAGTAAGTTGTACCTCTTGTTAGATTACACTAACTAGGAAAGATTGAAGTTGCTGCACTCAACCATCGTCGTAGTAAAGCAACTGATTCCTAGAACCGAACTAGCTTATTTTACACAGTACAGTGTTCGGCAATGAAGATGTTTGTTTTCTAAACAAACTACTTTAACAATGAAGCGAAAATAGTAAGTTGTACATCTTGTTAGTCTACACTAACTAGGTTTCTTTGAACTTGCTGCAGTCAGCCATCTTCGTAGAAAACCAACTGATTCCTAGAACCTAACTAGCTTATTTCACACAGTACAGTGTTCGGCAATGAAGGTGTTTGTTTTCTAAACAAACTACTTTAGAAATGAGGCGAATCTACTAAGTTGTACATCTTGTTAGATTACACAAATTAGGAAAGTTTGAAGTTGCTGAACTCAATCATCTTTGAAGAAAAGCAACTGATTCTGAGAACCAACCTAGCTTCTTTCACACTGTACAGTGTTCGGCAATGAAGACGTTTGTTTTCTAAACAAACTACTTTAGAAATGCAGCAAAACGACTAAGTTGTACATCTTGTTAGACTACACTAACTAGGAATGTTTCAACTTGCTGCACTCAACCATCTTTATAGAAAAGAACGGATTCCTAGAACCGAACAACATTATTTTATACAGTACAGTGTTCAACAATGAAGATGTTTGTTTTCTAAAGAAACTACTTTAAAAATGAAGCAAAACTAGTAAGATGTACCTCTTGTTAGATTACACTAACTAGAAAGATTGAAGTTGATGCACTCAACAATGGTCGTAGTAAAGCAACTGATTCCCAGAACCGAACTAGCTTATTTTACACAGTACAGTGTTCCACAATGAAGATGTTTGTTTTCTAAACAAAATACTTTAACAATAAAGCGAAACTAGTAAGTTGTATATCTTGATAGTGTACATTAACTAGGAGTGTTTGAACTTGCTGCACTCAACCGTCTTCGTAGAAAACCAACCTATTCCTAGAAACAAACTAGCTTCTTTCACACAGTACAGTGTTCGGCAATGAAGATGCTTTGTTCTAAACAAACTACTTTAGAAATGCAGCGAAACTACTAACTTGTACATCTTGTTAGACTACACTAACTGGGAATGTTTGAACTTGCTGCAAACAACCATCTTTGGAGAAAAGCAACTGATTCCGAATACCGAACTAGCTTCTTTCACACAGTACAGTGTTTGACAATGAAGATGTTTTCTTTCTAAACAAACTACTTTCACAATGAAGCGAAACTAGTAAGTTGTTCATCTTGTTAGTCTACATGAACTAGGAGTGTTTAAAGTTGGTGCACTCAACCACCTTCGTAGTAAAGCAACTGATTCCTACAAGCGAACTACCTTAATTCACACATTGCAGAGTTCGGGAATGAAGATGTTTGTTTTCTAAACCTACTACTTTAGAATTGAGGCCAATCTACTAAGTTGTACATATTGTGAAATTACACATATTATGAAAGTTTGAAGTTCCTGCACTCCACCATCTTCGTAGTAAAGCAACTGATTCCTAGAAACAAAGTAGCTTCTTTAACAAAGTACAGTGTTTGGCAATGGAGACATTTGTTTTCTAAACAAACTACTTTAACAATGAAGGAAACTAGTAAGTTGTACATCTTGTTAGTGTACACTAACTAGGAGTGTTTAAACTTGCTGGATTCATCCATCTTCGTCGAAAACCAACCGATTCCTACAACCGAACTAGCTTATTTCACACAGTACCGTGTCCGGCAATGAAGATGTTTCTTTTCTAAGCAAACTACTTTTAAAATCAAGCAAAACTGGCAAGTTGTACATGTTGTTAGATTACACAAACAAGGAAAGTTTCAGGTTGCTGCACTGAAGCTTCTTTTTAGGAGAGCAACAGATTATTAGAACCGAACTAGCTTATTTCACACAGTACAGTATTCTGGAATGAAAATGTTTGTTTTCTAAACAAACTACTTTAGAAATGTGGCGAATCTACTAAGTTGTACGTCTTGTTAGATTACACTAACTAGGAATATTTGAATTTGCTGCACTCAACCATCTTTGTAGAAAATCTACTGATTCCTAGAACCGATGTAGCTTATTTCACACAGTACAGTTTTTGGCAATGAAGATGTTTGTTTTCTAAAGAAACTACTTTAGAAATGAAGCGAAACTAGTAGGTTGTACCTCTTGTTAGATTACAGTAACTAGGAATGTTTGAACTTGCTGCACTCAATCATCTCTGAAGAAAAGCAAATGATTCATAGAGCCGAACTAGTTTCTTTCACACAGTACAGTGTTCGGCAATGAAGATGTTTGTTTTCTAAACAAACTACTTTCGAAATGGGGCGATATTATTAAGTTGTACATCTTGTTAGATTACACTAACTTGGAATGTTTGAACTTGCTGCACTCAAACATCTTTGAAGAAAAGCAACTTATTCGTAGAACCGAACTAGCTTCTTTCACAGAGTACAATTTTTGGCAATGAATATGTTTACTTTCTAAACTAACTCCGTCAACAA
The DNA here is from genome assembly GCA_036365145.1 of Orientallactaga sibirica. NCBI lineage: Eukaryota > Metazoa > Chordata > Mammalia > Rodentia > Dipodidae > Orientallactaga > Orientallactaga sibirica. Next base: position 111,797 of record JAEOAD010001082.1, on the reverse strand, counting down.
TGAAGCAAGACTACTAAGTTGTACATCGTGTTAGTCTACAGTAACTAGGAGTGTTTCAAGTTGCTGCACTCAACCATCTTTATAGAAAAGCAACCGATTCCTAGAACCGTACTAGCTTATTTCACACATTACAGCGTTTGGCAACGAAGATGTTTGTTTTCTGCACAAACTACTGTAGAAATTTAGCGAATCTACTAAGTTGTACATCTTGTTAGATTACACAAACTAGGAAAGTTTGAATTTGCTTCACTCAACTTTGTTAGTAGGAATGCTACTGATTCCTTGAACCGAACTACCTTCTTTCACACAGTACAGTGTTCGGCAATGAAGACGTTTGTTTTCTAAACAAACTACTTTAGAAATGAAGGGAAACTAGTAAGTTGTACATCTTGTTAGATTACACTAACTAGGAATGTTTGAACTTGCTGAACTCAATCATGTTTTAGAAAAGCAACTGATTCGTAGAAGCGAACTAGCTTATTTCACACTGTTTAATGTTCCGCAATGAAGATGTTTGTTTTCTAAACAAACTACTTTAGAAATGAAGCGAAACTAGTAAGTTGTACCTCTTGTTAGATTACAGTAAGTAGGAAATTTGAAGTTGCTGCACTCAACCATCTTCGTAGTAAAGCAACTGATTCCTGGAACCGAAGTAGCTTATTTCACACAGTACAGTGTTCGGCAATGAAGATGTTTGTTTTCTAAAACAACAACTTTAGAAGTGAAGCCAATCTAGTAAGTTGTATATCTTGTTAGATTGCACAAATTAGGAAACTTTCAAGTTGCTGCACTCAACCTTTTTTGTAGGAATGCTACTGATTCCTAGAACCGAACTAGCTTCTTTCACACAGTACAGTGTTCGGCAATGAAGATGTTTGTTTTCTAAAGAAAGTATTTTAGAAATGAAGCAAAACTACTAAGTTGTACATCTGGTTAGATTACACTAAATAGGAAAGTTTGAAGTTGCTGCACCCAATCATCCTCGTAGTAAAGCAACTGAATCCTAGAACAGAACTAGCTTATTTCACACAGTACAATATTCGGCATTGAAGGTGTTTGTTTTCTAAACAAACTACTTTAGAAAGGAGGCGAATCTACTAAGTTGTACATCTTGTTAGATTACACAAACTAGGAAAGTTTGAAGTTGCTGCACTCAACCTTGCTGATAGGAATGCTATTGATTCCTAGAATTGAACGAGCTTCTTTCACAGAGTACAGTGTTCGGCAATGAAGATCTTTGTTTTCTAAACAAACTACTTTAAAAATGAAGCGAAACTAGGAAGTTGTACATCTTCTTATACTACACTAACTAGGAATGTTTGAACATGCTGCACTCAATCATCTTTGAATAAAAGCAACGGATTTGGAGAATCGAACTAGCTTCTTTCCCACTGTAAGTGTTCGGCAATGAAGACGTTTGTTTTCTAAACAAACTACTTTAACAATGAAGGAAAACTAGTATGCTGTATATCTTGGTAGTCTACACTAACTAGGAGTGTTTGAACTTGCTGCACTCAACCATCTTCGTAGAAAAGCAACCGATTCCTAGAACCTAACTAGGTTATTTCCCACATTACAGAGTTCGGCAATGAAGATGTTTGTTTTCTTCATAAACTTCTTTAGAAATTAAGCGAATCTACTATGTTGTACATCTTGTTAGATTACACAAACAAAGAGAGATTCAACTTGCTGCACTCAACCTTCTTCGTCAGATTGCAACTGATTCCGAGAACCGAACTACCTTATTTCTCACAGTACATGTTCGGCAAAGAAGATGGTTGTTTTCTAAACAAACTAGTTTAGAAATGAGATGAATGTACTAAGTTGTACATATTGTTAGATTACACAAACATGGAACGTTTCAAATTGCTGGACTCAACCTTCTTCGTAGGAACACATCTGATTCCTAGAAGAGAACTAGCTTATTTCACACAGTACGGTGTTCGGCAATGAAGATGTTTATTTTCTAAACTAACTAATTTAGAAATGAGGCAAATCTACTAAATTGTACATCTTGTTAGATTAACAAACAAGGAAAGTTTGAACTTGCTGCACTCAACATTCTTCCTAAGAAAGCAACTCATTCCTAGAGGTGACCTAGCTTATTTCACACAGTACAATGTTAGGCAACGAAGATGTTTGTTTTCTAAACAAACTACTTTAGAAATGAGGCGAATCTACTAAGTTATACATCGTGTTAGATTACACAAACAAGGAAAGTTTGAACTTGCTGCACTCCACAGTCTTCTTAAGAAAGCAACTCATTCCTAGAGGAGAACTAGCTTATTTCACACAGTACAGTGTTTGGCAAAGAAGATGTTTGTTTTCTAAGCAAACTGCTTTAGAAATGAGGCGAATCTACTAAGTTGTACATCTTGTTAGATTACACAATCAAGGAACGTTTCAACTTGATGCACTGAAGCTTCCTCGTAGTTACGCAACGGATTCCTAGAACCGAACTAGCTTTTTCACACAGTACAGTGTTCGCCAATGAATATGTTTGTTTTCAAAACAAACTATTTTAGAAACAAATTGAATCTACCACGTTGTACAACTTCTTAGATTACACAAACAAGGAAACTTTCAACTTGGTGCGCTCAACCTTCTTCATAGGAATCCAACTGATTCCTGGAACCGAAGTAGCTTATTTCACACAGTACATTGTTCGGCAATGAAGATGTTTGTTTTCTAAACATACTACTTTTGAAATGAGGCGAATCTACTAAGTTGTACATCTTGTTAGATTACACAAACAGGGAAAGTTTGAACTTGCAGCACTGAACCTTCTTCGTAGGAAAGCAACTGATTCTGAGAACCGAACTAGCTTATTTCACAGAGTACAGTGTTCGGCAATGAAGGTGTTTGTTTTCTAAACAAACTACTTCAGAAATGAACCTAATCTACTAAGTTGTACATCTTGTTGGATTACACAAACAAGGAAAGTTTGAACTTGCTGCACTTAACAGTCCTCGTAAGAAAGCAACTCATTCCTAGAGGTGAACTAGCTTATTTCACACAGTACAGTGTTCAGTAATGAAGATTTTTGTTTTAGAAACAAGCTAGTTTAGAAATGAGGCAAATCTGCTAAATTGTATATCTTGTTAGATTACACAAAAAATGAACGTTTCAACTTGGTGCACTAAACCTTCCTCGTAGGAACGCAACTGATTCCTAGAACCGAACTAGGTTATTTCACACAGTACAGTGTTCACAAATGAAGATGTTTGTTTTCACAATAAACTGCATTAGAAAGGAGTCAAATCTACCACGGTGTACAATTTCTTAGATTGCACAAACAAGGAAAGTTTCAACAGCTGCACTCAACCTTCTTCGTAGGAACAGACCTGATTTCTAGAACCGAACTAGCTTATTTCACACAGTACAGTGTTTGTCAATGAAGATGTTTGTTTTCTAAACAAACTGCTTTAGAAATGATGCGAATCTACTAAGTTGTAAATCTTGTTCCAATACACAAACAAGAAAAGTTTGAACTTGCTGCACTCAACAGTCTTCGTAAGAAAGCAACTGATTCTTAGAGGAGAACTAGCTTATTTCACACAGTACAGTGTTCGGCAATGAAGAAGTTTGTTTTCTAAAGAAAATACTTTAGAAATGAGGCCAATCTACTAAGTTATACATCTTGTTAGATTACATAAACAAGAAACGTTGGAACTTGCTGCACTCAACTTTCTTCTTAGGAAAGCAACTGAATCTGAGAACCAAACCAGCTCATTTTGCACAGTACAGTGTTTGGCAATGAAGATGTTTGTTTTCTAAACAAACTACTTTAGAAATGAGGTGAATCTATCACGTTGTACAACTTCTTAGATTACACAAACAAGGAAAGTTTCAACTTGCTGCACTCAACCTTCTTAGTAGTAAAACAACTGATTCCTAGAACCGAACTAGCACATTTCACACAGTACAGTGTTCGGCAATGAAGATGTTTTTTAAAAAAACTACTTTAGAAATGAAGAGAAACTAGTAAGTTGTATATCTTGTTAGATTACACTAACTAGGAATGTTTGAACTTGCTGCACTTAATCATCCTTGACGAAAAGCAACTGATTCCTAGAACCGAACTAGTGTCTTTCACACAGTAGAGTGTTCGGCAATGAAGATGTTTGTTTTCTAAACAAACTACTTTAATAATGAAGTGAAACCAGATAGTTGTACATCTTGTTAGTCTACACTTACTAGGAGTGTTTGAACTTGCTGCACTCAACCATCTTCGGAGAAAGCAACTGATTCCTAGAACCGAACTAGCTTATTTCACACAGTACAGTTTTCGGCAATGAAGATGTTTGTTTTCTAAACAAACTACTTTAGAAATGAAGCAAAACTACTAAGCTGTACATCTTTTTAGATTACACTAACTAGGAATGTTTGAACTTGCTGCACTCAACCATCTTGGTCCAAAGGAACTGATTCCTAGAAACAAAGTAGCTTGTTCAACACAGTACAGTCTTCAACAATCAAGACGTTTGTTTTCTAAACAAACTACTTTAGAAATGCAGCGCAACTACTAAGTTGTACATCTTGTTAGACTACACTAACTCGGAATGTTTAAACTCGCTGCACTCAAACATCCTTGAAGAAAAGCAACTGATTCCTAGAACCGAACTAGCTTCTTTCACACAGTACAGTGTTCGGCAATGAAGACATTTGTCTTCTAAACAAACTACTTTTGAAATGCAGCGAAACTAGTAAGTTGTACATCTTTTTAGACTACACTAACTAGGAATGTTTGAACTTGCTGCACTCAACCATCTTTACAAAAAAGCAACTGATTTCTAGAACCGAACTAGCTTATTTTACACAGTACAGTGTTCGGCAATGAAGGTGTTTGTTTTCTAAACAAACTACTTTAACAATGAAGCAAAACTAGTAAGTTGTACATCTTGTTAGTGTACACTAACTAGGAGTGTTTGAAATTGCTGCACTCAACCATCTTCATGGAAAAGCAACTGATTCCTAGAACCGAACTAGCATATTTCACACAATACAGTGTTTGGCAATGAAGATGTTTGTTTTCTACACAAACTACTTTAGAAATGAAGCCAAACTAGCAAGTTGTGCATCTTGTTATATTACTGTAACTCGGAATGTTTGAACTTGCTGCACTCAAACATCTTTGAAGAAAACCAACTGATTCAGAGACCCGAACTAGCTTCTTTCACAGAGTACAGTGTTCGGCAATGAAGACGTTTATTTTCTATACAAACTACTTTAGAAATGCAGCGAAACTACTAAGTTGTACATATTTTTAGACTACACTAACTAGGAATGTTTGAGCTTGCTGCACTTAACCATCTTTATAGAAGAGCAACTGATTTGGAGAACCGAAGTAGCTTATTTCACACAGTACAGTGTTCAGCAGTGAAGATGTTTGTTTTCTAACAAACTACTTTTGAAATGAGACCAATCTACTAAGTTGTACATCTTGTTAGATTACACAAACAAGGAAAGTTTGAAGTTGCTGCACTCAGCCTTGTTCGTAGGAATGCTACTGATTCCTAGAACCAAACAGGCTTCTTTCACACAGTACAGGGTTTGGCAATGAAGATGTTTGTTTTCTAAACAAACTACTTCAAACATGAAGCAAAACTAGTAAGTTGTACATCTTGTTAGTCTACACTAACTAGTAGTGTTTGAACTTGCTGCACTCGACCATCTTCATGGAAAAGCAACTGATTCCTAGAACCAAACTAGCATATTTCACACAATACAGTGTTGGGCAATGAACATGTTTGTTTTCTAAACAAACTACTTTAGAAATGAAGCGAAACTAGTAAGTTGTACATCTTGTTAGACTACACTACCTAGGAACGTTTGAACTTGCTGCACTCAACCATCTTTGTAGAAAACCAATTGATTCCTAGAAATGAACTAGCTTATTTCACACAGTACAGTGTTTGGCAATGAAGACGTTTCTTTTCTAAACAAACTACTTTAGAAATGATGTGAATCTCCTAAGCTGTATATCTTATTAGATTACACAAACAAGGAAAGTTTGAAGTTGCGGCAGTCAACCTTCTTCGTAGGAGAGCAACTGATTCCTAGATACGAACTACCTTATTTCACACAGTACTGTGTTCGGCAATGAAGATGATTGTTTTTTAAACAAACTACTTTAGAAATGAAGCGAAACTAGAAAGTTGTACATCTTGTTAGATTACACAAACTCGCAAAGTTTGAAGTTGCTGCACTCAACCTTGATCCTAGAAATGCAACTGATTCCTAGAACCAAAATAGCTTCTTTCACACAATATAGTGTTCGGCAATGACGATGTTTGTTTTTTAAACAAACTACTTTAAAAATGAAGCAAAACTAGTAATTTGTACATTTTGTTAGATTACACTAACTAGGAATGTTTGACCTTGCTGTACTCAATCATCTTTGTAGAAAAGCAAATGATTCGGAGAACCGAACTAGCTTATTTCACACATTACAGAGTTGGGGAATAAAGATGTTTGTTTTCTAAACAAACTACTTTAGAAATGAGGCCAATCTACTAAGTTGTACATCATGTTAGATTACAAAACTAGGAAAGTTTGAAGTTGCTGCACTCAACCATCTTCGTAGTAAAGCAACTTATTCCTAGAACCGATCTAGCTTATTTCACTCAGTACAATGTTCGGAAATGAAGATGTTTGTTGTTCAAACAAACTACTTTAGAAATGAGACGAATCTACTAAGTTGTACATCTTCTTAGATTACACAAACAAGGAAAGTTTGAACTTGCTGCACTCAACCTTCTTCGTAGGAAAGGAACTGATTCCGAGTACCGAAATATGTTATTTCACACAGTACAGTGTTCAGGAATGAAGATGTTTCTTTTCTAGAGAAACGACTTTAGAAATGAGCCCAAACTACTAAGTTGTACATCTTTTTGGATTACACAAACAGGGAAAGTTTGAACACTCTGCACTCAGGAGTCTTCGTAAGAAAGCAACTCATTCCTAGAGTAGAACTAGCTTATTTCACACAGTACAATGTTAGGTAATGAAGATGTTTGTTTTCTAAACACACTACTTTAGAAATGAGGCGAATCTAGTAAGTTGTACATCTTGTTAGAATACGCAAATAAGGAACATTTCAACTTGCTGCACTCAAACTTCTTCGTAAGAATGCAACTGATTCCTAGATCTGAACTAGCTTATTTCACAGTGCAGTGTTTGGCAATGAAGAAGTTTGTTTTCTAAACAAACTACTTTAAAAATGAGGCGAATCTACTAAGTTGTACATCTTGTTAGATTACACAAACAAGGAAAGTTTCAACTTGCTCCACTCAACCTTCTTCGTAGGAAAAGAACTGATTCTGAGAACCGAGCTAGCTTATTTCACACAGTACAGTGTTCGGCAATGAATATGTTTGTTTTGTATACAAACTACTTTAAAAATGAGGCCAATCTACTAAGTTGTACATCTTGTTAGATTGCACAAACAAGGACAGTTGGAAATTGCTGCACTCAACCTTATTCGTAGAAAAGCAAATGATTCTGAGAACCGAACTAGCTTATTTCACACAGTAGTGTTTGGTAATGAAGATGTTTGTTTTCTAATCAAACTACTTTACAAATGAGGAGAATCTACTAAGTTATACATCTTGTTGGATTACAGAAAGAAGGAAAGTTTGAACATGCTGCACCCAACAGTCTTCGTAAGAAAGCAACTCATTACTAGAGAAGAACTAGCTTATTTCACACAGTACAGTGTTCGGCAATGAAGATAATTGTTTTCTAAACAAACTACTTTAGAAATGAGCCCAATCTACTAGGTTGTACATCTTGTTAGAGTACACAAACAAGAAAAGTTTAAACTTGCTGCACTCAAACTTCTTTGTGGGAACACAACTGATTCCTGGAAGCGAACTAGCTTATTTCACACAGTACAGTGTTCGGCAATGAAGATGTTTGTTTTCTAAACACACTACTTTAGAAATGAGGCGAATCTACTAAGTTGTACATCTTGTTAGATTACACAAACAAGGAAAGTTTGAACTTGCTGCACTCAACCTTCTTCCATGGAAAGCAACTGATTCTGAGAACCGAACTTGTTTATTTCACACAGTACAGTGTTCGGCAATGAAGATGTTTGTTTCCTAACCAAACTACTTTAGAAAGGAGGTGAATGTACTATGTTGTACATCTTGTTAGATTAAACAAACAAGGAACGTTTGAACTTGCTGCACTCAAGCTTTTTCGTAGGAAAGGAACTGATTCCGAGAAAAGAACTAGCTTGTTTCACACAGTACGGTCTTCGGCACTGAAGATGTTTATATTGTAAACAAACTACTTTAGAAATGAGGCGAATCTACTAAGTTGTACATCTTGTTAGATTACACAAACAAGGAAAGTTTGAACTTGCTGCACTCAACATTCTTCATAGGAAAGCAAATGATTGTGAGAACGGAACTAGCTTATTTCACACAGTACAGTGTGTGAAAATGAAGATGTTTGTTTTCTAAACAAACTACTTTAGAAAAGAGGCGAATCTATTAAGTTGTATATCTTTTTAGATTACACAAACAAGGAACGTTTCAACTTGCTGCACTCAACATGCTTTGTAGGAACACAACTTATTCCTAGAACCGAACTAACTTATTTCACACAGTACAGTGTTCGGCAAAGAAGATGTGTTTTTTCTAAACACACTACTTTAGAAATGAGCCGCATCTACTAAGTTGTACATATTGTTAGATTACACAAACAAGGAAAGTTTGAACCTGCTGCACTCAACAGTCTTCGTAAGAAAGCAACTCATTCCTAGAGGATTACTAGCTTATTTCACACAGTACAATGTGAGGCAATGAAGATGTTTGTTTTCTAAAGAAACAACTTTAGAAATGAGGCAAATCTACTAAGTTATACATCTTGTTAGATTACACAAACAAGGAAAGATTGAACTCACTGCTCTCAACCTTCTTCGTAGGAAACAAATGATTCTGAGAACCGAACTAGGTTATTTCACACAGTACAGTGTTCGACAATGAAGATCTTTGTTTTCTAAACAAACTACTTCAAAATTGAGGCGAATCTACTATCTTGTACATCTTGTGAGACTACTCAAACAAGGAAAGTTTCAACTTGCTGCACTCAACCTTCTTTGTAGGAACGCTACTGATTCCTAGAACCGATCCAGCTTATTTCACAGAACAGTGTTCGCCCATGAAGATGTTTATTTTCTAAATAAACTACTTTAGAAATGAGGCGAATCTCCTAATTTGTATATCTTGTTAGATTACACCAACAAGGAAAGTTTCAACTTGCTGCACTCAACCATCTTTCTAGGAAATAACTGATTCCGAGAACAGAATTAGCTTATTTCACAGAGTACAGTGTTCGGCAATGAAGATATTTGTTTTCTAAACAAACTGCTTTAGAAATGAGCCCAATCTACTAAGTTTACATCTTGTTGGATTACACTAACAAGGAAAGTTTGAACTTGCTGCACTCAACAGTCTTCATAAGAAAGCAATTCATTCCTAGAGAAGAACTAGCTTATTTCACACAGTACAGTGTTCAGCAATGAAGATGTTTGTTTTCTAAACAAACTACTTTAGAAATGAGCCCAATCTACTAGGTTGTACATCTTGTTAGATTACACAAACAAGAAAAGTTTGCTGCACTCCAACTTCTTTGTAGGAACACAACTGATTCCTAGAACCGAACTAGCTTATTTCACCCAGTACAGTGTCTGGGAAAAAAGATGTTTGTTTTCTAAACACACTACTTTAGAAATGAGGAGAATCTACTAAGTTGTACTTCTTGTTAGATTACACAAACAAGGGAAGTTTGAACTTGCTGCACTCAACCTTCTTCGATGGAAAGCAACTGATTCTGAGAATCGACTAGCTTATTTCACAAAATACAGTGTTCAGCAATGAAGATGTTAGTTTCCTAACCAAACAACTTTAGAAATGAGGCGAATCCACTTTTTTGTACATATTGTTAGATTACACAAACAAGGAACGTTTCAACTTGCTGCACGCAACCTTCTTCGTAGGAACGCAAAAGGTTCCTGGAACCGAAGTAGCTATTTCACTCAGTACAGTGTTCGGCAATGAAGATGTTCGTTTTCTAAACACACTACTTTAGAAATAAGCCCAGTCTACTACGTTGTAATTCTTGTTGGATTACACAAACAAAGAAAGTTTGAACTTGCTGCACTCAACAGTCTTCACAAGAAAGCAACTCATTCCTAGAGGAGAACTAGCTTATTTCACACAGTACCATGTTAGGCAATGAAGATGTTTGTTTTCTAAACAAACTACTTTAGAAATGAGCATAATCTACTAAGTTATACATCTTGTTAGATTACAGAAACAAGGAAAGTTTGAACTTGCTGCACTCAACAGTCTTCGTAAGAAAGCAACTCATTCCTAGAGAAGATCTAGCTTATTTCACACAGTACAGTGTTCGGCAATGAAGATACTTGTTTTCTAAACAAACTACTTTAGAAATGAGCCCAATCTACTAGGTTGTACATCTTTTTAGATTACACAAACAAGAAAAGTTTCAACTTGCTGCACTCAAACTTCTTTGTAGGAACACAACTGATTCCTAGAACCATACTAGCTTATTTCACACAGTACAGTGTTCAGCAATGAAGATGTTTGTTTTCTAAACACACTAATTTAGTGCCCCAGCCAGCGGGGCTTCAACGGGAGCAAGGACCCTAGAGAACCTGAAATGAAAGGGACAGGAGACACAAGGAACCGACAGCAAGACAAAGATCTGATCAAGCTGTGAATTTTATTACTCTTAGAGTGCCTTTTTTGCAGCAGAACACGGAAGTTTGTCAACAGTTTAAGTATTGCTACAATTCCAAATACCACAGGTCAAGGACCCCAAAGCCAGAAGATGTCTCACAGGATAAGGATCCGGCCCTAAAACCACAAGATAACGACTTCCTCAATCTCTGTGGGTCATTGTTCTTTCTCTGTGCATGGGTTAATAGATAACTGCAAACCTTGCAACTTCCCAGAACAGACAACGTATCACAAGATGGAGTCACTACTCAAGATGTACGCACTTTTGGTCACCTAGTGCCCAACGGTTCCCTACAATTTAGAAATGAGGCGAATCTACTAAGTTGTACATCTTGTTAGATTACACAAACAAGGAAAGTTTGAACTTGCTGCATTCAACCTTCTTCCATGGAGAGCAACTGATTCTGAGAACCGAACTTGCTTATTTCACACAGTACAGTGTTCGGCAATGAAGATGTTTGTTTCCTAACCAAACAATTTTAGAAATGAGGCGAATCTACTATGTTGTACATCTTGTTAGATTACACAAACAAGGAATGTTTCAATTTGCTGCACGCAACCTTCTTCGTAGGAACACAACTGGTTCCTGGAAGCGAAGTAGCTTATTTCAATCAGTACAGTGTTTGGCAATGAAGATGTTTGTTTTCTGAACACACTACTTTAGAAATAAGCCCAATCTACTACGTTGTAAATCTTGTTGGATTACACAAATAAGGAAAGTTTGAACTTGCTGCACTCAATAGTCTTCGTAAGAAAGCAACTCATTCCTAGAGGAGAACTAGCTTATTTTACACAGTACTATGTCAGGCAATGAAGATGTTTGTTTTCTAAACAAACTACTTTAGAAATGAGCAGAATCTACTAATATATACAGCTTGTTAGATTACAGAAACAAGGAAAGTTTGAACTTGCTGCACTCAACAATCTTCGTAAGAAAGCAACTCATTCCTAGAGAAGAACTAGATTATTTCACACAGTACAATGTTCGGCAATGAAGATAATTGTTTTCTAAACAAACTACTTTAGAAATGAGCCCAGTCTATTAGGCTGTACATCTTGTTAGATTACACAAACAAGAAACGTTTCAACTTGCTGCACTCAAACTTCTTTGTAGGAACACAACTGATTCCTAGAAGCGAACTAGCTTATTTCACACAGTACAGTGTTCGGCAATGAAGATGTTTGTTTTCTAAACACACTACTTTAGAAATGAGGCGAATCTACTAAGTTGTACATCTTGTTAGATTACACAAAGAAGGAAAGTTTGAACTTGCTGCATTCAACCTTCTTCCATGGAAAGCAACTGATTCTGAGAACCGAACTTGCTTATTTCACACAGTACAGTGTTCGGCGATGAAGATGTTTGTTTCCTAACCAAACTACCTTGGAAATGAGGTGAATCTACTATGTTGTACATCTTGTTACATTACACAAACAGGGAACGTTTCAACTTGCTGCCCACAACCTTCTTCGTAGGAACGCAACTGATTCCTAGAACCGAACTAGCTTATTTCATACAGTATGGTGTTCGGCACTGAAGATGTTTTTTTCTAAACACACTACTTTAGAAATGAGGAGAATCTACTAAGTTGTACTTCCTTATAGATTACACAAACAAGGAAAGTTTGAACTTGCTGCACTCAACATACTTCGATGGAAAGCAACTTATTCTGAGAATCGAACTAGCTTATTTCACACAGTAGAGTGTTCAGCAATGAAGATGTTAGTTTCCTAACCAAACAACTTTAGCAATGAGGCGAATCTACTATGTTGTACATCTTGTTAGATTACACAAACAAGGCATATTTCAACTTGCTGCCTGCAACCTTCTTCGTAGGAACGCAACTGGTTCCTGGAAGCGAAGTAGCTTATTTCACTCAGTACAGTGTTCCGCAATGAAGATGTTTGTTTTCTAAACACACTACTTTAGAAATAAGCCCAATGTACTACGTTGTAAATCTTGTTGGATTACAGAAACAAGGTAAGTTTGAACTTGCTGCACTCAACAGTCTTCGTAAGAAAGCAACTCATTCCTAGAGGAGAAGTAGCTTATTTCACACAGTACCATGTTAGGCAATGAAGATGTTTGTTTTCTAAACAAACTACTTTAGAAATGAGGGGAATATACTAAGTTATACATCTTGTTAGATTACAGAAACAAGGAAAGTTTGAACTTGCTGCACTCAACAGTCTTCGTAAGAAAGCAATTCATTCCTAGAGAAGAACTAGCTTATTTCACACAGTACAGTGTTCGGCAATGAAGATGTTTGTTTTCTAAACACAATACTTAAGAAATGAGGTGAATCTACTAAGTTGTATATCTTGTTAGATTACACAAAGAAGGAAAGTTTGAACTTGCTGCATTCAACCTTCTTCCATGGAAAGCAACTGATTCTGAGAACCGAACTTGCTTATTTCACACAATACAGTGTTCGGCAATGAAGATGTTTGTTTCCTAACCAAACTACCTTGGAAATGAGGCGAATCTACTATGTTGTACATCTTGTTACATTACACAAACAGGGAACGTTTCAACTTGCTGCCCACAACCTTCTTCGTAGGAACGCAACTGATTCCTAGAACCAAACTAGCTTATTTCACACAGTATGGTGTTCGGCACTGAAGATGTTTTTTTCTAAACACACTACTTTAGAAATGAGGAGAATCTACTAAGTTGTACTTCCTTATAGATTACACAAACAAGGAAAGTTTGAACTTGCTGCACTCAACATTCTTCGATGGAAAGCAACTGATTCTGAGAATCGAACTAGCTTATTTCAAAACAGTAGAGTGTTCGGCAATGAAGATGTTAGTTTCCTAACCAAACAACTTTAGCAATGAGGCGAATCTACTATGTTGTACATCTTGTTAGATTACAAAAACAAGGAATATTTCAACTTGCTGCCTGCAACCTTCTTCGTAGGAACGCAACTGGTTCCTGGAAGCGAAGTAGCTTATTTCACTCAGTACAGTGTTCCGCAATGAAGATGTTTGTTTTCTAAACACACTACTTTAGAAATAAGCCCAATGTACTACGTTGTAAATCTTGTTGGATTACAGAAACAAGGTAAGTTTGAACTTGTGCACTCAACAGTCTTCGTAAGAAAGCAACTCATTCCTAGAGGAGAAGTAGCTTATTTCACACAGTACCATATTAGGCAATGAAGATGTTTGTTTTGTAAACAATCTACTTTAGAAATGAGGGGAATATACTAAGTTATACATCTTGTTAGATTACAGAAACAAGGAACGTTTGAACTTGCTGCACTCAACAGTCTTCGTAAGAAAGCAATTCATTCCTAGAGAAGAACTAGCTTATTTCACACAGTACAGTGTTCGGTAATGAAGATAATCGTTTTCTAAACAAACTACTTTAGAAATGAGCCCAATCTACTAGGTTGTACATCTTGTTAGATTACACAAACAAGAAAAGTTTAAACTTGCTGCACTCAAACTTCTTTGTAGGAACACAACTGATTCCTGGAACCGAACTAGCTTATTTCACATAGTACAGTGTTCGGCAATGAAACTGTTTGTTTTCTAAACACACTACTTTAGAAATGAGGCGAATCTACTAAGTTGTACATCTTGTTAGATTACACAAACAAGGAAAGTTTAAACTTGCTGCACTCAACCTTCTTTGTAGGAAAGCAAATGATTCTGAGAACCGAAGTAGCTTATTTCACACAGTACAGTGTTTGACAATGAAGATGTTTGTTTTCTAAAGAAACTACTTTAGAAAAGAGGCGAATCTATTAAGTTGTACATCTTGTTAGATTATACAAACAAGGAATGTTTCAACTTGCTGCGCTCAACATGCTTTGTAGGAACAGAACTTATTCCTAGAACCGAACTAGCTTATTTCACACAGTAGAGTGTTAGGCAAAGAAGATGTGTTTTTTCTAAACACACTACTTTAGAAATGAGCCAAATCTACAAAGTTGTACATATTGTTAGATTACACAAACAAGGAAAGTTTGAACGTGCTGCACTCAACAGTCTTGGGAAGAAAGCAACTCATTCCTAGAGGATTACTAGCTTATTTCACACAGTACAATGTTAGGCAATGAAGATGTTTGTTTTCTAAAGAAACAACTTTAGAAATGAGGCAAATCTACTAAGTTATACATCTTGTTAGATTACACAAACAAAGAAAGATTGAACTCACTTCACTCAACCTTCTTTGTAGGAAAGCAAATGATTCTGAGAACCGAACTAGGTTATTTCACACAGTACAGTGTTCGACAATGAAGATCTTTGTTTTCTAAACAAACTACTTCAAAATTGAGGCGAATCTACTATCTTGTACATCTTGTGAGACTACTCAAACAAGGAAAGTTTCAACTTGCTGCACTCAACCATCTCCGTAGGAAAGGAACTGATTCCGAGAACAGAACTAGCTTATTTCACACAGTACAGTGTTCGGCAATTAAGATGTTTGTTTTCTAAACAAACTGCTTTAGAAATGAGCCCAATCTACTAAATTTACATCTTGTTGGATTACACAAACAAGGAAAGTTTGAACTTGCTGCACTCAACAGTCTTCGTAAGAAAGCAACTCATTCATAGACAAGAACAGGCTTATTTCCCACAGTACAATGTTAGGCAATGAAGATGTTTGTTTTCTAAACAAACTACTTTAGAAATGAGGAGAATCTCCTAAGTTAAACATCATGTTAGATTACACAAACAAGGCAAGTTTGAACTTGCTGCACTCAACAGTCTTCGTAAGAAAGCAATTCATTCCTAGAGAAGAACTAGCTTATTTCACACAGTACAGTGTTTGGCAATGAAGATGTTTGTTTTCTAAAGAAACTACTTTAGAAATGAGCCCAATCTACTAGGTTGTACATCTTGTTAGATTACACAAACAAGAAAAGTTTTAACTTGCTGCCCTCAAACTTCTTTGTAGGAATGCAAGTTATTCCTAGAACTTAACTAGCTTATTTCACCCAGTACAGTGTTCGGGAAAAAAGATGTTTGTTTTCTAAACACACTACTTTAGAAATGAGGCGAATCTACTATGTTGTATATCGTGTTAGATTACACAAACAAGGAACGTTTCAACTTGCTGCACTCAACCTTCTTCCATGGAAAGCAAATGATTCTGAGAACCGAACTTGCTTATTACACACAGTACAGTGTCCGGAGTGAAGATGTTTGTTTCCTAACCAAACTACTTTAGAAATGAGGCGAATCTACTATGTTGTACATCTTGTTAGATTACTCAAACCAGGAAAGTTTCAACTTGCTGCCCACAACCTTCTTCATAGGAACTCAACTTAGTCCTAGAACCGAACTAGCTTATTTCACACAGTACGATGTTCAGCACTGAAGATGTTTTTTTTCTAAACAAACTACTTTAGAAATGAGGCGAATCTACTAAGTTGTACATCTTTTTAGATTACACAAACAAGGAAACTTTGAACTTGCTGCACTCAACCTTCTTCGTAGGAAAGCAAATGATTCTGAGAACCGAACTAGCTTATTTCACACAGTACAGTGTTTGACAATGAAGATGTTTGTTTTAAAACAAACTGCTTTAGAAAAGAGGCGAATCTATGAAGTTGTACATCTTGTTAGATTACACGAAGAAGGAATGTTTCAACTTTCTGCACTCAACTTTCTTGGTAGGAACACAACTTATTCCTAGAACCGAACTAGCTTATTTCACACAGTACAGTGTTAGGCAATGAAGATGTTTGTTTTCTAAACACACTACTTTAGAAGGAGCAGAATCTACTAAGTTGTACATCTTGTTAGATTACACAAAGAAGGAAAGTTTCAACTTGCTGCACTCAACCTTCTTCGCAGGAAATCCACTGATTCCGAGAACCAAACTAGCTTATTTCACACAGTACAGTATTGGGCAATGAAGGTGTTTGTTTCCTAAAGAAACTAATTCAGAAATGAAACCAAATCTACTATGTTGTACATCTTGTTAGATTACACAAACAAGGAACGTTTCAACTTGCTGCACTCAACCTTCTTCAGAGGAATGCAGGTGATTCTTAGAACCGAACTAGGTTATTTCACAGTACAGTGTTGGGCAATGAAGAAGTTTGTTTTCTAAACAAACTACTTTAGAAATGAGGAGAATCTACTAAGTTGTACATCTTGTTAGATTAAACAAACAAGGAAAGTTTCACCTTGTTGCACTCAATCTTCTTCGTAGGAAAGCAACTGATTCCGATAACTGAACTAGCTTATTTCACACAATACAGTGTTCGGCAATGAAGATGTTTGTTTTCTAAACAAACTACTTTAAAAATGAGAGCCCAATCTACTAAGATGTACATCTTGTTGGATTACACAAACAAGGAAAGTTTGAACTTGCTGCACTCAACCTTCTTCGTAAGAAAGCAACTGTTTCCAGAGAAGAACTAGCTTATTTCACACAGTACAGTGTTCAGCAATGAAGATGTTTGTTTTCTAAACAAACTACTTTAGAAATGAGGGGAATCTACTAAGTTGTACATCTTGTTGGATTACAAAAACAAGGCAAGTTTGAACTTGCTGCACTCAACAGTCTTCGTAAGAAAGCAAATGATTCCTGAGAAGAACTAGCTTATTTCACACAGTACAGTGTTCTGGCAATGAAGATGTTTGTTTTCTAAACAAACTACTTTAGAAATGAGGCAATCTACTTAGTTGTACATCTTGTTAGATTACACAAACAAGGAAAGTTTCAACTTGCTGCACTCAACCTTCTTTGTAGGAAAGGAACTGATTCCTAGACCTGAACTAGCTTATTTCACACAGTACAGTGTTCAGCAATGAAGATGTTTGTTTTCTAAACAAACTACTTTAAAAATGAGGCCAATCTACTAAGTTGTACATCTTGTTAGATTACACAAACAAGGAAAGTTTCAAATTGCTGCACTCAACCTTCTTCGTAGAAAAGCAAATGATTCTGAGAACTGAACTAGCTTATTTCACACAGTACAGTGTTTGGTAATGAAGATGTTTGTTTTCTAAACAAACTACTTTACAAATGAGGAAAATCTACTAAGTTATACATCTTGTTATGATTACAGAAACTAGGAAAGTTTGAACATGCTGCACTCAACAGTCTTGGTCCAAAGCAACTCATTCCTAGAGAAGAACTAGCTTATTTCACACAGTACAATGTTCGGCAATGAAGATAATTGTTTTCTAAACAAACTACTTTAGAAATGAGCCCAATCTACTAGGTTGTACATCTTGTTAGAGTACACAAACAAGAAAAGTTTAAACTTGCTGCACTCAAACTTCTTTGAAGAAAAGCAACTGATTCCTGGAACCGAACTAGCTTATTTCACACAGTACAGTGTTGGGCAATGAAGATGTTTGTATTGTAAACAAACTACTTTAGAAATGAGGCGAATCTACTAAGTTGTACATCTTGTTAGATTACACAAACAAGGAAAGTTTGAACCTGCTGCACTCAACAGTCTTCGTAAGAAAGCAACTCATTCCTAGAGGATTACTAGCTTATTTCACACAGTACAATGTGAGGCAATGAAGATGTTTGTTTTCTAAAGAAACAACTTTAGAAATGAGGCAAATCTACTAAGTTATACATCTTGTTAGATTACACAAACAAGGAAAGATTGAACTCACTGCTCTCAACCTTCTTCGTAGGAAACAAATGATTCTGAGAACCGAACTAGGTTATTTCACACAGTACAGTGTTCGACAATGAAGATCTTTGTTTTCTAAACAAACTACTTCAAAATTGAGGCGAATCTACTATCTTGTACATCTTGTGAGACTACTCAAACAAGGAAAGTTTCAACTTGCTGCACTCAACCTTCTTTCTAGGAACACTACTGATTCCTAGAACCGATCTAGCTTATTTCACAGAACAGTGTTCGCCCATGAAGATGTTTATTTTCTATACAAACTACTTTAGAAATGAGGCGAATCTCCTAATTTGTATATCTTGTTAGATTACACCAACAAGGAAAGTTTCAACTTGCTGCACTCAACCATCTTTCTAGGAAATAACTGATTCCGAGAACAGAATTAGCTTATTTCACAGAGTACAGTGTTCGGCAATGAAGATATTTGTTTTCTAAACAAACTGCTTTAGAAATGAGCCCAATCTACTAAGTTTACATCTTGTTGGATTACACAAACAAGGAAAGTTTGAACTTGCTGCACTCAACAGTCTTCGTGAGAAAGAAATTCATTCCTAGAGAAGAACTAGCTTATTTCACACAGTACAGTGTTCAGCAATGAAGATGTTTGTTTTCTAAACAAACTGAAGATGTTTGTTTTCTTGTTAAACAAACTTTGAACTTTACTCAACAGAAATTCATTCCTAGAGAAGAACTAGCTTAATCTAGCAATGAAGTTTTGTTTTCTAAACATCTTTAGTTAGATTACTACAAATCAAGTACACAAAAAGAAAAGTTTGCTGCACTCAACTTCTTTGTAGGAACACAACTGATTCCTAGAACCGAACTAGCTTATTTCACCCAGTACAGTGTCTGGGAAAAAAGATGTTTGTTTTCTAAACACACTACTTTAGAAATGAGGAGAATCTACTAAGTTGTACTTCTTGTTAGATTACACAAACAAGGGAAGTTTGAACTTGCTGCACTCAACCTTCTTCGATGGAAAGCAACTGATTCTGAGAATCGAACTTACAAATTTCACAAAATACAGTGTTCAGAAATGAAGATGTTTGTTTCCTAAACAAACAACTTTAGAAATGAGGCGAATCCACTTTTTTTGTACATATTGTTAGATTACACAAACAAGGAACGTTTCAACTTGCTGCACTCAACCTTCTTCATAGGAACATAAAAGGTTCCTGGAACCAAAGTAGCTATTTCACTCAGTACAGTGTTCGGCAATGAAGATGTTTGTTTTCTAAACACACTACTTTAGAAATAAGCCCAGTCTACTAAGTTGTAATTCTTGTTGGATTACACAAACAAAGAAAGTTTGAACTTGCTGCACTCAACAGTCTTCACAAGAAAGCAACTCATTCCTAGAGGAAAACTAGCTTATTTCACACAGTACCATGTTAGGCAATGAAGATGTTTGTTTTCTAAACAAACTACTTTAGAAATGAGCAGAATCTACTAAGTTATACATCTTGTTAGATTACAGAAACAAGGAAAGTTTGAACTTGCTGCACTCAACAGTCTTCGTAAGAAAATTTTGAGATTCCTAGAGAAGATCTAGCTTATTTCACACAGTACAGTGTTCGCAATGAAGATACTTGTTTTCTAAACAAACTACTTTAGAAATGAGCCCAATCTACTAGGTTTTACATCTTATTAGATTACACAAACAAGAAAAGTTTCAACTTGCTGCACTCAAACTTCTTTGTAGGGACACAACTGATTCCTAGAACCGAACTAGCTTATTTCACACAGTACAATGTTCAGCAATGAAGATGTTTGTTTTCTAAACACACTAATTTAGTGCCCCAGCCAGCGGGGCTTCAATGGGAGCAAGGACCCTAGAGAACCTGAAATGAAAGGGACAAGAGACACAAGGAACCAACAGCAAGACAAAGATCTGATCAAGCTGTGAATTTTATTACTCTTAGAGTGCCTTTTTTGCAGCAGAACACGGGAGTTTGTCAACAGTTTAAGTATTGCTACAATTCCAAATACCACAGGTCAAGGACCCCAAAGCCAGAAGATGTTTCACAGGATAAGGATCCGGCCCTAAAACCACAAGATAACGACTTCCTCAATCTCTGTGGGTCATTGTTCTTTCTCTGTGCATGGGTTAATAGATAACTGCAAACCTTGCAACTTCCCAGAACAGACAACGTATCACAAGATGGAGTCACTACTCAAGATGTAGGCACTTTTGGTCACCTAGTGCCCAACGGTTCCCAACAATTTAGAAATGAGGCGAATCTACTAAGTTGTACATCTTGTTAGATTACACAAACAAGGAAAGTTTGAACTTGCTGCATTCAACCTTCTTCCATGGAGAGCAACTGATTCTGAGAACCGAACTTGCTTATTTCACAGTACAGTGTTCGGCAATGAAGATGTTTGTTTCCTAACCAAACAACTTTAGAAATGAGGCGAATCTACTATGTTGTACATCTTGTTAGATTACACAAACAAGGAATGTTTCAATTTGCTGCATGCAACCTTCTTCGTAGGAACACAACTAGTTCCTGGAAGCGAAGTAGCTTATTTCACTCAGTACAGTGTTTGGCAATGAAGATGTCTGTTTTCTAAACACACTACTTTAGAAATAAGCCCAATCTACTACGTTGTAAATCTTGTTGGATTACAGAAACAAGGAAAGTTTGAACTTGCTGCACTCAACAGTCTTCGTAAGAAAGCAACTCATTCCTAGAGGAGAACTAGCTTATTTTACACAGTATCATGTCAGGCAATGAAGATGTTTGTTTTCTAAACAAACTACTTTAGAAATGAGCCCAATCTACTAGGCTGTACATCTTGTTAGATTACACAAACAAGAAACGTTTCAACTTGCTGCACTCAAACTTCTTTGTAGGAACACAACTGATTGCTAGAAGCGAACTAGCTTATTTCACACAGTACAGTGTTCAGCAATGAAGATGTTTGTTTTCTAAACACACTACTTTAGAAATGAGGCGAATCTGCTAAGTTGTACATCTTGTTAGATTACACAAAGAAGGAAAGTTTGAACTTGCTGCATTCAACCTTCTTCCATGGAAAGCAACTGATTCTGAGAACCGAACTTGCTTATTTCACACAGTACAGTGTTCGGCAATGAAGATGTTTGTTTCCTAACCAAACTACTTTAGAAATGAGGCGAATCTACTATGTTGTACATCTTGTTAGATTACACAAACAGGGAACGTTTCAACTTGCTGCACGCAACCTTCTTCGTAGGAACGCAACTGATTCCTAGAACCAAACTAGCTTATTTCACACAGTACGGTGTTCGGCACTGAAGATGTTTTTTTCTAAACACACTACTTTAGAAATGAGGAGAATCTACTAAGTTGTACTTCTTGATAGATTACACAAACAAGGAAAGTTTGAACTTGCTGCACTCAACATTCTTCGATGGAAAGCAACTGATTCTGAGAATCGAACTAGCTTATTTCACACAGTACAGTGTTCGGCAATGAAGATGTTAGTTTCCTAACCAAACAACTTTAGCAATGAGGCGAATCTACTATGTTGTACATCTTGTTAGATTACACAAACAAGGAATATTTCAACTTGCTGCACGCAACCTTCTTCGTAGGAACGCAACTGGTTCCTGGAACCGAAGTAGCTTATTTCACTCAGTACAGTGTTCGAAAATGAAGATGTTTGTTTTCTAAACACACTACTTTAGAAATAAGCTCAATGTACTACGTTGTAAAACTTGTTGGGTTACAAAAACAATGAAAGTTTGAACTTGCTGCGCTCAACAGTCTTCGTAAGGAAGCAATTCATTCCTAGAGAAGAACTAGCTTATTTCACACAGTACAGTGTTCGGCAATGAAGATAATCGTTTTCTAAACAAACTACTTTAGAAATGAGCCCAATCTACTAGGTTGTACATCTTGTTAGATTACACAAACAAGAAAAGTTTAAACTTGCTGCACTCAAACTTCTTTGTAGGAACACAACTGATTCTTGGAACCGAACTAGCTTATTTCACACAGTACAGTGTTCGGCAATGAAGATGTTTGTTTTCTAAACACACTACTTTAGAAATGAGGCGAATCTACTAAGTTGTACATCTTGTTAGATTACACAAACAAGGAAAGTTTGAACTTGCTGCACTCAACCTTCTTTGTAGGAAAGCAAATGATTCTGAGAACCGAAGTAGCTTATTTCACACAGTACAGTGTTTGACAATGAAGATGTTTGTTTTCTAAAGAAACTACTTTAGAAAAGAGGCGAATCTATTAAGTTGTACATCTTGTTAGATTATACAAACAAGGAACATTTCAACTTGCTGCACTCAACTTTCTTTGTAGGAACACAACTTATTCCTAGAACCGAACTAGCTTATTTCACACAGTAGAGTGTTCGGCAAAGAAGATGTGTTTTTTCTAAACACACTACTTAAAAATGAGCCGATTCTACAAAGTTGTACATATTGTTAGATTACACAAACAAGGAAAGTTTGAACCTGCTGCACTCAACAGTCTTGGTAAGAAAGTAACTCATTCCTAGAGGATTACTAGCTTATTTCACACAGTACAATGTTAGGCAATGAAGATGTTTGTTTTCTAAAGAAACAACTTTAGAAATGAGGCAAATCTACTAAGTTATATATCTTGTTAGATTACACAAACAAGGAAAGATTGAACTCACTGCACTCAACCTTCTTCGTAGGAAAGCAAATGATTCTGAGAACCGAACAAGGTTATTTCACACAGTACAGTGTTCGACAATGAAGATCTTTGTTTTCTAAACAAACTACTTCAAAATTGAGGCGAATCTACTATCTTGTACATCTTGTGAGACTACTCAAACAAGGAAAGTTTCAACTTGCTGCACTCAACCATCTTCCTAGGAAAGGAACTGATTCCGAGAACAGAACTAGCTTATTTCACACAGTACAGTGTTCGGCAATGAAGATGTTTGTTTTCTAAACAAACTGCTTTAGAAATGAGCCCAATCTACTAAGTTTACATCTTGTTGGATTACACAAACAAGGAAAGTTTGAACTTGCTGCACTCAACAGTCTTCGTAAGAAAGCAACTCATTCATAGACGAGAACAGGCTTATTTCACACAGTACAATGTTAGGCAATGAAGATGTTTGTTTTCTAAACAAACTACTTTAGAAATGAGGAGAATCTCCTAAGTTATACATCTTGTTAGATTACACAAACAAGGAAAGTTTGAACTTGCTGCACTCAACAGTCTTCGTAAGAAATCAATTCATTCCTAGAGAAGAACTAGCTTATTTCACACAGTACAGTGTTCGGCAATGAAGATGTTTGTTTTCTAAAGAAACTACTTTAGAAATGAGCCCAATCTACTAGGTTGTACATCTTGTTAGATTACACAAACAAGAAAAGTTTTAACTTGCTGCACTCAAACTTCTTTGTAGGAACGCAAGTTATTCCTAGAACTTAACTAGCTTATTTCACCCAGTACAGTGTTCGGGAAAAAAGATGTTTGTTTTCTAAACACACTACTTTCGAAATGAGGCGAATCTACTATTTTGTATATCGTGTTAGATTACACAAACAAGGAACGTTTCAACTTGCTGCACTCAACCTTCTTCCATGGAAAGCAAATGATTCTGAGAACCGAACTAGCTTATTTCACACAGTACAGTGTTTGACAATGAAGATGTTTGTTTTATAAACAAACTGCTTTAGAAAAGAGGCGAATCTATTAAGTTGTACATCTTGTTAGATTTCACAAAGAAGGAACGTTTCTACTTGCTGCACTCAACTTTCTTGGTAGGAACACAACTTATTCCTAAAACCGAACTAGCTTATTTCACACAGTACAGTGTTAGGCAATGAAGATGTTTGTTTTCTAAACACACTACTTTAGAAGGAGCCGAATCTACTAAGTTGTACATCTTGTTAGATTACACAAAGAAGGAAAGTTTCAACTTGCTGCACTCAACCTTCTTCGCAGGAAATCCACTGATTCCGAGAACCGAACTAGTTTATTTCACACAGTACAGTATTGGGCAATGAAGGTGTTTGTTTCCTAAAGAAACTAATTCAGAAATGAGACCAAATCTACTATGTTGTACATCTTGTTAGATTACACAAACAAGGAACGTTTCAACTTGCTGCACGCAACCTTCTTCGTAGGAATGCAGGTGATTCTTAGAACCGAACTAGGTTATTCACAGTACAGTGTTGGGCAATGAAGAAGTTTGTTTTCTAAACAAACTACTTTAGAAATGAGGAGAATCTACTAAGTTGTATATCTTGTTAGATTACACAAACAAGGAAAGTTTCACCTTGTTGTACGCAATCTTCTTCATAGGAAAGCAACTGATTCCTAGAAACCGAACTAGCTTATTTCACTCAGTACAGTGTTCGGCAATGAAGATGTTTGTTTTCTAAACAAACTACTTTAAAAATGAGGCGAGTCTACTAAGATGTATATCTTGTTGGATTACACATAAAGGAAAGTTTGAACTTGCTGCACTCAACCTTTTTCGTAGGAAAGGAACAGTTTCCGAGAAACAAACTAGCATGTTTCACACAGTACAGTGCTCGGCAATGAAGATGTTTGTTTTCTAACCAAACTACTTTAGAAATGAACCCAATCTACTAAGTTGTATATCTTGTTGGATTACAAAAACAAGGAAAGTTTGAACTTGCTGCACTCAACAGTCTTCGTAAGAAAGCAACTCATTCCTAGAGAAGAACTAGCTTATTTCACACAGTACAGTCTTTGGCATTGAAGATATTTGTTTTCTAAAAAACTACTTTAGAAATGAGGCATCTACTTAGTTGTACATCTTCTGAGATTACATAAACAAGGAACGTTTCAACTTGCTGCACTCAACTTACTTTGCAGGAACGCCACTGATTCCTAGACGTGAACTAGCTTATTTCACACAGTACAGTGTTCAGCAATGAAGATATTTGTTTTCTAAACAAACTACTTTAGAAATGAGGCTAATCTACTAACTTGTACAGCTTGTTAGATTACACAAACAAGGAAAGTTTCAAATTGCTGCACGCAACCTTCTTCGTACGAACGCAACTGATTCCTAGAACCGAACAGGCTTATTTCACACAGTACAGTGTTCAGCAATGCAGATGTTTGTTTTCTAAACAAACTACTTTAGAAATGAAGCAAAATTAGTAAGCTGTACATCTTGTTATGCTGCACTAACTAGGAATGTTTGAACTTACTGCACTCAACCATCTTGGTCCAAAGGAACGGATTCCTAGAACGAAAGTAGCTTATTTCACACAGTAAGTGTTCGGCAATGAAGACGTTTGTTTTCCAAACAAACTACTTAGAAATGAAGCCAAACTAGTAAGTTGTACATCTTCTTATATTACACTAACTTGGAAGGTTTGAACTTGCTGCACTCAAACGTCTGTGAAGAAAAGCAACTGATTCCTAGAACCGAACTAGCTTCTTTCACACGCTACAGTGTTCGGCAATGAAGACGTTTGTTTTCTAAACAAACTACATTGGAAATCAGCAAGACTCCTAAGCTGTACATCTTGTTAGACTACACTAACTAGGAATGTTTGAACTAGCTGCACTCAACCATCTTTACAGAAAAGCAACTGATTCCTAGAAGCGAACTAGCTTATTTCACACAGTACAGTGTTCGGCAATGAAGATGTTTGTTTTCTAAACAAACTACTTTAGAAATGAGGCGAATCTATTAAGTTGTACATCTTGTTAGATTACACAAACAAGGAACGTCTCAACTTGCTGCACTCAACCTTCTTCGTAGCAACACAACTGATTTCTAGAACCGAACTAGCTTATTTCACACAGTACAATGGTAAGCAATGAAGAGGTTTGTTTTCTAAACAAACTACTTTAAAATGAGGCGAATCTACTAAATTGTACATCTTGTTAGATTACAAAAACAAGAAAATTTAAAACTTACTGCACTCAACAATATTCGTAAGAAAGCAACTCATTCATAGAGAAAAACTAGCTTATTTCACACAGTACAGTGTTCGGCAATGAAGATGTTTGTTTTTGAAACAAACTACTTAAGAAATGAGGCAAATAAACTAAGTGACACATCTTGTTAGATTACACAAACAAGGAACGTTTGAACTTCCTGCACTCAACCTTCTTCATAGGAAAGGAACTGATTCTGAGAAACGAACTAGCTTGCTTAACACAGTACAGTGTTTGGCAATGAAGATGTTTGTTTTCTAAACAAACTACTTGAGAAATGAGGCGAATCTATTAAGTTGTACATCTTATTAGATTACACAAACAAGGAACATTTCAAATTGCTGCACGCAACCTTCTTCGTAGGAACACAACTTATTCCTAGAACTGAACTAGCTTATTTCACACAGTACAGTGTTCGGCAATGAAGATGTTTGTTTTCTAAACACACTACTTTAGAAATGAGCCGAATTAACTAAGTTGTACATATTGTTAGATTACACAAACAAGGAAAGTTTGAAGTTGCTGCACTCAACAGTCTTCGTAAGAAAGCAACTCATTCCTAGAGGAGTACTAGCTTATTTCACACAATACAATGTTAGGCAATGAAGATGTTTGTTTTCTAAAGAAACAACTTTAGAAATGAGGGAAATCTACTAAGTTATATATCTTTTTAGATTACACAAGCAAGGAAAGATTGAACTCTCTGCACTCAACCTTCTTCATAGGAAAGCAAATGATTCTGAGAACCGAACTAGCTTATTTCACACAGTACAGTGTTTGGCAATGAAGATGTTTGTTTTCTAAACAAACTACTTTAGAAAGGAGGCGAATCTATTAAGTTGTACATCTTGTTAGATTACACAAACAAGGAACGTTTCAACTTGCTGCACTCAACTTTCTTCTTAGGAACACAACGGATTCCTAGAACCAAACAGGCTTATTTCACACTGCACAGTGTTCAGCAATGCAGATGTTTGTTTTCTAAACAAACTACTTTAGAAATGACGCAAAACTAGTAAGCTGTACATCTTGTTAGACTGCACTAACTAGGAATGTTTGAACTTGCTGCACTCAACCATCTTGGTCCAAAGGAACTGATTCCTAGAACGAAAGTAGCTTATTTCACACAGTAAGTGTTCGGCAATGAAGATGTTTGTTTTCTAAACAAACTACTTAGAAATGAAGCCAAACTAGTAAGTTGTGCATCTTGTTATATTACACTTACTCGGAATGTTTGAAGTTGCTGCACTCAAACATCTTTGAAGAAAAGCAACTGATTCCTTTAACCAAGCTAGCTTCTTTCAAACACTACAGTGTCTGGTATCTAAGACGTTTGTTTTCTAAACAAACTACATTAGAAATCAGCGAGACACCTAAGTTGTACCTCTTGTTAGACTACACTAACTAGGAATGTTTGAACTAGCTGCACTCAACCATCTTTATAGAAAAGCAACTGATTCCTGGAAGCGAAGTAGCGTATTTCACACAGTACAGTGTTCGGCAATGAAGATGTTTGTTTTCTAAACAAACTACTTTAGAAATGAGGAGAATCTATTAAGTTGTACATCTTGTTAGATTACACAAACAAGGAACGTTTCAACTTGCTGCACTCAACCTTCTTCATAGGAAAACAACTGATTCCTAGAACTGAACTAGCTTATTTCACACATTACAGTGTTCGGCAATGAAGATGTTTGTTTTCTAAACAAACTACTTTAGAAATGAGGCGAATCTACTAAGTTGTACATCTTGTTAGACTCCACAAACAAGAAAATTTAAAACTTACTGCACTCAACTTTCTTCGTAGGAAAGCAACTGATTCTGAGAACCGAACTAGCTTATTTCACAGTACAGTGTTTGGCAAAGAAGATGTTTGTTTTCTAATCAATCTACATTAGAAATGAGGCGAATCTATTAAGTTGTACATCTTGTTAGATTACACAAACAAGGAAATTTTCAACTTGCTGCACTCAACCTTCTTCGTAGGAATGCAACTGATTCCTAGAACCGAACTAGCTTATTTCACACAGTACAGTGTTCGGCACTGAAGATGTTTTTTTCTAAACACACTACTTTAGAAATGAGTCAAATCTACGAAGTTGTACATCTTGTTAGATTACATAAACAAGGAAAGTTTGAACTTGCTGCACTCAACAGTGTTTGTAAGAAAAGAACTCATTCCTAGAGGAGAACTACCTTATTTCACACAGTACACTGTTCGGCAATGAATACGTTTGTTTTCTAAACAAAGTACTTTAGAAAGGAGCCAAATCTACTAAATTGTACATCTTGTTAGATTACACAAACAAGGGAAGTTTGAACTTGCTGCACTCAACCTTCTTCGTAGGAACACAACTGATTCCTAGAACCGAACGAGCTTATTTCACACAGTACAGTGTTCGGCAATGAAGATGTTTGTTTTCGAAATAAATTACTTTAGAAATGAGGCGAGTCTACTGAATTGTACATCTTACTATATTACAAAACCAATGAGAGTTTCAAGTTGCTGCACTCATCCTTCTTCTTAGGAAAGCAACTGATTCCAGGAACCGAACTAGTTTATTTCACACAGTACAGTGTTTGGCAATGAAGATGTTTGTTTTCTAAACAAACTGCTTTAGAAATGAGTCGAATCTACTAAGTTGTAAATCTTCTTAGATGACACTAACGAGGAATGTTTGAACTTGCTGCACTCAACAGTCTTCGTAAGAAAGCAACTCATTCCTAAAGGAGAACTAGCTTATTTCACACAGAACAGTGTTCGGCAATGAAAACGTTTCTTTTCTAATCAAAGTGCTTTAGAAATGAGGCGAACCTACTAATTTGTACATCTTTTTAGATTACACAATCAAGGAAAATTTGAACTTGTTGCACTTTAACTTGTTCTTAGAAAAGTAACTCATTCCGAGAACGGAACTAGCTTATTTCACACAGTACAGTGTTCGGCAATGAAGATGTTTGTTTTCTAATCATACTACTTTAGAAATGAAGTGAATCAACTAAATTGTACATCTTATTAGATTACACAAACAAGGAAAGTTTAAACTTGCTGCACTCAACAGTCTTCTTAAGAAAGCAACTCATTCCTAGAGAAGAACTAGCTTATTTAACACAGTACAGTGTTCAGCAATGAAGATGTTTGTTTTATAAACAAACTACTTTAGAAATGAGACGAATCTACTAGGTTGTACATCTTGTTAGATGACACAAACAAGGAGAGTTTGGACTTGCTGCACTCAACCTTCTTCGTAAGAATGCAAGTCATTCCTAGAG
This sequence comes from Orientallactaga sibirica, assembly GCA_036365145.1. Taxonomy (NCBI): domain Eukaryota; kingdom Metazoa; phylum Chordata; class Mammalia; order Rodentia; family Dipodidae; genus Orientallactaga; species Orientallactaga sibirica. Next base: position 82,214 of record JAEOAD010001082.1, on the reverse strand, counting down.
GAGATCTAGCTTATTTCACACAGTATAATGTTCAGCAATGAAGATGTTTGTTTTCTAAACAAACTACTTTAGAAATGAGGAGAATATACTAAGTTGTACATCTTGTTAGATTATAGAAACAAGGAAAGTTCGAACTTGTTGCACTCAACCTTCTTTGTAGAAAAGTAACTCATTCCCAGAACCGAACTAGCTTATTATACACAGTACAGTGTTAGGCAATGAAGATGTTTGTTTTCTAAACAAAGTACTTTAGAAATGAGCCAAATCTACGAAGGTGTACATCTTGTTAGATTACACAAACAAGGAAAGTTTGAACTTGCTGCACACTACAGTCTTCGTAAGAAAGTAACTCATTCCTAGAGGAGCACTACCTTATTTCACACAGTACACTGTTCGGCAATGAAGATGTTTGTTTCTAAACAAACTACTTTAGAAATGAGGCAAACCTGCTATACTGTACATCTTGTTAGATTACACAAACAAGGAAAGTTTGAACTTGCTGCACTCAACCTTCTATGTAGGAATGCAACTGCTTCCTAGAACCGCACGAGCTTATTTCACACAGTACAGTGTTCGGCAATGAAGATGTTTGTTTTCTAAATAAATTACTTTAGAAATGAGGCGAATCTACTAAGTTGTACATCTTGTTAGATTACACAAGCAAGGAAAGTTTCATCTTGCTGCACTCAACCTTCTTCGTAGGAAAGCAACTCATTCTCAGAACCGAACTAGCTTATTTCACACAGTACAGTGTTCGGCAATGAAGATGTATGTTTTCTAAACCAACTACTTTAGAAATGAGGCGAATCTACTAAGTTGTACATCTTGTTAGATTACACAAACAAGGATAGTTTGAACTTGCTGCACTCAACCTTCTTCGTAATAAAGCAACTGATTCCTAGAACCGATCTAGCTTATTTCACTCAGTACAATGTTCGGCAATGAAGATGTTTGTTTTCTAAACAAACTGCTTTAGAAATGAGGAGAATCTCCTAAGTTGTACATCTTCTTAGATGACACTAACTAGGAATGTCTGAACTTGTTGCACTCAACCATCTTTGTAGTAAAGCAACTGGTTCCTAGAACAGAACTAGCTTATTTCACACAGTACAGTGCTCGGCAATGAAGATGTTTGTTTTCTAAACAAACTGTTCGGCAAAATGAAGATGTTTGTTTTCTAAACAAACTACTTTAGAAATGAGATGAATGTAGTAAATTGTACATCTTGTTACATTACACAAACAAGGAAAGTTTGAACTCGCTGCACTATACTTTCTTCTTAGGAAAGCAACTGACTCCGAGAACCGAACTAGCTTATTTCACACAGTACAGTGTTCGGCAATGAAGATGTTTGTTTTATAAACAAACTACTTTAGAAATGAGGCGAATTTACCAAGTTGTACATCTTGTTAGATTACACAAACAAGGAAAGTTTGAACTGGTTGCACTCAACCTTCCTCATAGAAAAGTAAGTCATTCCCAGAATCGAACTAGCTTATTACACACAGTACAGTGTTAGGCAATGAAGATGTTTGTTTTATAAACAAATTACTTTAGGAATGAGCCGAATCTCCTAAGTTGTATATCTTGTTACATTACACAAAAATGGAAAGCTTGAATTTGCTGCACTCAACCTTCTTCATAGGAAAGGAACTGATTCCGAGATCCGATATACCTTATTTTACACAGTACAGTGTTCGACACTGAATATTTTTGTTTTCTAAAGAAACTGCTTTAGAAATGAGGCGAATCTACTAAGTTGTACATCTTCTTAGATGACACTAACTAGGAATCTTTGAACTTGCTAAGCTCAACCAACTTTGTAGCAAAGCAAATGATTCCTAGAACAGAACTAGCTTATTTCACAGAGTACAGTGTTTGGCAATGAAGATGTTTGTTTTCTAAACAAACTACTTTAGAGATGAGGCGAATCTACTAACTTGTACATCTTGTTACATTACAGAAACAAGGAAAGTTTGAACTTGCTGCACTCAACAGTCTTCATAAGAAAGCAACTCATTCATAGAGGAGACCTAGCTTATTTCACACAGTACAATGTTGGGCAATGAAGATTTTTGTTTTCTAAACAAACTCCTGTAGAAATGAGGATAATATCATAAATTGTACATATTGTTAGATTACACAAACAAGGAAAGTTGAACTTGCTGCACTCAACCTTCTTGGTAGGTACGCAACTCATTCCTAGAACCGAACTAGCTTATTTCACAGAGTACAGTGTTTTGCAATGAAGATGTTTGTTTTCCAAAGAAACTACTTTAGAAATGAGGCGAATCTAGTAAGTTGTATATCTTGTTAGATTACACAAACAAGCAAAGTTTGAACTTGCTGCACTCGACCTTCTTCGTAGGAAAGCAAGTGATTCTGAGATCCGAACTACCTTATTTCACATAGTACAGTGTTCGGCAATGAAGATGTTTTTTTTCTAAACAAACTACCTTAGAAATGAGGCGAATCTACTAAGTTGTACATCTTGTTAGATTAGACAAAGAAGGAAAGTTTGAAGTTGTTCCACTCAACCTTCTTCATAGAAAAGTAAATCATTCCCAGAACCGATCTAGCTTATTTCACACCGTACAGTATTCAGCAATGAAGATGTTTGTTTTCTAAACAAACTGCTTTAGAAATGAGGCCAATCTACTAAGTTGTACAACTTGTTAGATGACACTAACTAGGAATGTTTGAACTTGCTGCACTCAACCATCTTTGTAATAAAGGAACTGATTCCTAGAACCGAACTAGCTTATTTAACACAGTACAGTGTTCGGCAATGAACATGTTTGTTTTCTAAATAAACTACTTTAGATATGAGGCGAATCTACTAAGTGGTACATCTTGATAGATTACACAAACAAGGAAAGTTTGAACTTACTGCACTCAACCTTCTTCTTAGGAAAACAACTGATTCAGAGAACCGAACAACCTTATTTCACACAGTATAGTGTTTGGCTATGAAGATATTTGTTTTCTAACCAAACTACTTTAGAAAAGAGGCGAAACTACTAAGTTGTGCATCTTTAAACATTACACAAACGAGGAAAGTTTGAACTTGCTGCACTCGACCTTCTTCATAGGAAAGCAAACGATTCCGAGAACCGAACTAGCTTATTTCACACAGTACAGTGTTCGCCAATGAAGATGTTTGTTTTCAAAACAAACTGCTTTAGAAATGAGTGGAATCTACTAAGTTGTACATCTTGTTAGATGACACTAACTAGGTAGTTTGAACTTGGTGCACTCAGCCATCTTGGTAGGAAAGCAACTGATTCCTAGAACCGAACTAGCTTATTTCACACTGTACAGTGTTTGGCAATGAAGATGTTTGTTTTCTAAAGGAACTACTTTAGGAATGAGCCAAATCTACTAACTTGTACATCTAGTTAGATTACACAAACAAGGAAAGTTTGAACTTTCTGCAGTCAACATTCTTCGTAGAAAAGTGACTCATTCCCTGAACCGAACTGGCTTATTAAACACAGTACAGTGTTAGGCAATGAAGATGTTTGTTTTCTAAACAAAGTACTTTAGAATTGAGCTGAATCTACGAAGTTGTACATCTTGTTAGATTACACAAACAAGGAAAGTTTGACCTTTCTGCACTCAACCTTCTTCGTAGGAAAGGAAGTGATTCTGAGTATTGATATAGCTTATTTCACACAGTACAGTGTTCAGCATTGAAGATTTTTGTTTTCTAAAGAAACTGCTTTAGAAATGAGGCGAATCTACTAAGTTGTATATCTTGTTAGCTGACACTAACTAGGAATCTTTGAACTTGCTACACACAACCAACTTTGTAATAAAGTAAATGATTCCTAGAACAGAACAAGCTTATTTCATACAGTACATTGTTCAGCAATGAAGAAGTTTGTTTTCTAGACAAACTACTTTAGAGACGAAGTGAATCTGCTAATTGTACATGCTGTTACATTTCGCAAACAAGGAATTTTGAACTTGCTGCACTCAAGACTCTTCATAAGAAAGCAACTCAATCCTAGAGGAGACCTAGCTTATTTCACACAGTACAATGATCTGCAATGAAGGTGTTTGTTTTCTAAACAAACTACGTTAGAAATGAGCCAAATCTACTAAGTTGTACATCTTGTTAGATTCCACAAACAAAGAAAGTTTGAACTTGCTGCATTGAACCATCTACTTAGGAACAAACTAGCTTATTTCACACAGTACAGTGTTCTGCAATGAAGATGTTTTTTTTCTAACCAAGTACTTTAGAAATGAGGCGAATCTACTAAGTTGTTTTTCTTGTTAGTTTACACAAACAAGGAAAGTTTTGACTTGCTGCACTCGACCTTCTTCGTAGGAAAGCAAGTGATTCCAAGATCCGAACTACCTTATTTCACACAATACAGTGTTTGGCAATGAAGATGTTTGTTTTCTAAACAACTACTTTAGAAATGAGGTGGATCTACTAAGTTCTATATCTTGTTACATTACACAAACAAGGAAAGTTTGAACTTGTTGCACTCGACCTTCTTCGTAGAAAAGTAACTCATTCCCAGAACCGAACTATCTTATTCCACACAGTAGAGTGTTGCTCAATGTGATGGTTAAGTTTGTGTCAACTTGATTTGTTTAGGAATCCACAGACATTCCTCATAAGTGTGTTTCTGAGGCTGCCTCTAGGAAGGATTAACTAAAGGAAGAATCCTTCCCCCAGGGGTAAGACTTCCCCCAGAGTGGGTGGCCCAGAGTGGGTGGCCCCTCTTGGAGGAGGGGGCTGGTTGATAAAAAGGAGCTCTGGGAAGAAAGGCTCTCTCTCTCCCACCTGGCTGCCAGTGCTACTAGCTGCTTGGTGTTTTCTGCTTGGTACCTGCTGCTTGGTGTTGCTGCTCTCCAGTGTGGACTGAAGACCAGGGTGGACTGAAGAGCAGCGTCTCTCCAGGAAGCCTCCAGGCCTTCAGTGCCGGATTGGGACTGCTGAGGCCTCCAGCCTCGTGCACTGAGCAGCTACCGGGTTTCTTGACTCTCGGACCTGCAACCTGCTATTGCTGGACTGTGTAAGCTAATCCAATAAATCCCCTTTTAATACGATTCATTCTGTCCATTCTGTTCCTCTAGAGAACCCTGACTAATACAGATTCTGGTACCAGGAGTGGTTCTAGAGAAACAGAATTGTAAGGATGGATTTCCCTAGTAGGCTTGGTGCTCTGTGGAATTGGTTCTCCAACTCTAGTACCACTAAAGGCTCTGCTGGTAATAAGGAGAGCATTTTAAGTGGTAATAAGGAGGGCACTAATAATCCATGGTGTGAACTATTTAACGAACTCCATGAGATAGATGTATTTAGTGATTCTGAGTCATATCTTGTGAGGAGCAAGGAATTTAGTGACTCTGTATCTAGAACTTTTGAATATTTGTGGAAAAGTAAGACGAATGATGATGCTGGATGGTTTCTTCTGGCATCTCTAGATAAACTGTTGAGAGAAAAGCAGAAGCTCCAAAAGGAAAATTCCAAGCTTAAGACCCACGTACATGATCTGAAGGTTTCTAAGGGTGCCCTGGAGGAAAATCTCCTGTCTAGTCAGAACAGGGCTCGAATTGCAGAAAAATCAAACTCAAGCTCTCATTGTAAGATTGGCTAACTTGCAGCGTAAGCTCAATTCCCAGCCTCACAAACTATCAGAAGTTAAAGTGAGGGCATTGGTTGGAAAAGAGTGGGATCCCATGACTTGGGATGGGGATGTATGGGAAGACCCTGAAGAATCTGGGGACATTGAACTCTCAGATTCTGAAGAAGTTGTTTTGCATGAGAATGTGGCTTCCCCTCCTTTAGCTGCAGGTGCACCCCCACCCCCTGAGGGAATCACTCATTCTTTGTCTGAGGAAGCAGTAATGACCCTCCCTGCAGGATGTGCTGATGCTTCTCAGAGCCCACCCATCTTTGCCTCAAGGCCTATAACTAGGCATAAGGCTAGGCATGCCCCTAAAGGGGAGTTAGAAAGCGTGACTCAAGAGGAAGTGAGATACACCCCTAAAGAACTTCAGGAGCTTTCTAACTTGTACAGGCAGAAGCATGGGGAATATATGTGGGAATGGATTTTAAGGGTGTGGGATGATGGAGGAAGGAATATAAAATTAGATCAAGCTGAATTTATTGAAATGGGCCCACTAACCAGAGATTTTAGATTTAACACTGCAGCTCATGCAGTTGGAAGAGGTGCCAAGAGTTTATTTGATTGGTTGGCTGAAGTATGGATCCAAAGATGGCCTACTGTGAATGAGCTTGAGCTGCCTGATATCCCTTGGCTTAATGTTGATGAAGGGATTAAAAGGCTCAGAGAACTTGGAATGCTGGAGTGGATTTACCATGTAAACTCATCTTTAAGCCCGCAATGGGAGCATGCAGAAGATGTGCCCTTCACTAAGACTATAAGAAACAGATTTGTGAGGGGAGCACCAGCACACTTAAAGTCCCCAATCATTGGTCTTTTATGTAAAGAAGACATCACAGTGGGAGCCGCAGTTGCTGCATTAGGTGACTTAGATGCAATGGGTCTAACTGGCTCTCGGGGTAACAAGGGCCAAGTATCAGCACTGAATCGCCAAAGGCAAGGTGAGCATGTTTACTGTAATGGACAGCGCAGGCAAAACAATGCTCGTAACAGTATGACTCGTGTAGACCTTTGGTACTGGCTGCTTAATCATGGTGTTCCCAGAAGTGAAATAGATAAAAAGCCTACTAAGTTCCTGCTTGATCTGTATAAGCAGAAAAGTTCCAGAGCAAAGAACCCAAAGGCCACTTTGAATTATACCAACAGAGAATCAAGGCCTCTTAACCAGTTTCCAGACTTGAGCCAGTTTACAGATCCTGAACCCCTTGATTGAAGGGGTGGCCGGGTACCTTTGAGGAAGGACCCTCCCATAATCCCCAAAAGTTTCAATATTAAGCTTAGTCCTATCCTTCCTCAGAGGGACCTACGGCCTTTTGCTAGGGTAACTGTACACTGGGGAAAAGGAAATAATCAGACTTTTCGGGGCTTACTGGATACTGGCTCTGCATTGACATTGATTCCAGGAGACCCTAACCGGCATCGTGGCCCTCCAGTTAAAGTAGGTGCTTATGGAGGTCAGGTGATCAATGGAGTTTTGGCAAATGTTAGACTGACAGTAGGTCCAGTGGGTCCCCGAACTCATCCTGTGGTTATTTCCCCAGTCCCAGAATGCATAATTGGGATAGATATACTTAGGAGCTGGCAAAATCCCCACATAGGTTCTTTGACTTGTGGGGTGAGGGCCATTACGGTTGGAAAGGCCAAATGGAAGCCATTGGAGCTCCCTCTACCAAGGAAAATAGTGAACCAGAAACAGTATCACATCCCTGGAGGAATTGCAGAGATTAATGCCACTATAAAGGACTTGAAGGATGCAGGGGTGGTGGTTCCCACCACATCCCCCTTTAACTCCCCTATTTGGCCTGTTCAGAAGACAGACGGATCTTGGAGAATGACAGTGGATTATCGGAAACTTAATCAGGTGGTGACTCCAATTGCAGCTGCTATATCAGATGTGGTTTCTTTACTTGAGCAGATTAACACATCTCCTGGTACCTGGTATGCAGCTATTGATCTTGCGAATGCCTTCTTCTCCATACCTGTCCATAAGGACCACCAGAAGCAATTTGCCTTCAGCTGGAAAGGTCAGCAGTATACATTTACTGTGTTACCTCAAGGTTATATTAACTCTCCAGCCCTGTGTCATAGCTTAGTTCGCAGGGATCTTGATCGTCTGTGCCTTCCACCAGGTGTCACATTGGTCCATTATATCGATGACATTATGCTGATTGGATTGAATGAGCAGGAAGTGGCAGCCACTCTGGAGTTGCTGGTACAGCATATGCGCATCAGGGGATGGGAAATAAATCCATCCAAAATTCAAGGACCTTAAACCTCCAGGAAATTTCTAGGAGTTCAGTGGTGTGGGGCATGCAGGGACATTCCTTCTAAGGTGAAGGATAAGTTGTTGCACCTGGCCCCTCCTACCACTAAGAAGGAAGCACAACGTCTAGTGGGCCTATTTGGATTTTGGAGACAGCACATTCCTCACTTGGGTGTGTTACTCCGTCCCATATACCAAGTGACTCGGAAAGCTACTAGTTTTCAGTGGGGCCCAGAACAAGAGAAGGCTCTTCAACAGGTCCAGGCTGCTGTGCAGGCGGCTCTGCCACTTGGGCCATATGATCCAGCAGATCCAATGATACTTGAGGTGTCAGTGGCAGATAGGGATGCTGTTTGGAGCCTTTGGCAGGCCCCCATAGGTGAATCACACCTGAGGCCCTTGGGATTCTGGAGCAAGGCCCTGCCATCATCTGCAGACAATTATTCTCCTTTGAGAGACAGCTCTTGGCTTGCTATTGGGCCTTAATAGAAACTGAACGCTTGACAATGGGCCATCAAGTTATTATGCGACCTGAACTGCCCATTATGAGCTGGGTGTTATCTGACCCACCAGGCCATAACGTTGGACGTGCACAGCAGCAGTCCATCATCAAGTGGAAGTGGTATATCCGTGATCGGGCTCGAGCAGGCCCTGAAGGCACAAGTAAGTTACATGAGGAGGTTGCCCAAATGCCTATGGTTGCTACTCCTGTTTCAATGCCTTCTGTCCCCAAGCATGCACCTATGGCATCATGGGGTGTGCCCTATGATCAGTTGACTGAAGAGGAGAAGACCAGGGCATGGTTTACAGATGGTTCAGCACGCTATGCGGGCACGACCCAGAAGTGGACAGCTGCAGCATTACAGCCCCTTTCTGGGACAACTCTGAAGGACTGTGGTGAAGGGAAGTCTTCACAATGGGCAGAACTACGGGCAGTACACATGGTTGTGCATTTTTCTTGGAAAGAAAAATGGCCAGATGTGCGGTTATACACTGATTCCTGGTCTGTGGCCAATGGTTTGGCAAGATGGTCCAGGACATGGAAGGAGCATGATTGGAAAATTGGTGAAAAGGACATTTGGGGAAGATGTATGTGGATAGAGCTCTCTGAATGGGCAAAGGATATAAAGATACTTGGGTCCCATGTTAATGCTCATCAGAAGGTGACCTCATCAGAGGAGGACTTCATTAATCAAGTAGATAAGCTGACACGTTCTGTGGACAGTGGTCAACCTCTTTCCTCAGCCACCCCTGTCATTGCCCAATGGGCCCATGAACAAAGTGGCCATGGTGGCAGGGATGCAGGTTATGCATGGGCCCAACAACACGGACTTCCACTAACTAAGGCTGACCTGGCTACGGCTGCTGCTGAGTGCCAAATCTGCCAGCAGCAGAGACCAACTCTGAGCCCCCAATATGGTAGTATTCCACGGGGTGACCAGCCAGCAACTTGGTGGCAAGTCGACTATATTGGACCTCTTCCATCATGGAAAGGGCAGCGTTTTGTCCTTACTGGAATAGACACTTATTCTGGGTATGCATTTGCTTTTCCTGCACGTAATGCTTCTGCCAAAACTACTATCCGTGGGCTTACAGATGCCTTATCCACCGTCATGGAATTCCACACAGCATTGCTTCTGACCAAGGAACTCACTTCAGAGCCAAGGAAGTACAGCAGTGGGCTCATGATCATGGAATTCACTGGTCTTACCATGTGCCCCACCACCCTGAAGCAGCTGGCTTGATAGAGCGGTGGAATGGCCTTTTAAAGAAACAGCTGCAGTGCCAACTAGGTGGCAATAGCTTGGAGGGCTGGGGGCATGTCCTCCAGCAGGCTGTATATGCTCTGAATCAGCCTCCTATATATGGTGCTGTTTCTCCTATAGCCCGGATTCACGGGCCCAGGAATCAAGGGGTGGAAATGAGAATGGTACCACTTACCATCACCCCAAGTGACCCATTAGCCAAATTTTTGCTTCCTGTACCCACAACCTTACGCTCTGCTGGCCTAGAGGTCTTGGTTCCAGAGGGGGGAGTGCTTTCGCCAGGAGGCACAAAGAACATTCCATTGAACTGGAAGCTGAGATTTCCCCCTGGCCACTTTGGGCTCCTGATGCCCTTGAGTGCACAGGCTGAGAAAGGAGTTACAGTGTTAGCAGGGGTAATTGATCCAGATTACCAGGGGGAAATTGGACTGCTCCTCCACAATGGAGGTAAGGAAGATTATGTCTGGAGTGCTGGAGATTCTCTAGGGCGTCTCTTGGTGTTACCACGCCCTGTTATCAAAGTCAATGGACAACTGCAACAACCCAATCAAGGCAGTGTGATAAATGGCCCAGATCCTTCAGGAATGAAGGTATGGGTCACCCCTCCAGGTAAAGAGCCAAGACCTGCTGAGGTGCTTGCTGAAGGTGGAGGAAATACTGAATGGGTAGTAGAAGAAGGTAGTAACAAATACCAGCTAAGGCCATGGGACCAGTTACAAAAACGTGGTCTGTAATTGTCATGAGTGTTCCTGTCTTACCTTGTTAAGAGTGTTTGTACATATGTATACCAATATTAAGATGTTTTGTTCTTCCTCTACTTCTCTATTAGGTAATTAATACTGATTAAGATCATATTGCTAGTTAACCACTGTTGAATTTATATTTGACTTGTTATATGAGACTAAGCCTTCCTCAAGGAACTTGCTTTGTGTGTGGGGGATGATTGTGCGTTTCCGGTTGTACGAGGGATAGTTATATCATGTTAGGCGGAATTATGACCTTGTTACTGTCTTCATTTGGAAATTAAGTAGAATGTAAAGATATATAGTTTGGTGTCAAGTTGACAAGGGGTGGACTTGTGATGGTTAAGTTTGTGTCAACTTGATTTGTTTAGGAATCCACAGACATTCCTCATAAGTGTGTTTCTGAGGCTGCCTCTAGGAAGGATTAACTAAAGGAAGAATCCTTCCCCAGGGGTAAGCCTTCCCCCAGAGTGGGTGGCCCAGAGTGGGCGGCCCCTCTTGGAGGAGGGGGCTGGTTGATAAAAAGGAGCTCTGGGAAGAAAGGCTCTCTCTCTCTCCCACCTGGCTGCCGGTGCTACTAGCTGCTTGGTGTTTTCTGTTTGGTACCTGCTGCTTGGTGTTGCTGCTCTCAGTGTGGACTGAAGACCAGGGTGGACTGAAGAGCAGCGTCTCTCCAGGAAGCCTCCAGGCCTTCAGTGCCAGATTGGGACTGCTGAGGCCTCCAGCCTCTCGTGCACTGAGCAGCTACCGGGTTTCTTGACTCTCGGACCTGCAACCTGCTATTGCTGGACTGTGTAAGCTAATCCAATAAATACCCTTTTAATACGCTTCATTCTGTCCATTCTGTTCCTCTAGAGAACCCTGACTAATACACTCAATGAAGATGTTTGTTTTCTAAACAAACTACTTTAGAAATGAGGCGGATCTACTAAGTTGTACATCTTGTTAGATTACACAAACAAGCAAAGTTTGAACTTGCCGCACTCAGCCTTCTTCATAGGAAAGCAACTGATTCCCAGAATAGAGGTAGCTTATTTCACACAGTACAATGTTCGCCAATGAAGATGTTTGTTTTCAAAAGAAACTGGTTTAGAAAAGAGGGGAATCTACTAAGTTGTACATCTTGTTAGATGACATTAACTAGGAATATTTGAACTGGGTGCCCTCAACCGTCTTTGTAGTAAAGCAACTGATTCCTAGAACCGAACTAGCTTATTTAACATAGTACAGTGTTTGGCAATGAAGATGTTTGTTTTCTAAACAAACTACTTTAGGAATGACCGAATCTACTAAGTTGTACATCTTGTTAGATTACACAAACAAGGAAAATTTTGAACTTGTTGCACTCAACCTTCTTTGTAGAAAAGTAACTCATTCCCAGAACTGAACTAGCTTATTACACACAGTACAGTGTTAGGCAATGAAGATGATTGTTTTCTAAACAAACTACTTTAGAAAGGAGCTGAATCTACTAAGTTGTACATCTTGTTAAATTACACAAACAAGGAAAGTTTGAACTTGCTGCACTGTACCTTCTTTGTAGGAAATCAAATGATTCTGAGAACCAAACTAGCTTATTTCACAGAATACAGTGTTGGGCAATGAAGATGTTTGTTTTCTAAACAAACTACTTTAGAAATGAGCCGCATCTACTAAGTTGTACAACGTGTTAGATTACACAAACAAGGACATTTTCAACCTGCTGCACTATACCTGCTTCGTAGGAAATGAACTGATTCCGACAACCAAAGTACCTGATTTCACATAGTACAGTGTTTGGCAATGGAGATATTTGTTTTCTAAACAAACTACTTTAAAATGAGGTGAATCTACTAAGTTGTATATCTTTTTAGATTACACAACCAAAGAAAGTTTGAACTTGTTGCACTCAAACTTCTTCTTCTAAAACTAACTATTCCCAGAACCGAACTAGCTTATTACACACAGTACAGTGTTAGGTAATGAAGATGTTTGTTTTCTAAAGAAAGTACACAAACAAGGAAAGTTTGAACTTGCTGCACTCAACATTCTTCGGAAGAAAGCAATTCATTTCTAGAGGAGAACTAGCTTATTTCACACAGTACAGTGTTTGGCAATGAAGATGTTTGTTTTCTGAACAAACTACTGTAGAAATGAGGCAAATCCAGTAAATTTTATATCTTGTTAGATTTCACAAATAAGGAAAGTTTGAACTTGGTGCATTCAACATTCTTCGTAGAAAAGTAACACATTCCCAGAACTGAACTAGCTTATTTCACACAGTACAGTGTTTGGCAAGGAAGATGTTTGTTTTTTAAACAAATTACTTTAGAAGTGAGCCGAATCTACTAAGTTGTACATCTTCTTAGATTACACAAACAAGGAAAGTTTGAACTTGCTGCACTCAACTTTCTTCATAGGAACACAACTGATTCCTAGAACCGAATTAGCTTATTTCACACAGTACAGTGTTCGGTAATGAATATGTTTGTTTTCTAAACAAACTACTTTAGAAATGAGCCCAATCTACTAAATTGTACATCTTGTTAGATTACACAAACAAGGAAAGTTTGAACTTGCTCCACTCAAACTTCTTCGTAGGAAAACAACTGTTTCCAAGAATATATTTGGCTTATTTCACATAGTACAATGTGCGGAAATGAACATATTTGTTTTCTAAACAACTGCGTCAGAAATGAGGGGAATCTACTAAGTGGTACATCTTGTTAAATGACACTAACTCGGAATGTTTGAACTTGCTGCACTCAAGCATCTTTGTAGTAATGCAACTGATTCCTAGAACTGAACTAGCTTATTTCACACCGTACAGTGTTCGGCAATGAAGATGTTTGTTTTCTAAAGAAACTACATTAGAGATGAGGTGAATCTAATAAGTTGTACATCTTATTAGATTACACAAACAAGGAAAATTTGAGCTTGCTGCACTCGACCTTTTTTGTAGGAAATCAACTGATTCCGACAACCGAACTAGCTTATTTCACACAGTACAGTGTTTGGCAATGAAGATGTTTGTTTTCTAAACAAACTGCTTTAGAAATGAGGCAAATATACTAAGTGGTACATCTTTTTACATTACACAAACAAGGAAAGTTTAAACTCGCTGCACTTGAACTTCTTCGTAGTAAAGCAACTGATTCCTAGAACCAAACTAGCTTATTTCACACAGTACAGTGTTCGGTAATGAAGATCTTTGTTTTCCAAACAAACTACTTTAGAAATGAGGCGAATCTACTGAGTTGTACACATTGTGAGATTGCACAAAAAGGAAAGTTTGAACTTGTTGCACTCAACCTTGTTCGCAGAAAAGTAACTCATTCCCAGAACCGAACCAGCTTATTACACATAGTACAGTGCTAGGCAATGAAGACGTTTGTTTTTTAAACAAACTACATTAGAAGTGATCCGACTCCACTAAGTTGTACATCTTGTCAGATTACACAAACAAGGAAAGTTTGAACTTGCTGCACTCAACCTTCTTCATAGGAACACAACTGATTTCGAGAACCGAATTAACTTCTTTCACACAGTACAGTGTTCGGTAATGAAGATGTTTGTTTTCTAAACAAACTACTTCAGAGATGAGGCGAATCTACTAAGTTGTACATCTTGTTAGATTACAGAAACAAGGAACGTTTTAACTTCCTGCACTCCACAGTCTTCATAAGAAATCAACTAATTCCTAGAGGAGAACGAGATAATTCCACACAGTACAATGTTGGGAAATGAAGATGTTTATCTTCTAAAAAAACTACTGTAGAAATGAGGTAATCTACTAAGTTGTACATCTTGTTAGATTACACAAACAAGGAAAGGTTGAACTTTGCTGCACTCAACCTTCTTCATAGGAAAGCAACTGATTCCGAGAACCGAACTACCTTATTTCACACAGTACAGTATTCAGCAATGAAGATGTTTGTTTTCTAAACCAACTACTTTAGAAATGAGATGAATCTACTACGTTGTATATCTTACTAGGTTACACAAACAAGGAAAGTTTGAACTTGCTGCACTCGACCTTCTTCGTAGGAAATCAACTGATTCCGACCACCAAACTAGCTTATTTCACACAGTACCGTGTTCAGCAATGAAGATGTTTGTTTTCTAAACAAACTGCTTTAGAAATGAGGTGAATATACTAAGTTGTACATCTATTTAAATTACACAAAGAAGGAAAGTTTGAACTTGCTCCACTTGACCTTCCTCGTAGTAAAGCAACTGATTCCCAGAAGTGAACTAGCTTATTTCACACAGTACAGTGTTCGGCAATGAAGATGTTTGTTTTCTAAACAAACTGCTTTAGAGATGCTGTGAATCTAAGCAGTTGTACATCTTGTTAGGTTACACAAACAAGAAACGTTTGAACTTGCTGCACTCAACATTCTTTGTAAGAAAGCAATTCATTTCTATAGGAGAACTAGCTTTTTTCATACAGTACAATGTTCGGCAATGAAGATGTTTGTTTTCTAAACAAACTAATGTAGAAATGAGGCTAATATAATAAGTTGTATTTCTTGTTAGATTTCACGAACAAGGAAAGTTTGAACTTGATTCATTCAACATTCTTCATAGAAAAATAACTCATTCCCAGAACCGAACTAGCTTATTACACACAGTACAGTGCTAGGCAATGAAGATGTTTGTTTTCTAAACAAACTATGTTAGAAATGACCGGAATCTACCAAGTTGTACATCTTTTTAGATTACACAAACAAGGAAAGTTTGAACTTGCTGCACTCAACATTCTTTCGTAGGAAAACAACTGATTCCAAGAACAGATATTACTTATTTCACACAGTACAATGTTCGGAAATGATGTTTGTTTTGTAAACAAACTGCTTCAGAAATGAGGGGAATGTACTAAGTTGTATATCTTGTTAGATGACACTAACTGGGAATGTTTGAACTTGCTGCACTCAACCATCTTCGTAGTAAAGCAACTGATTCCTAGAACCGAACTAGCTTTTTTCACACTGTACAGTGTTCGGTAATGAAGATGTTTGTTTTCTAAACAAACTACTTTAAAGATGCAGTGAATCTCATAAGTTGTACATCTTGTTAGATTACAAAATCAAGGAAAGTTTGAACTTGTTACACTCAACATTCTTTGTAAGAAAGCAATTCATTTCTAGAGGAGAAATAGCTTATTTCACACAGTACAATGTTCGGCAATGAAGATGTTTGTTTTCTAAACAAACTAATGTAGAAATGAGGCTAATATACTACGTTGTATATCTTGTTAGGTTTGACAAACAAAATAAGTGTGAACTTGATGCATTCAACCTTCTTTGTAGGAACACAACTGATTCCTAGAACCGATCTAGCTAATTTCTCACAGTACAGTGTTCGGCAATGAAGATGTTTGTTTTCTAAACAAACTGCTTTAGAAATGAGGCGAATCTACTAAGTTGTACATCTTGTTAGATTACACAAACAAGGAAAGGTTGAACTTGTTGCACTCAATCTTCTTCGTAGTAAAGAAATTGATACCTAGAACGAAACTAGCTTATTTCACACAGTACAGTGTTCGGCAATGAAGACGTTTGTTTTCTGAACAAACTACTTTACAGATGAGGTGAATCTACTAAGTTGTATATCTTGTTAGACTACACAAACAAGGAAAGTTTGAACTTGCTGTACTCAATGGTCTTCGTAAGAAAGCAACTCATTCCTAGAGGAGAACTTGCTTATTTCACACAGTACAATGTTCAGCAATGAAGGTGTTTGTTTTCTAAACAAACTACTGTAGAAATGAGGCTAATCTACTAAGTTGTACATATTGTTAGATTCCACGAACAAGGAAAGTTTGAACTTGCAGCACTCAACCTTCTTCATAGGAACACAACTGATTCCTAGAACCGAACTAGCTTATTTCACACAGTACGGTGTTCGGATATGAAGTTGTTTGTTTTCTAAACAAACTACTTTAGAAAAAGGCGAATCTACTAAATTGTACTTCTTGTTAGATTACACAAATAATGAAAGTTTGAACTTGTTGCACTCAACCTTGTTTGTAGAAAAGTAACTCATTCCCAGCACCAAACTAGCTTATGACACACAGTACAGTTCTAGGCAATGAAGGTGTTTGTTTTCGAAACAAACACTTTAGAAATGAGCCGATTCTACTAATTTGTATAACTTGTTAGATTACACAAACAAGGAAAGTTTGAACTTGCTTCACTCAACCTTCTTCGTAAGAAAACAACTGATTCCTATGACCAAAATAGCTTATTACACACAGTACAGTGCTCGGCATTGAAGTCGTTTGTATTCTAAACAAACTGATTTAGAAATGATGCCCGTCTACTACATTGTACATCTTTTTAGATTAGAAAAACAAGGAAAGTTTGAACTTGCTGTACTCAACCTCCTTCGTAGGAAAGCAACTGAATCCGAGAACTGAACTAGGTTATTTCACACAGTGCAGTGTTCGGCAATGAAGATGTTTGTTTTGTAAATAAACTACATTAGAAATGAGGAGAATGTACTAAGTTGTACATCTTGTTAGATTACACTATCTATGAATGTTTGAACTTGCAGCACTCAACCTTCTTCGTAGGAAATCAACCGAAGCCAAGAACCGAACTACCTTATTTCACACAGTACAGTTTTCAGCAATGAGGAAGTTTGTTTTCAAAACAAACTACATTAGAAATGAGCCGAATCTACTAAGTTGTATATCTTCTTAGATTACACAAACAAGGAAAGTTTGAACTTGCTGCACTCAACCTTCTTCATAGGAACGCAACTGATTCCTAGAACCGATCTAGCTTATTTAACACAGTACAGTGTTTGGTAATGAAGATGTTTGTTTTGTAAACAAACTACTTTAGAAATGAAGATAATCTACTAAATCGTACATCGTTTTAGATTACACAAACAAGGAAAGTTTGAACTTGCTGCACTCAACCTTCTTCGTAGGAAAGCAACTGATTCCGAGAACCAATCTAGCTTATTTCACATAGTACAGTGCTCGTCAATGAAGATGTTTGTTTTCTAAACATACTGCTTTAGAAATAAGTCGACTCTACTAAGTTGTACATCTTTTTATATTCCACAAAAGACGAAAGTTTGAACTGGCTGCACTCTACCTTCTTCATAGGAAAGCAACTGATTCTGACAACTGAACTAGCTTATTTCACACAGTACACTGTTCGGCAATGAAGATGTTTATTTTCTAAACAAACTACTTTAGAAATGAGGCGAATCTACTAAGTTGTACATCTTGTTAGGTTACAGAAACAAGGACAGTTTGAACTTGTTGCACTCAACTTTCTTCGTAGAAAAGTAACTCATTCCCAGAACTTAACTAGTGTATTTCACACAGTACATTGTTCGCCAATGAAAATGTTTGTTTTTAAACAAACTATTATAGAAATGAGGCGAATCTACCAAGTTGTACATCGTGTTAGATTACACAAACAAGGAAAGTTTCAACTTGCTGCACTCAATCTTCTTCAAAGGAACACAACTTATTCTGTCAAGCAAACTAGCTTATTGCCCACAGTACAGTGTTCGGTTATGAAGATGTTTGTTTTCTAAACAAACTACTGTAGAAATGAGGCGAATTTCCTAAGTTGTACATCTTGTTAGATTACACAAACAAGGAAAGTTTGAACTTGCTGCACTCAACATTCTTCGTAGGAAGGCAAGTGATTCTTAGAACCAAACTAGTTTATTTCACGCAGTACAGTGTTCAGGAATGAAGATGTTTGTTTTCTAAACAAACTACTTTAGAAATGAGGCGAATCTACTAAGTTGTAAATATTAATAGATTTCAGAAACAATGAAAGTTAGAACTTGCTGCACTCAACCTTCTTCTTAGGAACGCAACTGATTCCTAGAACCAACTAGCTTATTTCACGCAGTAAGTGTTCATCAATGAAGACGTTTATTTTCTATACAAACTACTTTAGAAATGAGGCGAATCTACTAAATTTTACATATTGTTATATTACACAAGCAAGGAAAGTTTGAACTTGATGCACTCAACCATCTTCGTAGGAAAGCAACTGATTCCGAGAACTGATCTAGCTTATTTCACACATTACAGTGTTCAGCAATGAAGATGTTTGTTTTCTAAACAATGTACTTTAGAAATGAGGCGAATCTACTAAGTTACACATCTTGTTAGATTACACAAACAAGGAAAGTTTGAACTTGTTGCACTCAACCTTCTTCTTAGAAAAGTAAGTCATTCCCAGAACTGAACTAGCTTATATCACACAGTACAATGTTCAGCAAGAAGATTTTTGTTTTCTAAACAAAGTATTATACAAATGAGTTGAATCTACTAAGTTGTACATCTTTTTAGATTACACTAACTAGGAATGATTGAACTTGCTGCACTCCACCATGTTCGTAGTGAAGCAGCTCATTCTGAGAACCGAACTAACTCTTTTCACATAGTACATTGTTTGGCAATGATGATGTTCTTTACTAAACAAACTACTCTAACATTAGGAGAATCTACTAAGTTGTACATTTTGTTAGATTACACAAACAAGGAAAAATTGAACTTCCTGCACTCAACCTTCTTCGTAGGAGAGCAACTGATTCCTAGAACCAAACTAGCTTATTTCACACAGTACAGTGTTCAGCAATGAAGATGTTTGTTTTCTAGAAAAAGCAGTTTAGAAATGAGCCAAATCTACTAAGTTGTACATCTTGTTAGATTACACTAACAAGGAAAGTTTGAACTTGCTGCACTCAACCTTCTTTGTAGGAAAGCAACTGATGCTGAGAACCGAGCTAGCTTAATTCACACAGTACATTGTTCGGCAATGAAGATGTTTGTTTTCTAAACAAATGACTTTAGAAATGAAGCGAATCAACTAAGTTATACACCTTGTTATATTTACATAAACAAGTAAAGTTTGAAATAGTTGAACTGAACCTTCTTAGTAGGAAAGCAACTCATTCCGAGAACCGAACTAGCTTATTTCACAGAGTACAGTGTTTGGCATTGAAGATGTTCTTTACTAAACAAACTACTGTAAAATGAGGAGAATCTACTAAGTTGTACATTTTGCTAGATTACACAAGCAAGGAAAGATTGACCTTGCTGCACTCAACCTTCTTCGTGGGAAAGCAACTGATTCCTAGAACCGAACTAGCTTATTTCACACAGTACAGTGCGTGGCAATGAAGATGTTTGTTTTCCAAACAAACTGCTTTAGAAATGAGCCAAATATACTAAGTTGTACAGCTTCTTAGATTACACAAACTAGGAATATTTGAACTTGCTGCACTCAACCTTCTTCGTAGGAAAGCAAGTGGTGCCGAGAACCGAACTAGCTTATTTTACACAGTTCAGTGTTCGGCAATGAAGATGTTTGTTTTCTAAACAAACTACTTTAGAAATGAGACTAATCTACTACGTTGTACGTCTTACTAGATTACACAAACAAGGAAAATTTGAATTTGCTGCACTCAACCCTTTTGTAAGAAAGCAACTGATTCCGAGATCAGAACTAGCCTATTTCACACAGTACAGTATTCAGCAATGAAGATGTTTGTTTTCTAAACAAACTACTTTAGAAATGAGTCCAATTTACTAATTTGTACATCTTGTTAGATTACACAAACAAGGAAAGTTTGAACTAGCTGCACTCAACCTTCTTCGTAGGAACACAACTGATTCCTAGAACCTAACTAGGTTATTTCACACAGTACAGTGTTGGGCAATGAAGATCTTTGTTTTCTACACAAATTGCTTTAGAAATGAGGCGAATCTACCAAGTTGTACACCTTATTAGATTACACAAACAAGGACAGTTTGAACTTGCTGCACTCAACCTTCTGTGTAGGAAAACAACTGATGCCGAGAACCGATCTAGTTTATTTCACACAGTACAGTGTTCAGTAATGAAGATGTTTATTTTCTCAACAAACTGCATTAGAAATGAGACGAATCTACTAAACTGTATATCTTGTTAGATGACAGTAACTAGGAAAGTTTGAACTTGCTGTACTCAACCATCTTCATAGTAAAGCAAGTGATTCCTAGAACTGAACTAGGTTATTTCACACAGTAGTGTTTGGCAATGAAGATGTTTGTTTTCTAAACAAACTATATTAGAGATGAAGCGAATGTACTAAGTTGGAGATTTGTTAGATGACACTAACTAGGGATGTTTGAACTTGCCACACTCAAACATGTCCGTAGTAAACAACTGATTCCTAAAACCGAAGTAGCATATTTCAAACAGTACAGTGTATGGCAATGAAGATGTTTGTTTTCTAAACAAACTACTTTAGAAATGAGGCGAATCTACTAAGTTGTACATCTTGTTAGATTGCACAAACAAGGAAAGTTTGAACTTGCTGCACTCAACCTTTTTTGTAGAATTGTAACTCATTACCAGAGCAGAACTAGCTTATTACACAGTACAGTGCTAGAAAATGAAGATGTTTGTTTTCTAAACGAACAACTTTAGAAATGAGCCGAATCTGCTAAGTTGTACAACTTGTTAGATTACACAAACAAGGAAAGTTTGAACTGCCTGCACTCAACCTTCTTCGTAGGAAAGCAACTGATTCCAAAAACCGAACTAGATTATTCCACACAGTATAATGTTCGGGAATGAAGATGTATGTTTTCTAAACAAACTACTGTAGAAATGAGGCGAATCTACAACGTTGTACTTCTTGTTAGATTACACTAACTAGGAATGTTTGAACTTGCTACACTCAACCTTCTTCGTAGGAAAGCAAGTGGTGCCGAGAATTGAAGTAGCTTAATTCACATAGCTCAGTGTTCGGTAATGAAGATGTTTGTTTTCTAAACAAACTACTTTAGAAATGAAGCAATTCTACTAAGGTGTACATCTTGTTAGATTACACAAACAAGGAAAGTTTGAACTTGCTGCACTCAACCTTCTTTGTAGGAACGCAACTGATTCCTAGAACTGAACTAGCTTATTTCACAGAACAGTGTTCTGCAAAGAAGATGTTTGTTTTCTAAACAAACTACTTTAGAAATGAGGCGAATCTACTAAGTTGTACATCTTGTTAGATTACACAAAGAAGAAAACTTTCAACTTGCTGCACTCAACCTTCTTCGTAGGAACCCAACTGATTCCTAGAACCAAACTAGATTATTTCACACAGTACAGTATTCGGTAATGAAGATGATTGTTTTCTAAACAAACTACATTAGAAATGAGGCGAATCTACCAAGTTGTACATCGTGTTAGATTACACAAGCAAGGAAAGTTTCAACTAGCTGCACTCAACCTTCTTCATAGGAAAGCAACGGTTTCTGAGAACCGAACTAGCTTATTTCACACCGTATAGTGTTTGGCAGTGAAGAAGTTTGTTTTGTAAACAAACTACTTTAGAAATGAGGCGAATCTCCTAAGTTGTATATCTTGTTAGATTACACAAACAAGGAATGTTTCAACTTGCTGCATTCAACCTTCTTCGTAGGAACGCAACTGATTCCTAGAACCGAAATAACTTACTTCACAGTACAGTGTTCGGAAATGAAGATGTTTGTTTTCTAAACAAACTACTATAGAAATGAGCCCAATCTACTAAGTTGTACATCTTGTTGGATTACACAAACAAGGAAAGTTTGAACTTGCTGCACTCAACGGTCTTCGTAAGAAAGCAACTCATTCCTAGAGGAGAACCAGCTTATTTCACAGAGTACAATGTTAGGCAATGAAGATGTTTGTTTTCTAAACAAACTACTTTAGGAATGAGGCGAATCTACTAAGTTGTACATCTTGTTAGATTACACAAACCAGAAAAGTTTGAACTTGCTGCACTGGACCTTCTTCGTAGGAAAGCAACTGATTCTGAGAACCGAACTAGCTTATTTCACACAGTACAGTGTTCGGAAATGAAGATGTTTGTTTTCTAAACAAACTACTTTAGAAATGAGGAGAATCTACTAAGTTGTACATCTTGTTAGGTTACACAAAGAAAGAAAGTTTGAACTTGCTGCACTAAACCTTCTTAATAGGAACGCAACTGATTGCTAGAACCGAACTAGCTTATTTCACACAGTACAGTGTTCGGCAATGAAGACGTTTGTTTTCAAAACAAACTACTTTAGATATGAGGCAAATCTACTAAGTTTACATGTTGTTGGATTACAGAGAAAAGGAAAGTTCGAACTTGCTGCACTCAACAATATTCGTAGGAAAGCAAATGATTCTGAGGACCAAACTCGATTATTTCACACAGTACAGTGTTCGGCAATGAAGATGTTTGTGTTCTAAACACACTACTTTAGAAATGAGGCTAATCTACTATGTTGTACATCTTAGGTTACACAAATAAGGAACGTTTCAACTTGCTGCACTCAACCTTCTTCTTAGGAAAGCAACTGATTCCTAGAATCGAACTAGCTTATTTCACACAGTACAGTGTTCTGCAATGAAGATGTTTGTTTTCTAAACATACTACATTAGAAATGAGGCGAATCTACCAAGTTGTACATCTTCGTAGATTACACAAACAAGGAACGTTTCAACTTTCTGCACTCAACCTTCTTCGTCGTAACGCAACTTATTCCTAGAACTGAACTAGCGTATTTCACACAGTACAGTGTTCGGCAATGAAGATGTTTGTTTTCCAAACAAACTACTTTAGAAATGAGGCACATCTACTAAATTGTACATCTTGTTAGATTACACAAACAAGGAACGTTTCAACTTACTGCACTCAATCTTGTATATAGGAACGCAACTGATTCCTTTAACCGAACTACCTTATTTCACACAGTACAGTGTTCGGTAATGAAGATGTTTGTTTTCTAAATAAACTACTTTAGAAATGAGGCGAATCTACTAAGTTGTACAACTTGTTAGATTACACAAACAAGAAAAGTTTCAGCTTACTGCACTCAACCTTCTTCGTAGGAAAGCAACTGATTCTCAGAACCTAATGGGCTTATTTCACACAGTGTAGTGTTCGGAAATGAAAATATTTGTTTCCTAAACAAACTACTTTATAATGAGGTGAATCTACAAAATTGTACATATTGTTAGATTACACAAACTAGGAAAGTTTGAACTTGCTGTACTCAACCTTCTTCGTAGGAACGCAACCAATTCCTAGAACCGAACTAGCTTGTTTCACACAGTACCGTGTTCGGCAATGAAGAGGTTTCTTTTCTAAACAAACTCCTTTAGAAATGAGGCGAATCTGCTAAGTTGTATATCTTGTTAGATTAAACAAACATGGATAGTTTTAACTTGCTACACTCAACCTTCTACTTAGGAAAGCAAATGATTCCGAGAACCGAACTAGCTTATTTCACACAGTACAGTGTTCAGCAATGAAGATGTTTTTTTTTTCTAAACAAACTACTTTAGAAATGAGGCAAATCTACTGTTAGATTATACAAACAAGGAAAGTTTGAACTTGCTACACTCAACCCTCTTATTAGGAAAGCAACTGATTCCTAGAAACGCACTAGCTTATTTCACACAGTATAATGTTGGGCAATGAAGACGTTTGTTTTCTAAACAAACTACTTTATAAATGAGCCAAATCTGCTAAGTTGTTCATCTTGTTAGATTACACTAACAAGGAAAGTTTGAACTTGCTGCTCTCAACCTTCTTCGTAGGAAAGCAACTGATTCCGAGAACTGACCTAGCTTATTTCACACAGTACAATGTTCGTCAATGAATATGTTGGTTTTCTAAATGAAGTGCTTTAGAAATGAGGCGAATATCCTAACTTGTACATCTTCTTAGATGACACTAAATAGGAATGTCTGAACTTGCTGCACTCAACCATCTTTTTAGAAAAGCAACTGATTCCTAGAACCGAACTAGCTTATTTCACATAGTACAATGTTCGGCAAAGATGGTGTTTGTTTTCTGAACAAACTACTTTAGAAATGAGGCGAATCTACTATGTTGTACATCTTGTTAGATTACACAATAAAGGAAAGTTTGAACTTGCTTCACTTAACCTTCTTTGTAGGAAATTAACTGATTCCGAGAACCGAACTAGCTTATTTCACACAGTACAGTGTTCGGCAATGAAGATGTTTGTTTTCAAAACAAACGGCTTTAGAGATGAGGCGAATCTACTAATTTCTACATCATTTTAGAGTACAGAAATAAGGAAAGTTTGAACTTGCTGCACTCAATAGTCTTCGTAAGAAACCACCTCATTCCTAGAGGAGAACTAGCTTATTTCACACAGTACAATGTTCGTCAATGAAGATGTTTGTTTTCTAAACAAACTACTGTAGAAATGAGGCTAATGTACTAAGTTGGGCATCTTTTTTTTCAAATATATATTTTTTATTCATATTATTCTGATTTTACATTCGTATTATTGGTTCCATTGTCCTTCTACCCGTTCTCCCACTTTCAAAGGGAACCTCATCAATGGGGACTGTGGGTCATACATTGTGAGTTTTCTCCAGAGTTCTGGTGGATAGGCCCCAGTCTCTGTGGATAATGCCCCAACTTGTGACTCTGACAATCTTTCCATCCCCTCTTCCGTGAGTTTCCCTGAGCCACATTGGGGTCATTTTAGTTCTGCTTCCTTGATGAGGTTTTGGGAGCCGCTGTGTCTCTGGATATCTGGCTTAGTTGGACTTGGATGTTCTCTGTGTTTATCTCATTCAGCCTTTTTCTTGTATTGTGATCGCCTTGAATGCTGTATTCTTGCCCTTCCCCTGCGTTGTTCTATGGTTTCAGCTGGTGAGGTGTGGTTAGCTGATCCTCCCTTCAGGTTCATTGTCCACCTGAAAAGAGATAAGCAAATTCTCCAACTGAGAGAGAAGTTAGTACTAGATAGAAGGGATAACCATATATGTTTTGGAGGGAATTTTATATGCATTGGCTCTCTTTTAGCCCACATTTAGTGGTATCTAGATCTTGGAGACTGAGCTCATTTTTTGTACATGGCTTTGACTTATTTCCCAGTTCCAGCAATGAGTTCCATTCCACTGAGTGGGTTTATTAGCCAAATCAAGAACAGTTGGTTACCCACCTGGGCTTTTTGCCACTACTGCACTTGAGGGAACATTACATCAGCCTGTTTCCTACTGGGTATCTTAGATTGCATGTTGTTTGGACCAATGTCAGACATTTTCCCCCAGTTGCTCGTGTAGCACCCTCTGGTACTAGACTAGCTAACTGTCTGGGGACTGACCTTCTTCTAGATTCTGGCCAGGTCTCTCTGTGTTTGGTCTCACACACGTGTGCTGTCTTCAACAGTAGGGTCTTACCATTACCCTTTGGTAGGTCACCAAGTACTCTGACCGAAGTCTGTCTTTTTTGGGAAACCTTGTAGATATTTCAGATCAACAGCTCATTGTGGAAGTTAACCCCCTGCTGGCACTGGGAGTTATAGGCCTGCACCTAGGAAGGTGAGGGAGGAAAAAGATAGATAATGTAAAAGAGAAAGTGAGTATAGAGAGGAGAGGGAGAGAGAGAGAGAGAGAGGGAGAGAGAGGAGAGAAAGAGAAGCAGGACAAGATTAAAGATTAAAGATTGGCCTTCATCATGTTCTCTCCAGGTTCCTGTGGTTCGAGTATTCCCTCTGTAGGCCTGCTGAAGGATCACTGTTTTAGCCTGTTGTTCAGAGTAAAGGATTTTGTGGTATTTTTTCCTTTTGGGTCCCAATTTGTTTCCCCCCTTGTCCTCCCTCCCACCCTCTCATTCCCTCCCACATTTACCCTCCCCCCACCCCACCCTCCTTCTTGTCTCATCCTTTAGGTTTGGCTACATGTCACGTGGAATCCGGTTAGGGGCGACAGATAAATGAGACCATGTGATGATTATCTTTTTGTGCTTGGGTGAGCTCACTGAGGATGATCTGTTCCATGTTTGACCATTTGTTTTTCTAATTTCCTTATTTCATCTTTCCTTACTGCTACATAGAATTCCATAGTGTAGATATACCACATACAAATTGGAAAGGAAGAAGTTAAGTTAGCCCTATTTGCAGATGACATGATTCTATACATAAGTGACCCAAGAACTTCCATCTCAAAACTCTTAAAGGTGATTAGCGCCTTCAGCAAAGTAGCAGGATATAAAATCAATGCACAGAAATCAATAGCTTTCTGTATGCAAAGGACAAAGAGAAAGAAAAAGTAATAACTAACATTGTCCCATTTTCAATTGCAACAAAGAAAATAAAATACCTTGGAATAACATTAACTAAGGAAGTGAAAGACCTATATGAAAACATAAAACATAAAAACATAAAAACTCTCAAAAAAGAAATTGAGGAGGTCCTACAAAAATGGAAAGACCTCCCATGCTCCTGGATTGGTAGAATTAACATTGTGAAAATGGCAATTTTACCAAAAGCACTTTATAGATTCAATGCAATGCCGATAAAAATCCCAACTTCCTTCTTCAATGAGATAGAAAAAAACTATCTCAAAATTCATATGGAAAGGCAGAAGGCCTCGGATATCCAAGCTCATCCTCAGCAAAAGAAACACCTCTGGAGGCATCACCATACCTGATCTAAAGCTATAGTACAAAGCCATTGTAATAAAAACAACATGATACTGGCATAAAAACAGGAATATAGACCAATGGAACAGAATTGAAGACCCAGACTTTGGGTCAAGAAACTACAGCTACTTGATATTTGACAAAGGCCCTACCAATGCAGAATGGAGAAAAGACAGCATCTTCAACAAATGGTGTTGGACAAGCTGGACAACCATATGTAGGAAAATGAAACTTGACCCACACATCTCTCCATGCACAAAAATTAAGTCCAAATGGATAAAAGACCTTAATATAAAACCAGAAACTCTGCTACTACTGGAAGAAAAAAAGGAGGAACCTTCCACGATGTAGGAGTGGGAAAAGATTTCCTGAACAAAACCCCAGCAGCTCAGGAAATTAAACAATCACTCAACCATGGGGATCTCATGAAGCTGAAAAGCTTTCTCACTGACAAAAATATTATAACCAAAGCCAGCAGAATACCCACAGAATGGGAGAAAATTTTCACCAGCTATACAACTGACAAAGGCCTAATTTCTAGAATCTACCAAGAACTCCAAGACTTAAACAATAAATCACCAAACAACCCACTCACAAAGTGGGGCAGAGAACTGCACAGGGAGTTCGCAGAGGAAGAAATACAAATAGCAAACACACATTTAAGAAAATGTTCAACATCCCTAATCATCAGGGAAATGCAAATTAAAACAACTATGAGATTCCACCTTACCCCAGTAAAGATGGCAAACATTAAAAAAAAAAAAAATGAAAACAAATGCTGGAGAGGCTGTGGAGAAATAGGAACAAGTCTTCACTGTTGGTGTGAATGTAAAATGATTCAACCACTATGGACAGCTATATGGAGACTATTGAAAAGGATGACCACAGACATATCCAGTGGATCCAGTTATTCCCTTATTGGGCATTTACCCTAAAGGCCCCAAGCTTAAGACCAGAGACATTTGCTCAATTCATAATAGCAAACAGTTGGAATCAACCCAGGTGTCCATCACTAGAAGAATGGATAACAAAGATGTGGTATATCTATACTATGGAATTCTACTTAGCAGTAAGGAAAGATGAAGTTGTACATCTTGGTAGATAACACAAAGAAGGAAAGTTTGAACTTGCTGCACTCAACATTCCTCGTAGAAAAGTAACTCATTCCCAGAACTGAACTAGCTTATTACACACAGTACAGTGTTAGGCAATGAAGATGTTTGCTTTCTAAACAAACTACTTTAGAAATGAAGCGAATCTACTAAGTTGTACATCTTGTTAGATTACACAAACAAGGAAAGTTTGAACTTGTTGCACTCAACCTTCTTCGGAGGAAAGTAACACATTCTGAGAACCAAACTAGCTTATTACACACAGAACAGTGTTAGGCAATGAAGATGTTTCTTTTCTAAACAAACTACTTTAGGA
Organism: Orientallactaga sibirica; assembly: GCA_036365145.1. Classification (NCBI taxonomy): domain Eukaryota; kingdom Metazoa; phylum Chordata; class Mammalia; order Rodentia; family Dipodidae; genus Orientallactaga; species Orientallactaga sibirica. Next base: position 53,920 of record JAEOAD010001082.1, on the reverse strand, counting down.
ATGAGCCAAATCTACGAAGTTGTACATCTTGTTAGATTACACAAACAAGGAAAGTTTGAACTTGCTGCACTCAACCTTCTTCGTAGGAACTCAACTGATTCCTAGAACCGAAGTAGGTTATTTCACACAGTACAATGTTCGGCAATGAAGGTGTTTGTTTTCTAAACAAACTACTTTAGAAATGAGGCGAATCTACTAAGTTGTACATCTTGTTAGATTACACAAAAAAGGAAAGCTTGAACTTGCTGCACTCAACCCTCTTCATAGGAACGCAACTGATTCCTAGAGGAGAACTAGCTTATTTCAAAAGTGCAGTGTTCGGCAATGAAGATGTTTCTTTTCTAAAGAAACTACTGTAGAAATGAGGCTAATCTACTAAATTGTATCTCTTGTTAGATTACACAAACAAGGAAAGTTTGAACTTGCTGCACTTGACCTTCTTCGTAGGAAAGCTCCTCATTTCTAGAGGAGAACTAGCTTATTTCACACAGTTCAATGTTGGGCAATGAAGATGTTTGTTTTCTAAACAAACTACTGTAGAAATGAGGCTAATCTACTAAGCTGTACATCTTGTTAGATTACACAAAGAAGGAAAGTTTGAACTTGCTGCACTCAACCTTCTTCCTAGGAAAGCAACTGATTCTGAGAACCGAACTAGCTTATTACACACATCACAGTGTTAGGCAATGAAGATGTTTGTTTTCTAAACAAACCACTTTAGAAATGAATCGAATCTACTAAGTTTTACATCTTATTACATTACACAAACAAGGAAAGTTTCAACTTGCTGCACTGAACCTTCTTCGTAGGAAAGCAACTGTTTCTGAGAACCGAACTAGCTTATTTCACACAGTACAGTGTTTGGGAATGAAGATGTTTGTTTTCTAAACAAACTACTTTAGAAATGAGGCAATCTACTAAGTTGTATATCTTGTTACATTACACAAACAAGGGAAATTTGAACTTGCTGCACTCAACCTTCTTCGTAGGAAAGCAACTGATTCCAAGAACCAATCTACATTATTTCACACAGTACAATGTTTGGCAATGATGATGTTTGTTTTCTAAACAAACTGCTTTAGAAATGAGGCTATTCTCCTAAATTGTACATCTTCTTAGATACCACTAACTAGGAATGTCTGAACTTGCTGCACTCAACCATCTTTGTTGTAAAGCAACTGATTCCTAGAACCAAAATAGCTTATTTCACACAGTACAGTGTTAGGCAATGAAGATGTTGGTTTTCTAAACAAACTTCTTTAGAAATGAGGTGAATCTACTAAGCTGTACATCTTGTTAAGTGACATTAACTAGGAATGTTTGAACTTGCTGCACTCAACCTTCTTTGTAGGATAGCAACTGATTCCTAGAACCAAACTTGCTTATTTCACACAGTGCAGTGTTCGGCAATGAAGATGTTTGTTTTCTAAACAAACTACTTTAGAGATGATGCGAATCTACTAAGTTGTACATCTTGTTACATTACACAAACAAGGAAAGTTTGAACTTGATGCACTCAACACTCTTCGTAAGAAAGCAACTCTCCTAGAGGAGAACTAGCTTATTTCACACAGGACAATGTTAGGCAATGGAGATGTATCTCTTCTAAAGAAACTACTTTAGAAATGAGGCCAAACTACTAAGTTGTACATCTTGTTAGATTACAGAAAGAAGGAAAGTTTGAACTTGCTGCACTTAACCTTCTTCACAGGAAAGCAACTGATTCCGAGAACTGAACTAGCTTATTTCACACAGTACTGTGTTTGGCAATGAAGAAGTTTGTTTTCTAATCAAACAGCTTTAGAGATGAGGCGAATCTACTAAGTTGTACATCTTGTTAGATTACACAAACAAGGAAAGTTTGAGCTTGCTGCACTTAACCTTCTTCACAGGAAAGCAACTGATTCCTAGAATCGAACTAGCTTATTTCACACAGTACAGTGTTGGGCAATGAAGATGTTTCTTTTCTAAACAAACTGCTTTAGAAATGAGGCGAAGCTACTAAGTTGTACATCTTGTTAGATTACAAAAACAAGGAAAGTTTGAGCTTGCTGCACTCAACCTTCTGTGTAAGAAAGCAAGTCATTCCTAGAGGAGAACTACCTTATTTCACACAGTTCACTGTTTGGCAATGAAGATGTTTGTTTTCTAAACAAACTACTTTAGAAATGAGGCGAATCTACTAAGTTGTAAATCTTGTTAGATTGCACAAAAAGGAAAGCTTGAACTTGATGCACTCAACCTTCTTCGTAGGAATGCAACTGATTCAGAGAATCGAACTAGCTTATTTCTTACAAAACAGTGTTCGGCAATGAAGATGTTTGTTTTCTAAACAAACTACTTTACAAATGAGGGGAATCTACGAAATTTTACAACTTGTTATATTATACAAACAAGGAAAGTGTGAACTTGCAGCTCTCAACCTTCTTCATAGGAGAGAAACTGATTTCGACAACCGATGTAGCTTATTTCACACAGTACTGTGTTCGGCAATGAAGATGTTTGTTTTCTAAACAAACTTCTTTAGAAATGATGCAAATCTACTAAGTTGTACATTTTCTTAGATGACACTAACTTGGAATGTTTGACATTACTGCAGTCAACCATCTTTCTAGTAAAGCCACTGATTCCTAGAACCGAACTAGCTTATTTCACACAGCACAGTGTTCGGCAATGAAGATGTTTGTTTACTAAACAAACTACTACAGAGATGAGGCAAATCTACGAATTTATACATCTTGTTAGATTACAGAAACAAGGAAAGTTTGAACTTGCTGCACTCAACCCTCTTCGTAGGAACAAAAAGATTCCTGTAACCGAACTAGCTTATTTCACACAGTACAGTGTTCAGCAATGAATATGTTTCTTATCTAAACAAACTAATGTAGAAATGAGGCGAATCAACTAAATTGTATATATTGTTAGATTACACAAACAAGGACACTTTGATGTTGCTGCACTCAACCTTCTTCGTAGGAAGGCAACTGATTCCAAGACCGAACTAAATTTTTACACGGGACAGTGTTCAGCAATGAAGATGCTTGTTTTCAAAACAAACTACTTTACAGGTGAGGCGAATCTACTAAGTTGTACTTCTTGTTAGATTCCTCAAACAAGGAAAGTTTCAACTTGCTGCACTCAACAGTCTTCGAAAGAAAGCCACTCATTCCTAGAGGAGAACTAGGTTATTTCACACAGTACAATGTTCTGCAATGAAGATGTTTGTTTTTAACAAAGTACTTTAGAAATTAGACGAATCTACTATTCATCTTGTTAGATTACACAAACAAGGGAAGTTAACTTGCTGCACTCAACCTTCTTTGTAGGAAAGCAACTGATTCTGAGAACCGTCTAACTTATTTCACAAAGTACAGTGTTTGGTAATGAAGATATTTGTTTTTAAACAAAATGCTTTAGAAATGAGGGGAATCTACTAAGTTGTACATCTTCATAGATGACACTAACTAGGAATGTTTGAACTTGCTGCAGTCAACTATCATTGTAGTAAAGCAACTGATTCCTAGAACCGAACTAGCTTATTTCACACAGTACAGTGTTCGGAAATGAAGATGTTTATTTTCTAAACAACCTATTTTAGGAAAGAGCCGAATCTACTAAGTTGTACATCTACTTAGATTACACAAACCACTAAAGTTTGAACTTGCTGCACTCAACAGTCTTCATAAGAAAGCAAATCATTCTTAGAGGAGAACTAGCTTATTTCACACAGTACAATGTTCGGCAATGAAGAGTTTTGTTTTCTAAACAAACTACTGTAGAAATCAGGCGAATCTACTAAGTTGTACATCTTCTTAGATTACAGAAACAAGGAAAGTTTGAACATGCTGCAATCAACCTTCTTCATAGGAAAGAAATTGATTTTGAGAACCGAACTAGCTTATTTCACGCAGTACAATGTTCAGCAATGAAGATGTTTGTTTTCTACACAAACTCCTTTTGAAACGAGGGGAATCTACTAAGTTATACATCTTCTTAGTTGACAAAAACGAGGAATGTTTATACTTGCTGCACTCAACCATCTTTGTAGTACAGCAACTGATTCCTACAACCGAACTTGCTTATTATTTCACACAGTACAGTGTTCAGCAATGAAGATGTTTGTTTTCTAAACAAACTACTTTAGGAATGAGCTGAATCTACTAAGTTGTACATCTTTTTAGATTACACAAAAACACAGGAAAGTTTCAGAACTTTTGCTGCACTCAACCTTCTTAAGTTGTACATATTTTTAGAAAAAAAGTAACTCATTCCCAGAACCCAGAACCGAACTAGCTTATTACACAGAGTACAGTGTTAGGCAATGAAGATGTTTGTTTTCTAAACAAACTCCTTTAGAAATGAACCTAATCTACTAAGTTGTACATCTTGTTACATTACAAAAACAAGGAAAGTTTGATCTTGCTGCACTGAACCTTCTTCGAAGGAAATCAACTCATTCCGACAACCGAACTAGCTTATTTCACACAATACAGTGTTCGGCAATGAAGATGTATGTTTTCTAAACAAACTACTATAGAAATGAGGTGAATCTACTAAGTTGTACATCTTTTTAGGTTACACAATCAAGGAAAGATTGAACTTGCTGCACTCGACCTTCTTCATAGAAAAGCAACTGATTTGAGAACAGAGGTAGCTTATTTCACACAGTACAGTGTTCGGAAATGAAGATGTTTGTTTTCTAAACAAACTACTTTAATAATGAGGCGACTCTACTAAGTTGTACATCCTTTTAGATTACACAAACAAGGAAAGTTTGAACTTGCTGCACTCAACACTCTTCGTAAGAAAGCAACTCTCCTAGAGGAGAACTAGCTTATTTCACACAGGACAATGTTAGGCAATGAAGATGTTTCTCTTCTAAACAAACTACTTTAGAAATGAGGCCAATCTACTAAGTTGTACATCTTGTTACATTACACAAACAAGGAAATTTTGAACTTGCTGAACTTAACCTTCTTCGTAGGAAAGCATCTGATTCCAAGAACCGAACTAGCTTATTTCACACAGTACAGTGTTCAGTAATGAAGATGTTTGTTTTCTAAACAAACTACTTTAGAAATGAGCCAAATACACTAAGTTGTACATTGTGTTATATTACACAAACAAGGAAAGTTTGAACTTGCTGCACTCAACCTTCTTCGTAGGACACAACTGATTCCTAGAACTGAACTAGCTTATTTCACACAGTACAGTGTTCGGCAATGAAGGTATTTGTTATCTAAACAAACTACTTTAAAAATGGTGAGAATGTACTAAATTGTACATCTTGTTACATTTCACAAACAAGGAAAGTTTTGAACTTGCTGCACTCAACCTTCTTCGTAGGAAAGCAACTGATTCCGAGAACCGAACTAGCTTATTTCACAAAGTATGGTGTTCGGCAATGAAGATGTTTGTTTTCTAAACAAACCACTTTAGAGATGAGGCGAATCTCCTAAGTTGTACATCTTTTTAGATTACAGAAACAAGGAAAGTTTGAACTTGCTGGACTTAACTGTCTTCGTAAGAAAGCAACTCATTCCTAGGGAAGAACTAGCTTATTTCACACAGTACAATGTTTGGCAATGAAGATGTTTGATTTCTAAACGGACTACTTTAGAAATGAGGCTAATCTACTAAGTTGTACATCTTGTTAGATTACACAAACAAGGAAAGTTTGAGCTTGCTGCACTCACCCTTCTTTGTAGGAAAGGAACTGATTCCAAGAACCAATCTAGCTTATTTCACACAATACAATGTTCGGCAATGATGATGTTTGTTTTCTAAATAAACTGCTTTAGAATTGAGGCGAAAATCCTAAGTTGCACATCTTCATAGATGACACTAACTAGGAATGTCTGAACTTGCTGCACTCAACCATCTTTGTAATAAAGCTACTGATTCCTAGAACCGAAATAACTTATTTCACACAGTGCAGTGTTCGGGAAAGAAGATGTTTGTTTTCTAAACAAACTACTTTAGAAATGAGGCGAATTTACTAAGTTGTACATCTTGTTAGATTACACAAACAAGGAAAATTTGAACCTGCTGGACTCAACAGTCTTTGTAAGAAAGCAAGTCATTCCTAGAGGAGAACTAGCTTATTTCACACAATACAATGTTCACCAATGAAACATGTTTGATTTATAAACAAACTACTGTAGGAATGAGACTAATCTACTAAGTTGTACATCTTGTTAGATTACAGAAACAAGGAAAGTTTGAACTTGCTGCACTCAAACTTGTTCGTAGGAAACCAACTGATTCTGAGACCCAAACTAGCTTATTTCACACAGTACTGTGTTCGCCAATGAAGATGTTTGTTTTCAAAACAAACTGCTTCAGAAATGAGGGGAATCTTCTAAGTGGGACGTATTATTAGATTACACAAACAAGGAAAGTTTGAATTTGTTGCACTCAACCTTCTTCATAGAAAAGTAAGTCATTCCCTGAACCGAACTAGCTTATTACACACAGTACAGTGTTAGGCAATGAAGATGTTCATTTTCATAAACAAATTACCTTAGGAATGAGCTGAATCTACTAAGTTGTACACCTTGCTACATTACACAAAAAAGGAAAGCTTGAACTTGATTAACTCATCCTTCATTGTAGGAAAGCAACTGATTCCTAGAATCGAACTAGCTTATTTCATACAAAACAGTGTTCAGCAATGAAGATGTTTGTTTTCTAAACAAACTACTTTACAAATGAGGCGAATCTACTAAATTGTACATCTTGTTAGATTATACAAACAAGGAAAGTTTGAACTTGCAGCACTCATCCTTCTTCGTAGGAAAACAACTGATTCCAAGAACCTATCTAGCTTATTTCACACAGTACAATATTTGGAAATGAAGATGTTTGTTTTCTAAACAAACTGCTTTAGAAATGAGGCGAATATCTCCTAAGTTGTACATCTTCTTAGATGACACTAACTAGGAATGTCTGAACTTGCTGCACTCAACCATCTTTGTAGTAAAGCCACTGATTCCTAGAACCGAACTCCTTATTTCACACAGTACAGTGTTCGGTAATGAAGATGTTTGTCTTCTAAACAAACTACTATAGAGATGAGGCTACGAAGAATCTACTAAGTTATACATCTTGTTAGATTACACAAACAAGGAATGTTTGAACTTGCTGCACTCAACCAAACTCTTTGTAATGGAACACAACTGATTCCTAGAACTTTGAACTAGCTTATTTCACACAGTACAGTGTTTCCTAGAAACAAAGTAGGCAATGAAGTGTTCGAAATGAAGATGTTTGTTTTCTAAACAAACTAATTTAGAAATGAAGCAAATGAACTAAATTGTACATCTTGTTAGATTACACAAACAAGGAAAGTTTGAACTTTATGCACTCAACCTTCTTCTTAGGAAGGCAACTGATTCCTAGAACCAAACTAGCTTCTTTTACACAGGACAGTGTTTGGCAATGAAGGTGTTTTATCTAAACAAACTCTAAACAAACTACTTTACAGGTGAGGCGAATCTACTAAGTTGTACTTCTTGTTAGATTACACAAACAAGGAAAGTTTGAACTTGCTGCACTCAACAATCTTCACTCAAGAAAAAGCCACTCATTCCTAGAACCAAACTAAGTTATTTCACACAGTACAGTGTTTGGCAATGAAGATGTTTGTTTTCTAAACAAACTACTTTAGAAATGAGATCTTCAAATCTACTAAGTTGTACATCTTGTTAGATTACACAAAGAAGGAAAGCTTGAACTTGCTGCACTCAAACTTCTTCTTAGAAAAAGCATCTGATTCCTAGAACCAATTAACTTATTTCACACAGTACAGTGTTCGGGCAATGAAGATGTTTGTTTTCTAAACAAACTACTTTTGAAAATGAGGCGAAACTACTAAGTTGTACATCTTGTTAGATTACACAAACAAGGAAAATTTGAAATTGCTGCACTCAACCTTCTTTTAGAAAAGCAACTGATTCCCAAAACAACGAAATAGCTTATTTCACACAGTACAGTGTTAGGAAATGAAGATGTTTGTTTTCTAAACAAACTACTTTAGAAATGAGCCAAAACTACTAAGTTGTACATCTTGTTAGATTACACAAACAAGGAAAGTTTGAACTTGCTGCACTCAACCATCTTTAGAGGAAAGCAACTGATTCCTAGAACCAAAACTAGCTTATTTCACACAGTACAGTGTTCGGCAATGAAGATGTTTGTTTTCTAAACAAACTACTTTAGAAATGTTAAACAAACTAATTAATTGTACTAACCAAGTTGTACATCTTGTTAGATTACACTAACAAGGAATGTTTGAACTTGCTGCACTCAACCATCTTTAGAGAAAAGCTGCTGATTCCTAGAACTGAACTAGCTTCTTTCACACAGTAGAGTGTTCGGCAATGACGATGTTTATTTTTTTTTTCTAAACAAACTTTAACAATGAATCGAAACTACTAAGTTGTACATCTTGTTAGTCTACACTACCTAGGAGTGTTTGAACTTGCTGCACTCAACCATCTTCGTGGAAAAGCAACTGATTCCTAGAACGGAACTAGCTTATTTCACACAGGACAGTGTTTGGCAATGAAGATGTTTGTTTTCGAAACAAACTACTTTACAAATGAGGCCAATCTACTAAGTTGTACATCTTGTTAGATTACACAAACTAGGAAAGTTTGAAGTTGCTGCACTCAACCATCTTTGTAAAAGGAATGCTACTGATTCCTGGAACCAAGACTAGCTTATTTCACACAGTACAGTGTTCAGCAATGAAGATGTTTTTTTCTAAACAAACTACTTTAACAATGAAGCGAAAAACTAGCAAGTTGTACATCTTGTTAGTTTACACTAACTAGGAGTGTTTGAACTTGCTGCACTCAACCATCTTTGTAGAAAACCAATTGATTCCTAGAAATGAACTAGCTTATTTCACACAGTACAGTGTTTGGCAATGAAGATGTTTGTTTTCTAAACAAACTACTTTAGAAATGAAGAGAAATTAGCAAGTTGTACATCTTGTTAGATTACACAAACTAGGAAAGTTTGAAGTTGCTGCACTCAACCATCTTCGTAGTAAAGCAACTGATTCCTAGAAACGAACTAGCTTATTTCACACACTACAGTGTTCTGAAATGAAGATGTTTGTTTTCTAAAAAACTACTTTAGAAATGAAGCAAAACTAGTAAGTTGTACATCTTGTTAGATTACACTAACTAGGAATGTTTGAACTTGCTGCACTCAATCATCTTGGAAGAAAAGCAACTGAATCGGAAAACCTGAACTAGCTTCTTTCACACAGTACAGTGTTCGGCAATGAAGATGTTTGTTTTCTAAACAAACTACTTTAGAAATGAAGCGAATCTAGTAAGTTGTACATCTTGTTAGATTACACAAACTAGGAATGTTTGAACTTGCTGCACTCAACCTTCTTCTAGAGAATTCTACTGATTCCTAGAACCAAACTAGCTTATTTCACACAGTACAGTGTTAGGCAATGAAGATGTTTGTTTTCTAAACAAACTACTTTAAAAATGAAGCGAAACTAGGAAGTTGTACATCTTGTTTGATTACACTAACTGGGAATGTTTGTACTTGCTGCATTCAACCATCTTCGTAGAAAAGTATCCGATTCCTAAAACCGAACTAGCTTATTTCACACAGTACAGTGTTCATCAAAGAAGATATTTGTTTTCTAAACAAACTACTTTTAAAATCAAGCAAAACTAGCAAGTTGTATATGTTAGATTACACAAGCAAGGAAAGTTTGAAGTTGCTGCACTGAAGCTTCTTTTTAGGAAAGCAACTGATTCCTAGAACTGAACTAGCTTATTTCACACAGTGCAGTGTGCGGAAATGAAGATGTTTGTTTTCTAAAAAACTACTTTTGAAATGAAGCGAAACTAGTAAGTTGTACCTCTTGTTAGATTACACTAACTAGGGATGTTTGAACTTGCTGCACTCAACAATCTTTAGAGAAAGGCAAATGATTCCTAGATCCGAACTAGCTTATTTTACACATTACAGAGTTCAGGAATGAAGATGTTTGTTTTCTACACAAACTATTATAGAAATGCAGCAAAACTACTAAGTTGTATATCTTGTTAGATTACACTAACTAGGAATGTTTGAACTTAGTGCACTCAACCATCTATAGAGAAAACCAACTGATTGCAAGAACCAAACTAGCTTATTTCACACATTACAGTGTTCAGTAATGAAGATGTTTGTTTTATAAACAAACTACTTTAGAAATGAAGCGAAACTACTAAGTTGTACATCTTGTTATATTAAACAAAGTAGGAAAGTTTTAAGTTGCTGCCCTCAACAATCTTCGTAGTAAGGCAACTGATTCCTAGAAACGAAGTAGCTTATTTCACACAGTACAGTGTTCAGAAATTAAGATGTTTGCATCTAAAAAACTACTTTAGAAATGAAGCGAAACTAGTAAGTTGTCCCTCTTGTTAGATTACATTAACTAGGAATGTTTCAACTTGCTGCACTCAACCATCTTTCGAGAAATGCAACTGATTCGTAGATCCGAACGAGCTTCTATCACACAGTACAGTGTTTGGCAATGAAGATGTTTTTTTCTAAACAAACTACTTTAGAAATGAAGCGAAATTGGTAAGTTATAAATCTTGTTAGATTACACTAACTAGGAATGTTTGAACTTGCTGCACTCAATCATCTTTGAAGAAAAGAAACTTATTCCGAGAATCAAACTACCTTCTTTCAGACAGTACAGTGTTCGGCAATGAAGATTTTTTCTTTCTAAACAAACTACTTTAAAAATGAAGCAAAACTAGGAAGTTGTACATCTTGTTAGTCTACCATACTAGGACTATTTGAAGTTGTTGCACTCAACCATCTTCATAGTAAAGCAACTGATTCCTAGAACCGAACTAGCTTATTTCATACAGTACAGTGTTCGGGAATGAAGATGTTTGTTTTTTAAACAAACTACTTGGGAAATGCAGCGAAACTACTAAGTTGTACATCTTGGTAGATTACACTAACTAGGAATGTTTGAACTTGCTGCACTCAACCATCTTTAGAGAAAAGCAACTGATTCCTAGAACCGAAATATCTTATTTTACACAGGACAGTGTTCGGCAATGAAGATGTTTGTTTTCTAAACAAACTACTTTAACAATGAAGTGAAACTAGTAAGTTTTACATCTTGTTAGTCCACACTAAGTAGGAGTATTTGAACTTGCCGCATTCAACCATCTTAGTAGAAAACCAACTGATTCCTAGAACCGAACTAGCTTATTTCACACAGTACAGTGTTCAGCAATGAAGATGTTTGTTTTCTAAACAAACTACTTTAGAAATGAAGCGAAACTACTACGTTGTACATCTTGTTAGATTACACTAAATAGGAAAGTTTGAAGTTGCTGCACTCAACCATCTTCGTAATAAAGCAACTGATTCCTAGGACCTAACTAGCTTATTTCACACAGTACATTGCTTGGCAATGAAGGTGTTTGTTTTCTAAGGAATGTTCTTTAGAAATGAGGCGAATCTACTAAGTTGTACATCTTGTTAGATTACACAAACTAGGAAAGTTTGAAGTTGCTGCACTCAACCTTGTTCGTAGGAATGCTACTGATTTTAAGAACTGAACTAGCTACTTTCACACAATACAGTGTTCAGGAATGAAGATGTTTGTTTTCTAAACAAACTAATTTAAAAATGAAGCGAAACCAGGAAGTTGTACATCTTGTTAGATTACACTAACCAGGAGTGTTTGAACTTGCTGCACTCAACCATCTTCGTAGTAAAGCAACTGATTCCTAGAACTGAATTAGCTTATTTCACACAGTACAGTGTTCAGCAATGAAGGTGTTTGCTTTCTAAAAAAACTACTTTACAAATGAAGCGAAACTACTAAGTTCTAAATCTTGTGAGATTACACTAACTAGGAAAGATTGAAGTTGCTGCACTCAACCATCTCCATAGTAAAGCAACTGATTCCTAGAACCGAACTAGCTTATTTCACACAGTACAGAGTTCGGGAATGAAGATGTTTGTTTTCTAAACAAACTCCTTTAGAAATGCAGGAAACTACTAAGTTGTACATCTTGTTAGATTACACTAACTAGGAATGTTTGAACTTGCTGCACTCAAACATCTTTAGAGAAAAACAACTGATTCCTAGATCCGAACTAGCTATTTTACAAATTACAGTGTTCGGGAATGAAGATGTTTGTTTTCTAAACAACCTACTTTAGAAATGCAGCGAAACTACTAAATTGTACATCTTGATGGATTACACTAACTAGGAATGTTTGAACTTAGTGCTCTCAACAATCTTTAGAGAAAAGCAACTGATTTCGGGAACAGAACTAGCTTATTTCACACAGCACAGTGTTCCACAATGAATATGTTCGTTTTCTAAAACAAAGTAGTTTAGAAATGAGGCCAATCTACTCAGTTGTACATCTTGTTAGATTACACAAACTAGGAATGTTTGAAGTTGCTGCACTCAACCATCTTCGAAGTAAAGCAACTGATTCCTAGAAACAAAGTAGCTTATTTCACACAGTACAGTGTTCGGAAATGGAGATGTTTGTTTTCTAAAAAACTACTTTAGAAATGAAGCGAAACTACTAAGTTGTACCTCTTGTTAGATTACACTAATTAGGAATGTTTGAACTTGCTGCACTCAATCATCTTTGAGGAAAAGCAACTGACTCGTAGAACTGAACTAGCTTCTTTCACACAGTACAGTGTTCGGCAATAAAGATGTTTGCTTTCTAAACAAACTGCTTTAACAATGAAGCGAAACTACTAAGTTGTACATCTTGTTAGTCTACACTAACTAGGAGTGTTTGAACTTGCTGCACTCTACCATCTTCATAGTAAAGCAACTGATTCCAAGAACTGAACTAGCTTATTTCACACAGTACAGTGTTTGACAATGAAGATGTTTGTTTTCTAAAGAAACTACTTTAGAAATGAAGTCAATCTACTAAGTTGTATGTCTTCTTAGATTAAACAAACTAGGAAAAATTGAAGTTGCTGCACTCAACCATCTTCGTAGTAAAGCAACTGATTCCTAGAACCGAACTAGCTTATTTCACACATTACAGAGTTCAGGAATGAAGATGTTTGTTTTCTAAACAAACTACTTTAGAAATGCAGCGAAACTAATAAGTTGTACATCTTGGTAGATTACACTAACTAGGAATGTTTGTACTTGCTTCACTCAACCATCTTTACAGAAAAGCAACTGATTCCTAGAAGTGAACTAGCTTATTTCACACAGTACAGTGTTCGACAATGAAGATGTTTGTTTTCTAAATGAACTACTTTTAAAATCAAGCGAAACTAGCAAGTTGTACATCTTGTTAGATTACACTAATTAGGAATATTTGAACTTGCTGCACTCAACCATCTTCGTAGTAAAGCAACTGATTCCTAGAACAGAACCAGCTTATTTCACACATTACAGTGCTTGGCAATGAAGGTGTTTGTTTTCTAAACAAACTACTTTAGAAATGAGGCGAATCTACTAAGTTGTACATCTTGTTAGATTACACAAACTAGGAAAGTTTGAAGTTGCTGGACTCAACCTTGTTCGTAGGAATACTACTGATTTTAAGAACCGAACTAGCTACTTTCACACAGTACAGTGTTCAGGAATGAGGATGTTTGTTTTCTAAACAAACTAATTTAAAAATGAAGCGAAACTAGGAAGTTGTACATCTTGTTAGACTACACTAACTAGGAATGTTTGAACTTGCTGCACTGAACCATCTTCGTAGAAAACCAACCGATTTCTAGAACTGAACTAGCTTATTTCACACAGTACAGTGTTTGGCAATGAAGATATTGTTTTCTAAACAAACTACTTTTAAAATCAAGCGAAACTAGCAAGTTGCACATGTTGTTAGATTACACAAACAAGGAAAGTTTGAGGCTGCTGCACTGAAGCTTCTTTTTAGGAAAGCAACTGATTCCTAGAACCGAACTACCTTATTTCACACAGTACAGTGTTCTGGAATGAAAGTTGTTTGTTTTCTAAAGAAACTACTTTAGAAATGTGGCGAATATACTAAGTTGTACATCCTGTTAGATTACACTAACTAGGAATATTTGAACTTGCTGCACTCAACCATATTTGTAGAAAATCAACTGATTCCTAGAACCAATGTAGGTTATTTCACACAGTACAGTGTTCGGCAATGAAGATGTTTGCTTTCTAAACAAACTACTTTAACAATGAAGCGAAACTAATAAGTTGTACATCTTGTTAATCTACACTAACTAGGAGTGTTTGAACTTGCTGCACTCAAATATCTTCGTAGTAAAGCAACTGATTCCTAGAACTGAACTAGCTTATTTCACAGAGTACAGTATTCGGCAATGAAGATGTTTGCTTTCTAAACAAACTACGTTACAAATGAAGCGAAACTACTAAGTTCTACATCTGGTGAGATTACACTAACTAGGAGAGATTGAAGTTGCTACACTCAACCATCTCCATAATAAAGCAACTCATTCCTAGAACTGAACTAGCTTATTTCATATTTTACAGAGTTTGGGAATGAAGATGTTTGTTTTCTAAACAAACTACTTTAGAAATGCAGCGAAACTACTCAGTTGTACATCTTGTTAGATTACACTTACTAGGAATGTTTGAACTTAGTGCACTCAACCATATTTAGAGAAAAGCAATTGATTTCGAGAACCGAACTACCTTATTTCACACAGTACAGTGTTCCGCAATGAAGATGTTTCTTTTCTCAACAAACTGCTTTAGAAATGAGGCCAATCTACTAAGTTGTACATCTTGTTACATTACACAAACTAGGAAAGTTTTAAGTTGCTGCTCTCAACCATCATCGAAGTAAAGCAACTGATTCCTAGAAACGAAGTAGCTTATTTCACACAGTACAGTGTTCGGAAATGAAGATGTTTGTTTTCTAAAAAACTACTTTAGAAATGAAGCGAAACTAGTAAGTTGTACCTTTTGTTAGATTACACTAACTAGGAATGTTTGAACTTGCTGCACTCAATCTTCTTTAGAGAAAAGCAACTGATTCCTAGAACCGAACTAGCTCATATCACCCAGTACAGTGTTCGGCAATGAAGATCTTTGTCTTCTAAACAAACTACTTTAGAAATGAGGCCAATCTACTAAGTTGTACATCTTGTTAGATTAAACAAACTAGGTAAGTTTGAAGTTGCTGCACTCAACCATTTGAACTTGATGCACTCAACCATCTTTGTTTTCTAAAAACTACTTTAGAAATGAAAAGCAACTGATTCCTTTTGTTAGATTACACTAACTAGGAATGTTTGAACTTGGTGAAATCTTAGCTTATTTCACACAGTACAGTGTTCAGAAATGAAGATGTTTGTTTTCTAAACAAAACCACTTTAGAAATGAAGCGAAACTAGTAAGTTGTACATCTTGTTAGATTACACTAACTAAGAAGTGTTTGAACTTGCTGCACTCAATCATCTTTGAAGAAAAGCAAGTGATTCGTAGAATCGAACTAGCTGCTTTCACACAGTACAGTGTTCGGCAATGAAGATGTTTGCTTTTAAAAACAAACTACTTTAACAAAGAAGCGAAACTAGTAAGTTGTACATCTTGTTAGTCTGCACTAACTAGGACTGTTTGAACTTGCTGCACTCAACCATCTTCGTAGTAAAGCAACTGAGTCCTAGAACAGAATTAGCTAATTTCACACAGTATAGTGTTCTGCAATGAAGATGTTTGTTGTCTAAACAAACTACTTTAGAAATGAAGCGAAACTACTGAGTTGTACATCTTGTTAGGTCCCACTTACTGGGAAAGTTTGAAATTGCTGCACTCAACATTTTTCGTAGTAAAGCAACTGATTCCTAGAAACGAAGTAGCTTATTTGATACAGTACAGTGTTTGGAAATGAAGATATTTGTTTTCTAAAAAACTACTTTAGAAATGAAGCGAAAATAGTGACTTGTACATCTTGTTAGATTACACTACCTCGGAATGTTTGAACTTGCTGCACTCAATCATCTTTGAAGAAAAGCAACTGATTCGAAGAATGGAACTAGCTTCTTTCACACAGTACATTGTTTGGAAATGAAGACGTTTATTTTCTAAACAAAGTACTTTAGAAATGAAGCGAAACTAGTAAGTTGTATATCTTGTTAGCCTACACTAACTAGGAGTGTTTGAACTTGCTGCACTCAACCATCTTGGTCCAAAGGAACTGATTCTTAGAACTAAAGTACCTTTTTTCACACAGTACAGTGTTTGGCAATGAAGATGTTTGTTTTCTAAACAAACTACTTTACAAATGAAGCGAAACTAATAAGTTGTGCATTTTATTACATTACACTAACTCGGAGTGTTTGAACTTGCTGCACTCAAACATCTTTGAAGAAAAGCAACTGATTCCTAGAACCGAACTAGCTTCTTTCAAACAGTACAGTGTTCAGCAATTAAGATGTTTGTTTTCTAAACAAATTACTTTAAAAATGTAGCAAAACAACTAAGTTGTATATCTTGTTAGACTACACTAACTAGGAATGTTTGAACTTGCTGCACTCAACCATCTTTGTAGAAAAGCAACTGATTCCTAGAACCGAACTAGCTTATTTCACACAGTACAGTGTTTGGCAATGAAGATGTTTCTTTTCTAAACAAACCACTTTAGGAATGAGTAGAATCTACTAAGTTGTATATATTGTTAGATTACACAAACAAGGAAAGTTTGAAGTTGCTGCACTCAACCTTCTTCGTAGGAAAGCAACTGATTCCTAGATACGAACTACCTTATTTCACACAGTACATTGTTCGGCAATGAAGATGTTTGTTTTCTAAAAAAACAGCTTTAGAAATCAGGCGAATCTACTAAGATGTACATCTTGTTAGATTACACAAACAAGGAAAGTTTGAAGTTGCTTCATTCAACCTACTTTGTAGGAAAGCAACTGATTACTAGAATCAACTAGTTAATTTCACACAGTACTGTGGTCGGCAATGAAGATGTTTGTTTTCTAAAAAAACTACTTTAGAAATGAAGCGAAACTAGAAACTTGTACATCTTGTTAGATTTCACAAACTAGCAAAGTTTGAAGTTGCTGCACTGCACCATTTTTGAAGAATGCAACTGATTCCTAGAACCGAACTAGCTTCTTTCACACAGTTTAGTGTTAGGAATGAAGATGTTTGTTTTCTAAACAAACTACTTCAGAAATGAAGGGAAACTAGTAAGTTGTACATCTTGTTAGATTACACTAACTAGGAATGATTGAACTTGCTGCACTCATTCATCTTTGTTGAAAAGCAACTTGTTTGGAGAACCGAACTAGCTTATTTGACACAGTATCGTCTTCGCCAATGAAGATGTTTGTTTTCTAAACAAACTACTTTAGAAATGCAGCGAAACTACTAAGTTGTACGTCTTGTTAGAATACACTAACTAGGAATGTTTGAACTTGCTGCACTCAAACATCTTTATAGAAGAGGACCTGCTTCCCAGAACCGAACTAGCTTATTTTACACAGTACAGTGTTCGGCAATGAAGATGTTTGTTTTCTAAACAAACTACTTTAGAAATGAAGCGAAATCAATAAGTTGTACATCTTGTTAGATTACACAACTCTGAATGTTTGAAGTTGCTGCACCCAATCATATATGAAAAAAACAACTGATTCCTAGAACTGAACTAGCTTCTATCACAGAGTACAGTGCTCGGCAATGAAGATGTTTTCTTTCTAAACAAACTCCTTTAACAATGAAACAAAAGTACTAAGTTATTCATCGTGTTAGTCTAGACTAACTAGGAGTGTTTGAAGGTGCTGCACTCAACCATCTTTGTAGTAAAGCAACTTATTCCTAGAACTTAACTAGCTTATTTCACACATTGCAGAGTTTGGGAATGAAGATGTTTGAATTCTAAACAAACTGCTTTAGAAATGAGTCCAATCTACTAAGTCGTACATCTTGTTAGATTAAACAAATTAGGAAAGTTTGAAGTTGCTTCACTCAACCTTGTTAGTAGGAATGCTACTGCTTCCTGGAACCGAACTAGCTTTTTTCACACAGTACAGTGTTCGGCAAAGAAGATGTTTGTTTTCTACACAAACTACTTTAAAAATGAAGTGAAACAAGGAAGTTGTACATCTTGTTAGACTACACTAGCTAGGAATGTTTGAACTTGCTGCACTCAATCATCTTTGAAGAAAAGCAACTGATTCAGAGAAACGAACTAGCTTCTTTCACACTGTACAGTGTTCGGCAATGAAGACTTTTGTTTTGTAAACAAACTACTTTAGAAATGCAGCAAAACTACTAAGTTGTACATCTTGTTAGACTACACTAACTAGGTATGTTTGAACTTGCTGCACTCAACCATCTTTATAGAAAAGCAACTGATTCCTAGAACCCAACAAGCTTATTTTAACAGTACAGAGTTTGGAAACAAAGATGTTTTTTTTCTAAAGAAACTACTTTAACAAAGCGAAACTAGTATGTTGTACATCCTGTTAGTCTACACTAACTATGGGTGTTTGAACTGGCTGCGCTCAACCATCTTCGTAGAAGAGCAACCGATTCCTAGAACCGAACTAGCTTATTTCACACAGTACAGTGTTTGGCAATGAAGATGTTTGTTTTCTAAACAAACTACTTTAACAATGAAGTGAAACTAGTAAGTTGTAAATCTTGTTAGATTCCACTAAGGAGGAATGATTGAATTTGCCTCATTCGACCATCTTTGTAGTAAAGCAACTGATTCCAAGAACCAAAGTAGCTTCTTTCACACAGTACAGTGTTCGTCAAAGAAGATGTTTGTTTTCTACACAAACTACTTTAGAAATGAAACGAATCTACTAAGTTGCACATCTTCTTAGATTACACAAACTAGGAATATTTTGTTTCTGCACTCAACCTTGTTAGTAGGAATGCTACTTCTTCCTGGAACCGAACTAGCTTCTTTCACACAGTACAGTTTTCGGCAATGAAGATGTTTGTTTTCTCAACAAACTACCTTAGAAATGAAGCCAAACTAGTAAGTTGTACATCTTGTTAGATTACACCACCTAGGAATGTTTGAACTTGCTGCACTCAATCATCTTTGTAGAAAAGCAACTGATTCGTAGAACTAAACTAGCTTATTTCACACAGTACAGTGTTCGGCAAAGACATTGTTTGTTTTCTAAACAAACTGCTTTATAAATGAAGCAAAACCAGTACGTTTTGCATCTTGTTACATTACACTCACTAGGAAATATTGAAGTTGATGCACTGAACCATCTCCGTAGTAAAGCAACTGATTCCTAGAACCAAACTAGCTTATTTCACACATTACAGAGTTCGGGAATGAAGATGTTTGTTTTCTAAACAAACTCCTTTAGAAATACAGGGAAACTACTATGTTATACATCTTGTTAGATTACACTAACTCGGAATGTTTGAACTTGCTGCACTCAACCATCTTTAGAGAAAAGCAACTGATTCGTAGAACCGCACTAGCTTATTTCACACAGTACAGTGTTCGGCAATTAAGATGTGTGTTTTCTAAACAAACTACTTTAGAAATGAGGCCAATCTACTAAGTTGTACATCTTGTTAGATTAAACAAACTAGGAAAGTTTGAAGTTGCTGCACTCAACCATCTTCCTAGTAAAGCAACTGATTCCTAGAAACGAAGTAGCTTATTTCACACAGTACAGTGTTCGGACATGGAGAGGTTTGTGTTCTAAAAAACTACTTTAGAAATGAAGTTAAACTAGTAAGTTTTACAACTTGTTAGATTACACAAAATTGCAATGATTGAACTTGCTGCCCTCAATCATCTTTGTAGAAGAGCAACTGATTCGGAGAACAGAACTAGATTATTTGAGACAGTATAGTGTTCGGCAATGAAGATGTTTGTTTTCTAAAAAACTACTTTAGAAATGAAGCAAAATTCGTTAGTTGTACATCTTGTTACATTACACTAACTAGGAATGTTTGAACTTGCTGCACTCAATCATCTTTGAAGAAAAGCAACTCATTCGAGAACTGAATTAGCTTCTTTCACACAGTACAGTGTTCGGCAATGAAGATGTTTTCTTTCTAAACAAACTACTTTAACAATGAAGCGAAAGTAGTAAGTTGTTCATCTTGTAGGTCTACACTAACTAGGAGTGTTTGAAGTTGCTGCACTCAACCATCTTCGTAGTAAAGCAAGTGATTCCTAGAACTGAACTAGCTTATTTCACACATTGCAGAGTTCGGGAATAAAGATGTTTGTTTTCTAAACAAAATACTTTAGAAAAGAGGCCAATCTATAAGCTGTACATCTTGTTAGATTACACAAACAGCGAAAGTTTGACGTTTCTGCACTCAACCATCTTTGGAAAGTAAAGTAAGTCATTCCTAGAAACGAAGTAGCTTATTTCACACAGTACAATGTTTAGAAATGAAGATGTTCATTTTTTAAAAAACTACTATAGAAATGAAGCGAAAGTAGAAAATTGTACCTCTTGTTAGATTACACTAAAGAGGAATGTTTGAACTTGCTGCACTCAACCTTGTTAGTAGGAATGCTATTGATTCCTAGAACTGAACTAGCTTCTTTCACACAGTACAGGGTTCGGCAATGAAGATGTTTGTTTTCTACACAAACTACTTTAGAAATGAAGCGAATCTACTAAGTTGTACATCTTGTTAGATTATACTAACTCAGAATGTTTGAACTTGCTGCACTCAACCATCTTTAGAGAAAAGCAACTGATTCATAGAACCGAACTAGGTTATTTCACACAGTACAGTGTTCGGCCATGAAGATGTTTGTTTTCTAAACAAACTACTTTAAAAATGAAGCAAAACTAGTAAGTTGTAAATCTTGTTAGATTAAAGTAACTAGGAATGTTTGAACTTGCTGCACTCAATCATCTTCGTAGTAAAGCAACTGACTCCTAGAGCCGAACTAGCTTATTTCACACAGTACAGTGTTCGGCAAAGAAGATGCTTTCTAAACAAACAACTTTAGAAATGAAGCAAAATTACTAAGTTGTATATCTTCTTAGCTTACACTAACTAGGAAAGTTTAAAGTTGCTGCACTCAACAATCTTCGTAGTAAAGCAACTCATTCCTAGAAACTAAGTAGCTTATTTCACACAGTACAGTATTCAGAAAAGAAGATGTTGTTTTCTAAAAAACTACTTTAGAAATGAAGCGAAACTAGTAAGTTGTACCTCTTGTTAGATTACACTAACTAGGAATGTTTGAACTTGCTGCACTCAACCTTGTTCGTAGGAATGCTACTGATTCCTAGAACCGAACTAGCTTCCTTTACACTGTACAGTGTTCAGCAATGAGGATGTTTGTTTTCTACAGAAACTACTTTACAAATGATGCGAATCTACTAAGTTTTACATCGTGTTGGATTACACAAACTAGGATAGTTTTAAGTTGCTGCACTCAACTTTGTTAGTAGGAATGCTACTGCTTCCTGGAAGTGAACTAGCTTCTTTCACACAGTATAGTGTTCAGCAATGAAGATTTTTTTTTCTAAACAAACTACTTTTGAAATGAGGCCAATCTACTAAGTTGTACATCTTGTTAGAATACACTAACTAGGAATGTTTGAACTTGCTGCACTCAACCATCTTTATAGAAAAGCAACTGATTCCTAGAACCAAACTAGCTTCTTTCACACTGTACAGTGTTTGGCAATGAAGATGTTTGTTTTATAAACAAATGACTTTAGAAATGAAGTGAAACTAGCATGTTGTACATCATGTTAGATTACCCTAAGTAGGAATGATTGAACTTGCTGCACTCAATCATCTTTGTAGAAAATCAAATGATTCGGAGAACCAAACTAGCTTCTTTCACACAGTACAGTGTTCAGCAATGAAGATGTTTGTTTTCTAATCAAACTACTTTAGAAATGAGTCCAATCTACTAAGTTGTACATCTTGTTCGATTACACTAACTCGGAATGTTTGAACTTGCTGTACTCAATCGTCTTTGAAAAAAAAAATTGATTCCTAGAACCGAACTAGCTTATTTCACACATTCCAGAGTTTGAGAAAGAAGATGTTTGTTTTCTAAACAAACTACTTAGAAATTAGGCCAATCTACTATCTTTTACATCTTGTTAGATTACACAAACTAGGAAAGTTTGAAGTTGCTGCACTCAACCATCTTCGTAGTAAAGCAACTGATTCCTAGAAATGAAGCAGCTTATTGCACACAGTACAGTGTTCGGAAATGAAGATGTTTGTTTTCTAAAAAACTATTTTAAAAATGAAGCGAAACTAGTAAGTTGTACATCTTGTTAGATTACACTAACTAGGAATGTTTGAATTTACTGCACTCAATTATCTTTAAAGAAAAGCAACTGATTCGGAGAACCGAACTGGCTTCTTTCACACTGTACAGTGTTAGGCAATAAAGACGTTTCTTTTCTAAACAAACTACTTTAGAAATGAAGCAAAACTAGTAAGTTGTACATCTTGTTACATTACACTGAGTAGGAATGATTGAAGTTGCCATACTAAACCATCTTCGTAGTAAAACAACTGATTCCTAAAACCAAACTAGCTTATTTCAGACCGTACAGGTTTCGGCAATGAAGATGTTTGTTTTCTAAACAAACTGCTTTAGAAATGAAGTGAAACTGGTAAGTGGTACATCTAGTTAGATTACAGTAACTAGGAATGTTTAAACTTGCTGTACTCAATCATCTTTGTAGAAAAGCAAATGATTCATAGAACCGAACTAGCTCATTTCACACATTCCAGAGTTCGGGAATGAAGATGTTTGTTTTCTAAACAAACTACTTTAGAAATGAGGCCAATCTACTAACTTGTACATCTTGTTAGATTACACAAACTAGGAAAGTTTGAAGTTGCTGCACTCAACCATCTTCGTAGTAAAGCAACTGATTCCTAGAAACGAAGCAGCTTATTGCACACAGTACAGTGTTCAGAAATGAAGATATTTGTTTTCTAAAAAACTATTCTAAAAATGAAGCGAAACTAGTAAGTTGTACCTCTTGTTAGATTACACTAACTAGGAAAGTTTTAAGATGCGGCACTCAACCATCTTCGTAGTAAAGCAACTCATTCCTAGAAACGAAGTAGCTTATTTCACGCAGTACAATGTTCAGAAATGAAGATGTTTGTTTTCTAAAATACTACTTTAGAAATGAAGCTAAACTAGAAAGTTGTACGTCTTGTTAGATTACACTAACTAGGAATGTTTGAACTTGCTGCACTCAAACTTGTTAATAGGAGTGCTAATGCTTCCTGGAACCGAACTAGCTTCTTTCACACACCACAGTGTTTGGTAATGAAGATATTTGTTTTCTAATCAATGTACTTTAGAAATAAGGCCAATCTAGTAAGTTGTACATCTTGTTAGATTAAAAAAACTAGGAAAGTTTGAAGTTGCTGCACTTCACCATCTTTGTAGTAAAATAACTGATTCGTAGAAACGAAGTACCTTATTTCACACAGTACAGTGTTCAGAAATGAAGATGTTTGTTTTTTAAAAAACTACTTTAGAAATGCAGCGTAACCACTAAGTTGTACATGTTGTTATACTACACTAACTAGAAATGTTTGAACTTGCTGCACTCAACCATCTTTATAGAAAAGCAACTGATTCCTAGAACCGAACAAGCTTATTTTACACAATACAATGTTCGGCAATGAAGATGTTTGTTTTCTCAACAAACTACTTTAGAAATGAAGAGAAACTAGTAAGTTGTACCTCTTGTTAGATTACACTAAGTAAGAAAGATTGAACTTGCTGCACTCAACCATCGTCGTAGTAAAGCAACTGATTCCTAGAACCGAACTAGCTTATTTTACGCAGTACAGTGTTTGGCATTGAAGATGTTTGTTTTCTAAACAAAATACTTTAACAATAACTAGTAAATTGTACATCTTTTTAGTGTACACTAACTAGGAGTGTTTGAACTTGCTGCACTAAACCATCTTCGTAGAAAACCAACGGATTCCTAGAACCGAACTAGCTTATTTCACACAGTACAGTGTTCAGAAATGAAGATGCTTGTTTTCTAAACAAACTACTTTAGAAATGCAGCGAAACTACTAACTTGTACATCTTGTTAGACTACACTAACTAGGAATGTTTGAACTTGCTGCACACAACCATTGTCGAGAAAAGCAACTGATTCCTAGAAATGAAGTAGCTTATTTCACACAATACAGTGTTAGGCAATGAAGATGTTTGTTTTCTAAACAAACTACTTTAACAATGAAGCGAAACTAGTAAGTTGGACATCTTGTGAGATTACACTAACTAGGAATATTTGAACTTGCTGCACTCAATCACCTTTGAAGAAAAGCAACTGATTCCGAGAACCGAACTAGCTTCTTTCACACAGTACAGTGTTTGGCAATGAAGATGTTTTCTTTCTAAACAAACTACTTTCACAATGAAGCGAAACTAGTAAGTTGTTCATCTTGTTAGTCTACACGAACTAGGAGTGTTTAAAGTTGCTGCACTCAACCATCTTCGTAGTAAAGCAACTGATTCCTGCAAGCGAACTACCTTAATTCACACATTGCAGAGTTCGGGAATGAAGATGTTTGTTTTCTAAACCTACTGCTTTAGAAATGAGGCCAATCTACTAAGTTGTACATATTGTTAAATTACACATAATATGAAAGTTTGAAGTTCCTGCACTCCACCATCTTCGTAGTAAAGCAACTGATTCCTAGAAACGAAGTAGCTTCTTTCACAAAGTACAGTGTTTGGCAATGAAGACATTTGTTTTCTAAACAAACTACTTTAACAATGAAGGAAACTAGTAAGTTGTACATCTTGTTAGTCTACACTAACTAGGAGTGTTTAAACTTGCTGGATTCATCCATCTTCGTCGAAAACCAACCGATTCCTACAACCGAACTAGCTTATTTCACACAGTACAGTGTCCGGCAATGAAGATGTTTGTTTTCTAAACAAACTACTTTTAAAATCAAGCGAAACTGGCAAGTTGTACATGTTGTTAGATTACACAAACAAGGAAAGTTTCAGGTTGCTGCACTGAAGCTTCTTTTTAGGAGAGCAACAGATTATTAGAACCAAACTAGCTTATTTCACACAGTACAGTATTTGGGAATGAAAATGTTTGTTTTCTAAACAAACTACTTTAGAAATGTGGCGAATCTACTAAGTTGTACATCTTGTTAGATTACACTAACTAGGAATATTTGAATTTGCTTCACTCAACCATCTTTGTAGAAAATCAACTGATTCCTAGAACCAATGTAGCTTATTTCACACAGTACAGTGTTTGGCAATGAAGATGTTTGTTTTCTAAACAAACTACTTTAGAAATGAAGCGAAACTAGTAAGTTTTACATCTTGTTAGATTACACTAACTAGGAAATATTGAAGTTGCTGCACTCAACCATCTTCGCAGTAAAGCAACTGATTCCTAGAACTGAACTAGCTTATTTCACACAGTACAGTGTTCGGCAATGAAGATGTTTGTTTTCTAAGCAAACTACTTTAGAAATGAAGGGAAATTAGTAGGTTGTACATCTTGTTAGATTACACTAACTAGGAATGTTTGAACTTGCTGCACTCAATCATCCTTTAAGAAAAGCAACTGATTCCGAGAACCAAACTAGCTTCTTTCACACAGTACAGTGTTTGGCAATGAAGATGTTTTCTTTCTAAACAAACTACTTTAACAATGAAGCGAAACTAGTAAGTTGTTCATCTTGTTAGTCTACACGAACAAGGAGTGTTTGAATTTGCTGCACTCAACCATCTTCGTAGTAAAGCAACTGATTCCTAGAACCGAACAAGCTTATTTCACAGATTGCAGAGTTCAGGAATGAAGGTATTTGTTTTCCAAAGAAACTACTTTAGAAATGAGGCCAATCTACTAAGTTGTACATCTTGTTAGATTACACAAAGTAGGAAGGTTTGAAGTTGCTGCACTCAACCATCTTCGTGGTAAAGCAACTGATTGCTAGAAACGAAGTAGCTTCTTTCACAAAGTACAGTGTTCGGCAATGAAGATGTTTGTTTTCTAAACAAACTACTTTAACAATGAAGGAAAGTAGTAAGTTGTACATCTTGTTAGACTACACTAACTAAGAGTGTTTGAACTGGCTGCACTCAACCATCTTTGTCGAAAACAAACCGATTCCTAGAACCGAACAAGCTTATTTCACACAGTACAGTGTCCACGAATGAAGATGTTTGTTTTCTAAACAAACTACTTTTAAAATCAAGCGAATAATGGAAGTTGTACATGTTGTTAGATTCCACAAACAAGGAAGTTTGAGGTTGCTGCACTGAAGATTCTTTTTAGGAAAGCAACTGATTCTTAGAACCAAACTATCTTATTTCACACAGTACAGCATTCAGGAATGAAGATGTTTGTTTTCTAAACAAACTACTTTAGAAATGTGGCGAATCTACTAAGTTGTATTTCTTGTTAGATTACACTAACTAGGAATATTTGAATTTGCTGCACTCAGCCATCTTTGTAGAAAATCAACTGATTCCTGGAACCGAACTAGCTTCTTTCACACAGTACAGGGTTTGGCAATGAAGAAGTTTGTTTTCTAAAGAAACTACTTTAGAAATGAAGTTAAACTAGTAAGTTGTACCTCTTGTTAGATTACACTAACTAGGAATTTTTGAACTTGCTGCACTCAATCATCTTTGAAGAAAAGCAACTGATTCGTAGAACCGAACTATCTTCTTTCACACAGAACAGTGTTCGGCAATGAAGACGTTTGTTTTCTAAACAAACTACTTTAGAAATGAAGCGAAACTAGTAAGTTGTACATCTTGTTACATTAGACTAACTAGAAATGTTTGAACATGCTGCACTCAATCATCTTAAAAAAAAAAACTTATTCCTAGAACCGAACTAGCTTCTTTCACACAGTACAGTGTGCGGCAATGAAGATGTTTGTTTTCTAAACAAACTACTTTAGAAATGAAGCGAAACTAGTAAGTTGTACATCTTGTAAGATTACACTAACTAGGAATGTTTGAACTTGCTGCACTAAATCATCTTTGTAGAAAATCAACTGATTCTTAGAACCGAACTAGCTTATTTCACACAGTACAATGTTCGACAATGAAGATGTTTGTTTTCTAAACAAACTACTTTAGAAATGAAGTGAAACTAGTAAGTTGTACCGCTTGTTAGATTACACTACCTAGGAAACATTGAAGTTGCTGCACTCAACCATCTTCGTAGTAAAGCAACAGATCCTGGAACCGAACTACCTTATTTCACACAGTACAGTGTTGGGCAATGAAGATGTTTGTTTTCTAAACAAACTACTTTAGAAATGAAGCAAAACTAGTAAGTTGTACCTCTTGTTAGATTACACTAACTAGGAATGTTTGAACTTGCTGCACTCAATCATCTTTGAAGAAAAGCAACTTATTCGTAGACCCGAACTAGCTTCTTTCACACAGTACAATTTTCAGCAATGAAGATGTATACTTTCTAATCAAACTCCGTCAACAATGAAGCAAGACTACTAAGTTGTACATCTTGTTAGTCTACAGTAACTAGGAGTGTTTCAAGTTGCTGCACTCAACCATCTTTATAGAAAAGCAACCGATTCCTAGAACCGTACTAGCTTATTTCACACATTACAGAGTTTGGCAATGAAGATGTTTGTTTTCTGCACAAACTACTTTGGAAATTAAGCGAATCTACTAAGTTGTACATCTTGTCAAATTACACAAACTAGGAAAGATTCAATTTGCTTCACTCAACTTTGTTAGTAGGAATGCTACTGATTCCTGGAACCGAACTAGCTTCTTTCACACAGTACAGTGTTCTGCAATGAAGATGTTTGTTTTCTAAACAAACTACTTTTAAAATCAAGCGAAACTAGCAAGTTGTACATCTTGTTAGATTACACTAACTAGGAATGTTTGAACTTGCTGAACTCAATCATGTTTTAGAAAAGCAACTGAATCATAGAACCGAACTAGCTTATTTCACACAGTTTAGTGTTCCTCAATGAAGATGTTTGTTTACTAAACAAACTACTTTAGAAATGAAGTGAAACTAGTAAGTTGTACCTCTTGTTAGATTACAGTAAGTACGAAATTTGAAGTTGCTGCACTCAACCATTTTGTAGTTGCTGCACTCAACCATCTTATTTCAGTAAATCGCAAGATGTTTGATTCCTAAAAAAACTTTTAAAATAGCTTATTTCACACAGTACAGTGTTCGGCAATGAAGATGTTTGTTTTCTAAAAAAAAAAACTTTAGAAATGAAGCCAATCTAGTAAGTTGTATATCTTGTTAGATTGCACAAACTAGGAAACTTTCAAGTTGCTGCACTCAACCTTGTTCGTAGGAATGCTACTGATTCCTAGAACCGAACTAGCTTCTTTCACACAGTACAGTGTTCGGCAATGAAGATGTTTGTTTTCTAAACAAAGTACTTTAGAAATGAAGCGAAACTACTAAGTTGTACATCTGGTTAGATTATACTAAATAGGAAAGTTTTAAGTTGCTGCACCCAGCCATCCTCCTAGTAAAGCAACTGATTCCTAGAACTGAACTAGCTTATTTCACACAGTACAATATTCGGCATTGAAGGTGTTTGTTCTCTAAACAAACTACTTTAGAAAGGAGGCGAATCTACTAAATTGTACATTTTGTTAGATTACACAAACTAGGAAAGTTTGAAGTTGCTGCACTCAACCTAGCTGAGAGGAATGCTACTGATTCCTAGAACCAAACGAGCTTCTTTCACACAATACAGTGTTCGGCAATGAAGATCTTTGTTTTCTAAACAAACTACTTTAAAAATGAAGCGAAACTAGGAAGTTGTACATCTTCTTAGACTACACTAACTAGGAATGTTTGAAATTGCTGCACTCAATAATCTTTGAATAAAAGCAAGGGTTTTGGAGAATCGAACTAGCTTCTTTCCCACTGTACAGTGTTCGGCAATGAAGACGTTTGTTTTCTAAACAAACTACATTAACAATGAAGGGAAACTAGTATGCTGTACATCTTGGTAGTCTACACTAACTAGGAGTGTTTGAACTTGCTGCACTCAACCATCTTCGTAGAAAAGCAACCGATTCCTAGAACCTAACTAAGTTATTTCACACATTACAGAGTTTGGCAATGAAGATGTTTGTTTTCTGCATAAACTTCTTTAGAAATTAAGCGAATCTACTAAGTTGTACATCTTGTTAGATTACACAAACTAGGAAAGTTTGAATTTGCTTCACCCAACATTGTTAGTAGGAATGCTACTGATTCCTGGAACCGAACTAGGTTCTTTCACACAGTACAGTGTTCTGTAATGAAGATGTTTGTTTTCTAAACAAACTACTTTTAAAATCAAGTGAAACTAGAAAGTTGTACATGTTGTTAGATTACACAAACAAGGAAAGTTTCAGGTTGCTGCACTGATGCTTCTTTTTAGGAAAACAACTGGTTTCTAGAACCAAACTAGCTTATTTCACACAGTAAAGTGTTCAGTAATGAAGACGTTTGTTTTCTAAACAAACTACTTTAGAAATGTGGCGTATCTACTACGTTGTACATCTTGTTAGATTACACTAACAAGGAATATTTGAATTTGCTGCACTCAACCATCTTTGTAGAAAATCAATTGATTCCTAGAACGAATGTAGCTTATTTCACACAGTACAGTGTTCGGCAATGATGTTTGTTTTCTAAACAAACTACTTTAGTAATGAAGCGAAACTAGTAAGTTTTACATCGTGTTAGATTAAACTAACTAGGAAATATTGAAGGTGCTGCACTCAACCATCTTCGTAGTAAAGCAACTGATTCCTAGAACCGAACTAGATTATTTTACTCTGTACAGTGTTCTGCAATGAGGATGATTGTTTCCTAAACAAACTACTTTAGAAATGAAGGGAAATTAGTAGGTTGTACATCTTGTTAGATTACACTAACTAGGAATGTTTGAACTTGCTGCACTCAATCATCTTTGAAGAAAAGGAACTGATTCCAAGAACCGAACTACCTTCTTTCACACAGTACAGTGTTTGGCAATGAAGATGTTTTCTTTCTAAACAAACTACTTTTACAATGAAACGAAACTAGTAAGTTGTTCATTTGTTAGTCGACACTAACTAGGAGTCTTTGAAGTTGCTGCACTCAACCATCTTCGGAGTAAAGCAACTGATTCCTAGAACCAAACTAGCTTATTTCACACATTGCAGAGTCTGGGAATGAAGATGTTTTTTTTTTTTTTCTAAAGAAACTACTTTAGAAATGAGGCCAATCTACTAAGTTGTACATCTTGTTAGATTACACAAACTAGGAAAGTTTGAAGTTGCTGCACTCAACCATCTTCGCAGTAAAGCAACTGATTCCTAGAAATGAAGTAGCTTATTTCATACAGTACAGTGTTCGGGAATGAAGATGTTCGTTTTCTAAAAAACTACTTTAGAAATGAACCGGAACTAGTAAGTTGTACCTCTTGTTAGATTACAGTAACTAGGAATGTTTGAACTTGCTCCACTCAATCATCTTTGAAGAAAAGCAACTGATTCTGAGAACCCAACTAGCTTATTTTACACAGTACAGTGTTCGGCAATGAAGATGCTTGTTTTCTAAACAAACTACTTTAACAATGAAGCAAAACTAGTAAGCTGTACATCTTGTTAGTCTACACTAACTAGGAGTGTTTGAACTTGCTGCACTCAACCTTCTTTGTAGAAAACCAACTGATTCCTAGAACCGAAGTAGCTTATTTCACAGAGTACTGTGTTCGGCAATGAAGGTGTTTGCTTTCTAAACAAAGTACATTAGAAATGCAGCGAAACTACTAAGTTGTACATCTTGTTAGACTACATTAACTAGGATGTTTGAACTTGCTTCACTCAGCCATCTTTAGAGAAAAGCAACTGATTCCTAGAAATGAAGTAGCTTATTTCACACAGTATAGTGTTTGGAAATGAAGATGTTCATTTTCTAAAAAACTACTTTAGAAAGGAAGCGAAACTAGTAAGTTGTACCTCTTCTTAGATTACACTAACTAGAAATGTTTGAACTTGCTGCACTCAACCATCTTTATAGAAAAGCAACTGATTCCTAGAACCGAACCAGCTTCTTTCACACAGTACAGTGTTCAGCAATGAAGATGTTTGTTTTCTAAACAAACCACTTTTGAAATGAAGCAAAACTAGTAAGTTGTACATCATGTTAGATTACCCTAAGTAAGACTGATTGAACTTGCTGCACTCAATCATCTTATTAGAAAAGCAAATGATTCCTAGAAGAGAACTAGCTTCTTTCACGCAGTACAGTGTTTGGCAATGAAGATGTTTTCTTTCTAAACAAACTCCTTTAACAATGAAGCAAAACTAGTAAGTTGTTCATCTTGTTAGTCTACACTAACTAGGAGTGTTTCAAGTTGCTGCACTCCACCATCTTTATAGAAAAGCAATTAATTCCTAGAACAGAACTAACTTATTTCAGGCAGTACATTGTTCGGCAATGAAGATGTTTGTTTTCTACACAAACA
The DNA here is from genome assembly GCA_036365145.1 of Orientallactaga sibirica. Taxonomy (NCBI): domain Eukaryota; kingdom Metazoa; phylum Chordata; class Mammalia; order Rodentia; family Dipodidae; genus Orientallactaga; species Orientallactaga sibirica. The sequence continues at coordinate 22,449 of JAEOAD010001082.1, read as the reverse complement.
ACTTTAGAAATGAAGCGAATCTAGGAAGTTGTACATCTTGTTAGATTACACAAACTGGGAAAGTTTGAAGTTGCTGCACTCAACCTTGTTAGTAGGAATGCTACTGATTACTGGAACCGAACTAGCTTTTTTCACACAGTAGAGTGTTCTGAAATGAAGATGTTTGTTTTCTGAACACACTACTTTAGAAAAGAAGCGAAACTAGTAAGTTGTGCATCTTGTTAGATTACACTAACTCAGAATGTTTGAACTTGCTGTACTCAATCATCTTTGAAAAAAAAAACTGATTCCTAGAACTGAACTAGCTTATTTCACACAGTACAGTGTTCGGCAATGAAGATGTTTTCTTTCTAAACAAACTAACAATGAAGGGAATCTACTAAGTTGTTCATCTTGTTAGTCCACACTAACTAGGAGTGTTTGAAGTTGCTGCACTGAACCATCTTCGTAGTAAAGCAACTGATTCCTAGAACCGGACTAGCTTATTTAAGACATTGCAGAGTTCAGGAATGAACTAGGAATGTTTGAACTTGCTGCCCTCAACCTTGTTCTTAGTAATGCTACTGATTCCTAGAACCGCACTAGCTTCTTTCACACAGTACAGTGTTCAGCAATGAAGACGTTTGTTTTCTACACAAACTACTTTAGAAATGAAGCGAATCTACTAAGTTGTACATCTTGTTAGATTACACAAACTGGGAAAGTTTGAAGTTGCTGCACTCAACCTTGTTAGTAGGAATGCTACTGTTTCCTGGAACTGAACTAGCTTCTTTCACACAGTACAGTGTTCGGCCAAGAAGATGTTTGTTTTCTACACAAACTACTTTAGAAATGAAGCGAACCTAGTAAGTTGTACATCTTGTTAGATTACACTAACTCAGAATGTTTGAACTTGCTGCACTCAACCATCTTTAGAGAAAATCAACTGATTCGTAAAACCGAACTAGGTTATTTCACACAGTACAGTGTTAGGCAATGAGGATGTTTGTTTTCTTAACAAGCTACTTTAGAAATGAAGCAAAATTAGTAAGTTCTACATCTTGTAGGATTACACTAACTAGGAATGTTTGAACTTGCTGTACTCAATCATCTTTGGAGAAAAACAACTGATTCCTAGAACCGAAGTAGGTCCTTTCACACAGTACAGTGTTTGGCAATGTAGATGTTTTCTTTTTAAACAAACTCCTTTAACAATGAAGCAAAACTAGTAAGTTGTACATCTTCTTAGTCTACACTAACTAGAAGTGTTTGAAGTTGCTGCACTACACCATCTTTATTGAAAAGCAACTGACTCCTAGCACCGAACTAACTTATTTCATACAGTACATTGTTCGGCAATGAAGATGTTTGTTTTCTACACAAACTACTTTAGAAATGAAAGGAATCTACTAAGTTGTACATCTTGTTTGATTACACAAACTGGGAAAGTTTGAAGTTGCTGCACTCAACCTTGTTAGTAGGAATGCTACTGATTCCTGGAACCGAACTAGCTTCTTTCACACAGTACAGTGTTCTGCAATGAAGATGTTTGTTTTCTAAACAAACTACTTTTGAAATGAAGCGAAAGTAGTAAGTTGTACATCTTGTTAGATTACACTAACTCGGAACGTTTGAACTTGCTGCACTCTACCATCTTTCGAGAAGAGCAACTGATTTGTAGAACCGAAATAGCTTATTTCACACAGTACAGTGTTTGGCAATGAAGATGTTTGTTTTCTAATCAAACTACTTTAGAAATGAGGCCAATCTACTAAGTTGTAAGTCTTGTTAGATTAAATAAACTAGGAAAGTTTGAAGTTGCTGCACTCAACCATCTTCGTAGTAAAGCCAACTGATTCTTAGGAACGAAGTAGCTCATTTCACACAGTACAGTGTTGTGCAATGAAGATGTTTGTTTTCTAAAGAAACTACTTTAGAAATGAAGCGAAATTTGTAAGTTGTACATCTTGTCGGATTACAATAACTAGGAATGTTTAAACTTGCTGTACTCAATCACCTATAAAAAAAAAACAACTGATTCCTAGAACCGAACTAGCTTCTTTCACACAGTACAGTGTTTGGCAATGAAGATGTTTTCTTTCTAAACAAACTAACAATGAAGCGGAACTACTAAGTTGTTCATCTTGTTAGTCTACAATAACTAGGAGTGATTGAAGTTGCTGCACTCAACCATCTTCGTAGTAAAGCAAATGATTCCTAGAACCGAACTAGCTTACTTAACACATTGCAGAGTTTGGGAATGAAGATGTTTGTTTTCTAAACAAACTACTTTAGAAATGAGGCCAATCCATTAAGTTGTACCTCTTGTTAGATTCAAAAAACTAGGAAAGTTTGAAGTTGTTGCACTCAACCATCTTCGTAGTAAAGCAACTGATTCCTAAAACGAAGTAGCTAATTTCACACAATACAGTGTTCGGAAATGAAGATGTTTGTTTTCTAAAAAAGTACTTCAGAAATGAAGCGAAACTAGTAAGTTGTACGTCTTGTTAGAGTACATTAACTAGGAATATTTGAACTTGCTGCACTCAATCATCTTTGAAATAAAAAACTGATTCCTAGAACCGAACTAGCTTATTTCACACAGTACAGTGTTCAGCAATGAAGATGTTTTCTTTCTAAAGAATCTAATAATGAAGAGAAACTACTAACTTGTTCATCTTTTTAGTGTACACTAACTAGGAGTGTTTGAAGTTGCTGCACTCAACCATCTTCTTAGTAAAGCAAATGATTCCTAGAACTGAACTAGCTTATTTCACACATTGCAGAGTTCAGGAATGAAGATGTTTGTTTTCTAAGCAAACTACTTAGAAATGAGACCAATCTACTAAGATGTATATCTTGTTAGATTACACAAACTAGGAAAGTTTGAAGTTGCTGCACTCAACCTTGTTTGTAGGAATGCTACCGCTTCCTGGAATGGAACAAGCTTCTTTCACAGAGTACAGTGTTCGGCAAAGAAGATGTTTGTTTTCTACACAAACTACTTTAGAAATGAAGCAAAACTAGTAAGTTGTACATCTTATTAGATTACACTAACTCGGAATGTTTAAACTTGCTGCACTCAATCATCTTTAGAGAAAATCAACTGATTCGTAGAACCGAACTAGGTTATTTCACACAGTACAGTGTTAGGCAATGAAGATGTTTGTTTTCTAAACAGACTACTTTAGAAATGAAGCTAAATTAGTAAGTTTTACATCTTGTAGGATTACACTAACTAGGAATGTTTGAACTTGCTGTACTCAATCATCTTTGGAAAAAAAAACAACTGATTACTAGCACCGAACTAGCTTCTTTCACACAGTACAGTGTTTGACAATGAAGATGTTTTCTTTCTAAAGAAACTACTTTAGAAATGAGGCCAAGCCACTAAGTTGTACATCTTGTTAGATTACACAAACTAGGAATGTTTGAAGTTGCTGCACTCAACCATCTTCGTAATAAAGCAACTGATTCCCAGAAACGAAGCAGCTTATTGCACAAAGTACAGTGTTCAGAAATGAGGATGCTTGTTTTCTAAAAAACTACTTTAGAAATGAAGCTAAACTAGTAAGTTGTACCTCTTGTTAGATTACACTAACTAGGAATGTTTGAACTTACTGCACTCAATCATCTTTAAAGAAAAGCAACTGATTCGGAGACCTGAACTAGCTTCTTTCACACTGTACAGTGTTCGGCAATAAAGACGTTTGTTTTCTAAACAAACAACTTTAGAAATGAGCTGAATATACTAAGTTGTACATCTTCTTAGATTACAAAAACTAGGAAAGTTTGAACTTGCTGCACTCAACCTTCTTCGTAGGAACGCAACTGATTCCTAGAACCGAACTAGGTTATTTCACACAGTACAGTGTTGGGCAATGAAGATGTTTGTTTTCTACACAAACTGCTTTAGAAATGAGGCGAATCTACCAAGTTGTACATCTTATTAGATTACACAAACAAGGAAAGTTTGAACTTGCTGCACTCAACCTTCTTCATAGGAAAGCAACTGATGCCGAGAACCGATCTAGCTTATTTCACACAGTACAGTGTTCGGCAATGAAGATGTTTATTTTCTAAACAAACTGCTTTAGAAATGAGACGAATCTACTAAACTCTATATCTTGTTAGAAGATAGTAACTAGGAATGTTTGAACTTGCTGCACCAACCATCTTCATAGTAAAGCAAGTGATTCCTAGAACTGAACTAGGTTATTTCACACAGTACACTCTTTGGCAATGAAGATGTTTGTTTTCTAAACAAACTACATTTGAGATGAAGCGAATGTACTAAGTTGTACATTTGTTTGATGACAGTAACTATGGATGTTTGAACTTGCTGCACTCAACCATGTTCGTAGTAAACAACTGATTCCTAGAACCGAAGTAGCATATTTCACACAGTACAGTGTTTGGCAATGAAGATGTTTGTATTCTAAACAAACTACTTTAGAAATGATGCGAATATTCTAAGTAGTTAGGTTCTCGGCGTCGGTTGATTTCCTACCAAGAAGGTTGAGTGCTGCCTGTTCAAACTTTGCTAGATAGTGTAATCTAACAAGATATACAAATTAGCACATTCGCCTCATTTCTAATGTAGGTTTTTTTTTTTTTTACAAAACAAACATCTTCATTGCCGAACACTGCACTGTGTGAAATAAGCTACTTCGGTTCTCGGATTCAGTTGCTTTCCTACGAAGGAGGTTGAGTGCAGCAAGTTCAAACTTTCCTTGTTTGTGTAATCTGACAAGAAGTACAACTTAGTAGATTCGGCTCACTTCTAAAGTAGTTTGTTTAAAAACAAACGTCTTCATTGCCTAGCACTGTACTGTGTGTAATAAGCTAGTTCGGTTCTGGGAATGAGTTACTTTTCTACGAACAAGGTTGAGTGCAACAAGTTCAAACTTTCCTTTTTGTGCAATCTAACAAGGTGTACAACTCAGTAGATTCGCCTCATTTCCAAAGTAGTTTGTTTGGAAAACAAAGATCTTCATTACCGTACACTGTACTGTGTGAAATAAGCAGTTCGGTTCTAGGAATCAGTTGCTTTACTACGAAGAAGTTCAAGTGCAGCAAGTTTAAACTTTCCTTGTTTGTGTAATTTAAAAAGATGTACCACTTAGTATATTTGCCTTATTTCTAAAGCAGTTTGTTTAGAAAACAAACATCTTCATTGCCTAACACTGTACTGTGTGAAATAAGCTATGTCGGTTGTCAGAATCAATTGATTTCCTACAAAGAAGGTTGAGTGCAGCAAGCTCAAATTTTCCTTGTTTGTGTAATATAATAAGATGTACAACTTATTAGATTCACCTCATCTCTAAAGTAGTTTCTTTAGAAAACAAACATCTTCATTGACGAACACTGCACAGTGTGAAATAAGCTAGTTCGGTTCTAGGAATCAGTTGCTTTACTACGAAGATGGTTGAGTGCAGCAAGTTCAAACATTCCTAGTTAGTGTCATTTAACAAGATGTACCACTTAGTAGATTCCCCTCATTTCTGACCCAGTTTGTTTAGAAAACAAACATCTTCATTTCTGCACACACTGTACTGTGTGAAATAAGCCAAATCTGTTCTTGGAATCAGTTGTTTTCCTACGAAGAAGGTTGAGTGCAGCAAGTTCAAACTTTCGTTGTTTGTGTTAACTAAAAAGATGTACAAGTTAGTAGAGTCTCCTCATTTCTAAAGCAGTTTGTTTAGAAAACAAACATCTTCATTGCCAAACACTGTAGTGTGTGAAATAAGCTAGATCAGTTCTGGGAATCAGTTGCTTTACTACGAAGAAGGTTGAGTGCAGCAAGTTCAAATTTTCGTTGTTTGTGTAATCTGAAAATATGTACAATTTAGTAAATTCACCTCATCTCTAAAGTAGTTTGTTTAGAAACAAACATATTCATTACCGAACACTGTATTGTGTGAAATAAGCTAATTCGGTTCTAGGAATCACTTGCCTTCCTACGAAGATGGTTGAGTGCAGCAAGTTCAAACTTTCCTTGTTCGTCAAAACTAACAAGATATACAACTTAGTAGATTAGCCTCACGTCGACAGTAGTTTGTTGAGAAAACAAACATCTACATTGCCGAACATTGTACTGTGTGAAATAAGCTAGTTGTCCTCTAGGAATGAATTGCTTTCTTACCAAGACTGTTGAGTGCAGCAAGTTCAAACTTTCCTTGTTTGTGTAATCTAACAAGATGTACAACTTAGTAAATTCACCTCATCTCTAAAGTCGTTTGTTTAGAAAACAAACATATTCATTACCGAACACTGTACTGTGTGAAATAAGGTAATTCGGTTCTAGGAATCACTTGCCTTCCTACGAAGAAGGTTGAGTGCAGCAAGTTCAAACTTTCCTTGTTTGTGTAATCTAACAAGATGTACAAATTAGCAAATTCGCCTCATTTCTAAAGTAGTTTGTTTAGAAAACAAACATCTTCATAACCAAACACTGTACTTTGGGCAATAAGCTAGTTCGCTTGACAGTTTAAGTTGCGTTCCTACGAAGAAGGTTGATTGCAGCAAGTTCAAACTTTACTTGTTTGTGTAATCTAACAAGATGTACAACTTAGTAGATTCGCCTCATTTTTATAATAGTTTGTTTAAAAAACAACCATTTTCATTGTCGAACACTGTACTGTGTGAAAAACGCTAGTTCGGTTCTGGGAATGAGTTACTTTTCTACGAAGAAAGTTGAGTGCAACAAGTTCAAACTGTCCTTGTTTGTGTAACCTAACAAGATGTACAACTCAGTAGAATCGCCTTATTTCTAAAGCAGTATGTTTAGAAAACAAACATCTTCTTTGCCAAGCACTGTACTATGTGAAAGAAGCTAGATCGCTTCTCAGAATCAGTTGCTTTCCTACAAAGAAGGTTGAGTGCTGCAAGTTCAAACTTTCCTTGATTGTGTAATCTAAAACGATGTTTGTTTTCTAAACAAACTACTTTAGAAATGAAGCGAAACTAGTAAGTTGTAAATCTTGTTGTATTACACTAACTAGGAATGTTTGAAGTTGCTGACTCAATCATGTTTGTAGAAAAGCAACTGATTCGTAGAAGCGAACTAGCTTCTTTCACACAGTACAGTGTTCGGCAATGAAGATGTTTGTTTTCTAAACAAACTGCTTTAGAAATGCAGCAAAACTACTAACTTGTACATCTTGTTAGTCTACACTAACTGTGAATGTTTGAACTTGCTGCAATCAAACATCTTTAGAGAAAAGCAACTGATTCCTAGAAACGAAGTAGCTTGTTTGATACAGTACAGTGTGCGGAAGGGAAGATGTTGGTTTTCCAAACAAACTACTTTAGAAACGAATCTAAACTAGTAAGTTGCACATCTTGTTAGTCTACATTAACTAGAAGTGTTTGAACTTGCTGAACTCAACCAACTTCGTATAAAAGCAACTGATTCCTAGAACCGAACTAGCTTACTTCACACAGTACAGTGTCCGGCAATGAAGATGTTTGTTTTCTAAACAAACTACTTTTAAAATCAAGCTAAATTAGCAAGGTGTACATGTTGTTAGATTACACAAACAAGCAAAGTTAGAGGTTGCTGCACTGAAGCTTCTTTTTAGGAAAGCAACTGATTCCTAGAACCACACTAGCTTATTTCACACAGTACAGTGTTCGGCAATGAAGACGTTTGTTTTCTAAACAAACTACTTAAGAAATGTGGCAAATCTACTAAGTTGTATATCTTGTTAGATGACACTAACCAGGAATATTTGAATTTGCTGCACTCAACCATCTTCGCAGAAAATCAACTGATTCCAGGGACCTAACTAGCTTCTTTCACACAGTACAGTGTTCGGCAACGAAGATGTTTGTTTTCTAAACAAACTAATTTAGAAATGAGGCGAATCTACTAAGTTGTAGATCGTGCTAGATTACACAAACTACGAAAGTTTGAAGTTGCTGCACTCAACCTTGTTCGTAGGAATGCTACTGATTCCTAGAACCAAACTAGCTTCTTTCACACAGTACAGTGTTCAGCAATGAAGATGTTTGTTTTCTGAACAAACTACTTTAAAAATGAAGCGAAACTAGGAAGTTGTACATCTTGTTAGTCTACACTAACTAGGAATGTTTGAACTTGCTGCACTCAATCATCTTTGAAGAAAAGTAACTGATTCGGAGAACCGAACTAGCTTCTTTCACATTGTACAGTGTTCGGCAATGAAGACCTTTGTTTTCTAAACAAACTACTTTAGAAATGCAGCGAAACTACTAAGTTGTACATCTTTTTAGACTACACTAACTAGGAATGTTTGAACTTGCTGCACTCAACCATCTTTATAGAAAAGCACCTGATTCCTAGAACCGAACAATCTTATTTTACCCAGTACAGTGTTTGGCAATGAAGATGTTTGTTTTCTAAAGAAACTACTTTAACAATGAAGCAAAACTAGTAAGTTGTACATCTTGTTAGACTACACTAACTGGGAGTGTTTGAACTTGCTGCACTCAACCATCTTTGTAGAAAAGCAACCGATTCCTAGAACTGAACTAGCTTATTTCACAAGGTACAGTGATCGGCAATGAAGATTTTTGTTTTCTATATAAAGTACTTTTTTTTTCTAAATAAACTACTTTTAAAATCAAGCGAAACTATCAAGTTGAACATGCTGTTAGATTACACAAGCAAGGAAAGTTTGAGGTGGCTGCACTGAAGCTTCTCTTTAGGAAAGCAACTGATTCCTAGAACCGAACTAGCTTATTTCACACAGTACAGTGTTCGGGAATGAAGATGTTTGTTTTCTAAAAAACTACTTTAGAAATGAGGCCAATCAACTAAGTGGTACATCTTGTTAGATTAAACAAACTAGGAAAGTTTGAAGTTGCTGCACTCAACCATCTTCGTAGTAAAGCAACTGATTCAGAGTAACGATTAGCTTATTTCACACAGTACAGTGTTCGGAAATGAGGATGTTTGTTTTCTAAAAAACTACTTCAGAAATGAAGTTAAACTAGTAAGTTGTACATCTTGTTAGATTACACTAAGTAGGAATGATTGAACTTGCTGTACTCAGTCATCTTTGTAGAAAAGCAACTGATTCAGAGAACCGAACGAGCTTATTTGACACAGTACAGTGTTCGGCAATGAAGATGTTTTCTTTCTAAACAAAGTACTTTAACAATGAAGCGAAACTAGTAAATTGTTCATCTTGTTAGTCTGCACGAACTAGGAGTGTTTGAAATTGCTGCACTCAACCATCTTCGTAGTAAAGCAACTGATTCCTAGAACCGAACTAGCTTATTTCACACAGTACAGTGTCCGGCAAAGAAGATGTTTGTTTTCTAAACAACCTACTTTTAAAATCAAGCGAAACTAGCAAGTTGTACATGTTGTTAGATTACACAAACAAGGAAAGTTTGAGGTTGCTGCACTGAAACTTCTTTTTAGGAAAGCAACTGATTCTTAGAAAAGAACTATCATATTTCACACACTACAGTATTTGGGATTGAAGATGTTTGTTTTCTAAACAAACTACTTTAGAAATTAGGAGGATCTACTAAGTTGTACATCTTGTTAGATTACACTAACTAGGAATAATTGAATTTGTTGCACTCAACCATCTTTGTAGAAAATCAACTCATTCCGAGAACCAATGTACCTTATTTCACAAGTACGGTGTTTGGCAATGAAGATGTTTGTTTTCTAAACAACCTACTTTAGAAATGAAGCGAAACTAGTAAGTTGTACCTCTTGTTAGATTACACTAACTAGGAATGTTTGAACTTGTTGCACTCAATCATCCGTGAAGAAGAGCAACTGATTCGTAGAACAGATCTAGCTTCTTTCACACAGTACAGTGTCCGGCAAAGAAGATGTTTGTTTTCTAAACAACCTACTTTTAAAATCAAGCGAAACTAGCAAGTTGTACATGTTGTTAGATTACACAAACAAGGAAAGTTTGAGGTTGCTGCACTGAAACTTCTTTTTAGGAAAGCAACTGATTCTTAGAAAAGAACTATCATATTTCACACACTACAGTATTTGGGATTGAAGATGTTTGTTTTCTAAACAAACTACTTTAGAAATTAAGAGGATCTACTAAGTTGTACATCTTGTTAGATTACACTAACTAGGAATAATTGAATTTGTTGCACTCAACCATCTTTGTAGAAAATCAACTCATTCCGAGAACCAATGTACCTTATTTCACAAGTACGGTGTTTGGCAATGAAGATGTTTGTTTTCTCAACAACCTACTTTAGAAATGAACCGAAACTAGTAAGTTGTACCTCTTGTTAGATTACACTAACTAGGAATGTTTGAACTTGTTGCACTCAATCATCCGTGAAGAAGAGCAACTGATTCGTAGAACAGATCTAGCTTCTTTCACACAGTACAGTGTTCGGCAATGAAGATTTTTTTTTTCTAAACAAACTACTTTGGAAATGAAGCGAAATTAGTAAATTGTACATCTTGTTAGATTACACTAATTAGGAATGTTTGAACTTGCTGCACTCAATCAACTTTGAAAAAAAAAAACTGATTCCTAGAACCGAACTAGCTTCTTTCACACAGTACAGTGTTCGGCAATGAAAATGTTTTCTTTCTAAACAAACTCCATTAACAATGAAGCAAAACTAGTAACTTGTACATCTTGTTAGTCTACACTAACAAGGAGTGTTTGAAGTTGCGGCACTCAACCATCTTTATAGAAAAGCAACTAATTACTAGAACCGAACTAGCTTATTTCACACATTACCGAGTTCGGCAATGAAGATGTTTGTTTTCTACACAAACTACTTTAGAAATGAAGCGAATCCACAAAGTTGTCCATCTTGTTAGATTACACAAATTAGGAAAGTTTGAAGTTGCTGCACTCAACCTTGTTAGTAGGAATGCTACTGATTCGTAGAACCGAACTAGCTTCTTTCACACAGTACAGTGTTCGGCAATGAAGATGTTTGTTTTCTAAACAAACTACTTTAGAAATTAAGTGAAATTAGTAAGTTGTACATCTTGTTCGATTACACTAACTAGGAATGTTTGAACTTGCTGCACTCAATCATCTTTGAAGAAAAGCAACTGATTCCGAGAACCAAACTAGCTTCTTTCACACAGTAGATTGTTTGGCAATGAAGATGTTTTCTTTCTACACAAGCTACTTTAACAATGAAGCAAAACTAGTCAGTTGTACATCTTGTTAGTCTACACTATGTAGGAGTGTTTGAAGTTGCTCCACTCAACCATCTTCTTAGTAAAGCAACTGATTCCTAGAACTGAACTAGCCTATTTCACGCATTGCAGAGTTCGGGAATGAAGATATTTGTTTTCTAAACAAACTACTTTAGAAATGTAGCGAAACTACTGAGTTGTACATCTTGTTAGATTACACCACCTAGGAAATTTTGAAGTTGCTGCACTCAACCATCTTCATAGTAAAGGAACTGATTTCTAGAAATCAAGTAGCTTATTTCACACAGTACAGTGTTCGAAATGAAGATGTTTGTTTTCTAAAAAACTACCTTAGAAATGAAGCAAAACTAGTAAGTTGTACCTCTTGTTAGATTGCACTAAATCGGAATGTTTGAACTTGCTGCACTGATCATTGTTCATAGGAATGCTACTGATTCCTAGAACCGAACTAGCTTCTTTCACATAGTACAGTGTTCAGCAATGAAGATGTTTGTTTTCTAAACAAACTACTTTAGAAATGCAGAGAAACTACTAAATTGTACATCTTGTTGGCATACACTAATTAGGAATGTTTGAACTTGCTACACTCAACCATGTTTATGGAAAAGCAACTGATTCCTAGAACCGAACTAGCTTATTTTACATACTACAGTGTTCGGCAATGAAGATGTTTGTTTTCTAAAGAAATTACTTTAACAATGAAATGAAACTTGTAAGTTTTATATCTTGTTAGTCTACCCTAACTCGGAGTGTTTGAACTTGCTGCATTCAACCATCTTCGGAGAAAACCAACTGATTCCTAGAACCGAACTACCTTATTTCACACAGTACATTGTTCGGCAATGAAGATGTTTGTTGTCTAAACAAACTACTTTAGAAATGAAGCGAAACTACTAAGTTGTACATCTTGTTGGATTACACAAACTAGGAAAGGTTGAACTTGCTGCACGCAACACTGTTCCTAGGAATGCTACTGATTCCTAGAACCGAACTAGCTTCTTTCACACAGTACAGTGTTCGGCAAAGAAGATGTTTGTTTTCTACAAAAACTACTTTAGAAATGAAGCGAAACTAGTAAGTTTTACATCCTGTTAGATTGCACTAAGTAGGAAATATTGAAGTTTCTGCACTCAACCATGATCGTAGTAAAGCAACTGATTCCTAGAACCAAACTAGCTTATTTCACACATTACAGAGTTTGGGAATGAAGACTTTTCTTTTCTAAACAAACTACTTTAGAAATACAACGAAAGTACTAAGTTATACATCTTGTTAGATTACACTAACTAGGAATGTTTGAACTTGCTGCACTCAACCATCTTTAGAAAAAAGCAACTGATTGGGAAAACTGAACTAGCTTATTTCACACAGTACAGTGTTCGGCAATGAAGATGTTTGTTTTCTAAACAAACTACCTTAGAAATGAGGCCAATCAACTAAGTTGTACATCTTGTTAGATTAAACAAACTAGGAAGGTTTGAAGTTGCTGCACTTCTTCTTGGTAAAGCAACTGATTCCTAGAAACGAAGTATCTTATTTCACACAGTACAGTGGTCGGAAATGAAGATGTTTGTTTTCTAAAAAAACTACTTTGGAAATGAAGTTAAAATAGTAAGTTGTACATCTTTTTAGATTTCACTAAGTAGCATGATTGAACTTGCTTCACTCAATCATCTTTGTAGAAAAGCAACTGATTCGGAGAACCGAACTAGCTTATTTGACACAGTATAGTGTTCGGCAATGAAGATGTCTGTTTTCTAAACAAACTACTTTAGAAGTGAAGCGAAATTAGTAAGTTATACATCTTGTTAGATTACACTAACTAGGAATGTTTGAACTTACTGCACTCAATCATCTTTGAAGAAAAGCAACTGATTCCGAGAACCGAATTAGCTTCTTTTACGCAGGACAGTGTTCGGCAATGAAGATGTTTTCTTTCTAAACAAACTACTTTAACAATGAAGCGAAACTAGTAAGTTGTTCATCTTGTTAGTCTACACTAACTATGAGTGTTTGAAGTTGCTGGACTCAACCATCTTCGTAGTAAAGCAACTGATTCCTAGAACCGAACTAGCTTATTTCACACATTGCAGAGTTCGGTAATGAAGATGTTTGTTTTCTAAAAAAACTACTTTAGAAATGAGGCCAATCTACTAAGTTGTACATCTTATTAGATTACACAAACTAGGAAAGTTTGAAGTTGCTGCACTCAACCATCTTCTCAGTAAAGCAACTGATTCCTAGAAATGAAGGAGCTTATTTCACACAATACTGTGTTCGGAAATGAAGATGTTTATTTTCTAAAAAAGTACTTTAGTAATGAAGCGAAACTAGTAAGTTGTACCTCTTGTTAGATTACACTAACTTGGAATGTTTGAACTTGCTGAGCTCAGTCATCTTTGAAGAAAAGCACCTGATTCATAGATCCGCACTAGCTTCTTTCACCAGTACAGTGTTCAGCAATTAAGATTTTTTTTCTCAACAAACTACTTTAGAAATGAAGCGAAATTAGAAAGTTGTACATCTTGTTAGATTACACTAACTTGGAATGTTTGAACTTGCTGCACTCAATCATCTTTGAAAAAAAAAACTGATTCCTAGAACCAAACTAGCTTCTTTCACACAGTGAAGTGTTTGGCAATGAAGATGTTTTCTTTCTAAACAAACTCCTTTAACAATGAAGCAAAATGAGTAAGTTGTACATCTTGTTAGTCTACACTAACTAGGAGTGTTTGAAGTTGCTGCACTCAACAATCTGTATAGAATACAACTGATTCCTAGAACCGTGCTAGCTTATTTCACACAGTACAGAGTTCATAGTAGTTTATTTCACACAGTACAGAGTTCGTCAATGAAGATCTTTGTTTTCTAAACAAACTACGTTACAAATGAAGCGAAATTAGTAAGTTGTACATCTTGTTAGATTACACTAAATAGGAATGTTTGAACTTGCTGCACTCAATCATCATTGAGGATTCCAAGAACCGAAATACCTTCCTTCACACAGTACAGTGTTCGGCAATGAAGACGTTTGTTTTCTAAACAAACTACTTTAGAAATGCAGCGAAACTACTAAGTTGTACATCTTCTTAGACTACACTAACTAGGAATGTTAGAACTTGCGGCACTCAACCATCTTTATAGAAAAGGAACTGATTACTCCAACTGAACTAGCTTATTTCACGCAGTACAGTGTTTGGCAATGAAGATGTTTGTTTTCTAAACAAACCGTTTAGAAATGAAGCGAAACTAGTAAGTTGTACATCATGTTAGATTACCCTTAGTAGGAATGATTGAACTTGCTGAACTCAACCATCTTCGTGGAAAACCTAATGATTCCAACAACTGAACTAGCTTATTTCACACAGTACAGTGTTCGGCAATGAAGGTGTTTGTTTTCTAAACAAACTATTTTAGACATGAGGCGAATATACTAAGCTGTACATCTTGTTAGATTACACAAACTAGGAAAATGAGACCAATCTACTAAGTTGTATATCTTGTTGGATTACACAAACTAGGAAACTTTGAAGTTGCTGCACTCAACCCTGTTCATAGGAATGCTACTGGGTCCAAGAACCGAACTAGGTTCTTTCACATAGTGCAGTGTTCGGCAATGAAGATGTTTGTGTTCTAAACAATCTACTTTAACAATGAAGCGAAACTAGTAAGTTGTACATCTTGTTAGTCTACACTAACTAGGAGTGGTTGAACTTGCTGCACTCAACCATCTTCGTAAAAAAACCAACTGATTCCTTCAACCGAACTAGCTTATTTCACACAGTACAGTGTTTGGCAATGAAGATGTTTGTTTTCTAAACAAACTACTTTAGAAATGCAGCGACACTACTAAGTTGTATATCTTGTGAGCCTACACTAACAAGGAAAGTTTGAACATTCTACACTCAACCACCTTTAGAGAAAAGCAACTGAATCCTAGAAACGAAGTAGCTTATTTCACACAGTATAGTGTTCGGAAATGAAGATGTTTGTTTTCTAAAAAACTACTTTAGAAATGAAGCGAAACTAGTAAGTTGTACCTCTTGTTAGATTACACTAACTCGGAGTGTTTGAACTTGCTGCACTCAACCATCTTCATAGAAAGCCTAATGATTCCTACAACCAAACTAGCTTATTTCACACAGTACAGTGTTTGGCAATGAAGGTGTTTGTTTTTTAAACAAACTACTTTAGACATGAGGCGAATATACTAAGTTGTAAATCTTGTTAGATTACCCAAACTAGGAAAGTTTGAACTTGCTGGACTCACCCTTGTTCGTAGGAATGCTCCTGATTCCTAGAACCGAACTAGATTCTTTCACACCGTACAGTGTTCGGCAATGGAGATGTTTGTTTTCTAAACAAACTGCTTTAGAAATGTTGCGAATCTACTAAGTTGTACATCTTGTTAGATTACACTAACTAGGAATATTTGAATTTGCATCACTCAACCATCTTCGTAATAATGCAACTGATTCCTAGAACTGAACAAGCTTATTTCACACAGTACAGGGTTCGGCACTGAAGGTGTTTGTTTTCTAAAGAAACTACTTTAGAAATGAGGTGAATCTGCTAAGTTGTACATCCTGTTAGATTACACAAACTAGGAAAGTTTGAACTTGCTGCACTCAACCTTGTTCGTAGGAATGCTCCTGATTCCTGGAACCGAACTAGCTTCTTTCACACCGTACAGTGTTCGGCAATGGAGATGTTTGTTTTCTAAACAAACTGCTTTAGAAATGTTGCGAATCTACTAAGTTGTACATCTTGTTAGTTTACACTAACTAGGAATATTTGAATTTGCATCACTCAAGCATCTTCGTAATAATGCAACTGATTCCTAGAACTGAACCAGCTTATTTCACACAGTACAGGGTTCGGCACTGAAGGTGTTTGTTTTCTAAAGAAACTACTTTAGAAATGAGGCGAATCTGCTAAGTTGTACATCCTGTTAGATTACACAAACTAGGAAAATTTGAAGTTCCTGCACTCAACCTTGTTCATAGGAATGCTACTGATTCCTAGAATCCAACTAGCTTCTTTCAGACAGCAATGAAGATGTTTGTTTTCTAAACAAACTACTTTTAAAATCAAGTGAAACTAGCAAGTTGTACATGTTGTTAAATTACACAAACAAGGAAAGTTTGAGGTTGCTGCACTGAAGCCTCTTTTTAGGAAAGCAACTGATTCCTAGAACCAATGTAACTTATTTCACACAGTACAGTGTTGGGCAATGAAGATGTTTCCTTTCTAAACAAACTACTTTAGAAATCAGGTGAATCTACTAAGATGTACATCTTGTTAGATTACACAAACAAGGAAAGTTTGAAGTTGCTGCACTCAACTTACTTCGTAGGAAAGCAACTGATTCCTAGAACCTAACTAGTTTATTTCACACAATACTGTGTTCGGCAATGAAGATGTTTCTTTTCTAAACAAACTACTTTAGAAATGAGGAGAAACTAGAAATTTGCACACCTTGTTAGATTATCCAACTAGCAAAGTTTGAAGGTGCTGCACTGAACCTTGTACGTATGAATGTAACTGATTCCTAGAACCGAACTAGCTTCTTTCAAGCAGTACAGTGTTCAGCAATGAAGATGTTTGTTTTCCAAACAAATCACTTTAGAAATGAAGTGAAACTAGTAAGTTGTACATCTTGTTAGATTAACCTAAGTAGGAAGGATTGAACTTGCTGTACTCAATCATCTTTGTAGAAAAGCAACTGATTCAGAGAACCAAACTAGCTTATTTGACACAGTATAGTGTTCGGCAATGAAGATGTTTGTTTTCTAAACAAACTATTTTAGAAATGAAGCGAAACTAGTCAGTTGTACATCTTGTTAGATTACACTAACTAGGAAAGATTGAAGTTGCCGCACTCAACCATCTTCGTAGTAAAGCAACTGATTCCTAGAATCGAAGTAGCTTATTTCAGACCATACAGGGTTCGGCCATGAAGATGTTTGTTTTCTAAAGAAACTACTTTAGAAATGAAGCGAAACTAGTAAGTTGTACATCTTGTTAGATTACAATAACTAGGAATGTTTCAACTTGCTGCACTCAGTCATCTTTGGAGAAAAGAAAATGATTCGTAGAACCGAACTAGCTTATGTCACACAGTACAGTGTTTGTTAGAGAAGTTGTTTGTTTTCTAAACAAACTACTTTAGAAAGGAAGCGAAACTAGTAAGTTGTACCTCTTGTTAGATTCCACTAACTAGGAAAGATTGAAGTTGCTGCACTCAACCATCTTTATAGAAAAGCAACTGATTCCTAGAACCAAACTAGCTTATTTGACACAGTACAGTGTTCAGCAATGAAGAAGTTTGTTTTCTACACAAACAGCTTTATAAATGAAGCGAATCTACTAAGTTCTACATCTTGTTAGACTACACAAACTAGGAAAGTTTGAAGTTGCTGCACTCAACCTTATTAGTAGGAATGTTACTGATTCGTGGAACCGAACTTCCTTCTTTCACACAGTACAGTGTTTGGCAATGAAGATGTTTGTTTTCTAAACAAACTACTTTAGAAATGAAGCGAAACTAGTAAGTTGTACATCTTGTTAGATTACACTAACTAGGAAAGATTGAAGTTGCCACACTAAACCATCTTCGTAGTAAAGCAACCGATTCCTCGAACAAAACTAGCTTATTTCACACAGTACAGTGTTTGGCAATGAAAATGTTTGTTTTCCAAAAAAACAACTTTAGAAATGAGGCCAATCTACTTAGTTGTATATCTTGTTAGATTACATAAACTAGGAAACTTTGAAGTTGCTGCACTCAACCTTGTTTGTAGGAATGCTACTGATTCCTAGAACTGAACTACCTTGTTTCACACAGTACACTGTTGGGCAAAGAAGATGTTTGTTTTCTAAACAAACTACGTTCACAATGAAGCAAAACTAGTAAGTTGTACCTCTTGTTAGATTACACTAACTAGGAATGTTTGAACTTGCTGCACTCAATCGTCTTTGAAGAAAATCACCTGATTCGGAGAAAAGAACTAGCTTCTTTCACACTATACAGTGTTCGGCAATGAAGATGTTTGTTTTCTAAACAAACTACTTTAGAAATGCAGCGAAAGTACTAAGTTGTACATCCTGTTAGATAACACTAAGTAGGAATGATTGAACTTGCTGCACTCAATCATCTTCATAGTAAAGCAACTGATTCCTAGAACCGAACTAATTTATTTCAGACCGTACAGGGTTCAGCAATGAAGATGTTTTCTTTCTAAACAAACTACTTTAGAAAGGAAGCTAAAGTAGAAAGTGGTACATCTTGTTAGATTACAGTAGCTAGGAATGTTTGAACTTGCTGCACTCAATAATCTTTGTAGAAACGCAAATGATTTGTAGAACTGAACTAGCTTATTTCACGCAGTACAGTGTTCGGCAAAGAAGATGTTTGTTTTCTAAACAAACTACTTTAGAAATGAAGCGAAACAAGGAAGTTTTACATCTTGTAAGATTATACTAACTAGGAAAGATTGAAGTTGCTGCACTCAACCATCTTCATAGTAAAGCACCTGATTCCTAGAACTGAACTAGCTCATTTCACACATTACAGAGTTCAGCAATGAAGATGTTTGTTTTCTAAAAATACTCCTTTAGAAATTCAGCGAAACTACTAACTTGTACATCTTGTTAGATTACACTAACTAAGAAAGTTTGAAGTTGCTGCATTCCACCATCTTTAGATAAAAGCCACTGATTCCTAGAAACGAAGTAGCTTATTTCACACAGTACAGTGTTTGGAAATGAAGATGTTTGTTTTCTAAAAAACTACCTTATAAATGAAGCAAAAGTAGTAAGTTGTACCTCTTGCTAGATTACACTAACTAGGAATGTTTTAAGTTGCTGCACTCAACCTTGTTCGCAGGAATGCCACTTATTCCTAGAAGCAAACTAGCTTCTTTCACACAGTACAGTGTTCGGCAATGAAGACGTTTGTTTTCTAAACAAACTACTTTAGAAATGCAGCAGAACTACTAAATTGTACATCTTGTTAGCATACACTAACTAGGAATGTTTGAACTTGCTACACTCAACCGTCTTTATAGAAAAGCAACTGATTCCTAGAACCGAACTAGCTTATTTGACACAGTACAGTGTTCGGCATTGAAGATGTTTGTTTTCTAAACAAGCTACTATAACAATGAATCGAAACTAGTAAGTTGTACATCTTGTTAGTCTACACTAACTCGGAGTGTTTGAACTTGTTGCACTCATCCATCTTCGTAGAAAACCAACTGATTCCTATAACCGAACTAGCTTATTTCACACAGTAAAGTGTTCGGCAATGAGGATGTTTGTTTTCTCAACAAACTACTTTAGAAATGAAGCTAAACTACTAAGTTGTATATCTTGTTAGATTACACTAAATAGGAAAGTTTGAAGTTTCTGCACTCAACCATCTTCGTAGTAAAGCATCTTATTCCTAGAACTGAACTACCTTATTTCACACAGTACAGTGTTCGGCAAAGAAGGTGTTTGTTTTCTAAACTAACTACTCTAGAAATGCGGCGAATCTACTAAGGTGTACATCTTGTTAGATTACACAAACTAGGAAAGTTTAAAGTTGCTGCACTCAGCCTTGTTCGTAGGAATGCTACTGATTCCTAGAACTGAACTAGCTTCTATCACACAGTACAATGTTCAGCAATGAAGATGTTTGTTTTCTAAACAAACTACTTTAAATATGGAGCGAAACTAGGAAGTTGTACATCTTATTAGACTACACTAACTAGGAATGTTTGAACTTGCTGCACTCAATCATCTTTGAAGAAAAGCAACTGATTCGGAGAACCGAACTAGCTTCTTTCTCACTGTACAGTGATCGCAATGAAGACCTTTGTTTTCTAAACAAACTACTTTAGAAATTCAGTGAAACTACTTAGTTGTACATCTTGTTAGACTACACTGACTAGAAATGTTCGAACTTGCTGCACTCAACCATCCTTAGAGAAAAGCAACTGATTTGTAGAACCAAACTAGCTTATTTCACACAGTACAGTGTTCGGCAATGAAGATGTTTGTTATCTAAAGAAACTACTTTAGAAATGAGGCCAATCTACTAAGTTGTACATCTTGTTACATTAAAAAAACTCGGAAAGTTTGCAGTTGCTACACTCAACCATCTTCGTAGTAAAGCAACTGATTCCTAGAAAAGAAGTAGCTTATTTCACACAGTACAGTGTTTGGAAATGAAGACGTTTGTTTTCTAAAAAACTACTTCAGAAATGAAGTTAAACTAGTAAGTCATACATCTTGTTAGATTACACTAAGTAGGAATGTTTGAACTTGCTGCACTCAATCATCTTTGAAGAAAAGCAACTGATTCCGAGAACCGAACTAGCTTCTTTCACACAGTACAGTATTTGGCAATGAAGATGTTTTCTTTCTAAACAAACTGCTTTAACAATGAAGGAAAACTGGTAAATTGTACATCTTCTTAGTCTACACTAACTAGGAGTGTTTGAAGTTGCTGCACTCAACCATCTTTATAGAAAAGGAACTGATTCCTAGAACCGAACTAACTTATTTCACAGAGTACAGTGTTTGGCAATGAAGATGTTGGTTTTCTACACAAACTACTTTAGAAATTAAGCGAATCTACTAAGTTGTACATCTTGTTAGATTACACAAACTAGGAAAGTTTGAAGTTGTTGCACTCAACCTCGTTAGTAGGAATGCTACTGATTCCTGGAACCGAACTAGCTTTTTTCACACAGTACAGTGTTCGGAAATGAAGATGTTTGTTTTCCAAACAAAGTACTTTAGAAATGAAGCGAAACTAGTAAGTTGTACCTCTTGTTAGATTACACTAACTAGGAAAGATTGAAGATGCTGCGCTCAACCATCTTCTTCGTAACGCAACTGATTCTTGGAACTGAACTTGCTTATTTCACACAGTACAGTGTTCGACAATGAAAATGTTTGTTTTCTAAAAAAACAACTTTAGAAATGAGGCCAATCTAGTAAGTTGTATATCTTGTTAGATTCCACAAACTAGGAAAGTTTGAAGTTGCTGCACTCAACATTGTTCGTAGGAATGCTACTGATTCCTGGAACCGAACTAGCTTCTTTCACACAGTACAGTGTTCGGCAATGAAGAAGTTTGTTTTCTAATCAAACTACTTTAGAAATGAAGCGAAACTAGTAAGTTTTACATCTTGTTAGATTACACTAACTAGGAAATATTGAAGTTGCTGCACTCAACCAACTACGTAGTAAAGCAACTGATTCCTAGAACTGAACTAGCTTATTTCACACATTACAGAGTTCGGGAATGAAGATGTTTGTTTCCTAAACAAACTTCTTTGGAAATACAGCGAAACTACTAAGTTATACATCTTGTTAGATTACTCTAACTAGGAATATTTGAACTTGCTGCACTCAACCATCTTTAGAAAACAGCCACTGGTTCATAGAACCGAACTAGCTTATTTCACACAGTACAGTGTTCGGCAATGAAGATGTTTGTTTTCTAAAAAAACTACTTTAGAAATGAGGCGAATCTAGTAAGTTGTACATATTGTTAGATTAAACAAACTAGGAAAGTTTGAAGTTGCTGCACTCAACCTTGTTCGTAGGAATGCTACTGATTTCTGGAACCTAACTAGCTTCTTTCACACAGTACAGTGTTCCGCAATGAAGATGTTTGTTTTCTAAACAAACTACTTTAGAAATGCAGGGAAACTACTGAGTTGTACATCATGTTAGACTACACTAACTAGGAATTTGTGAACTTGCTGCACTCGACCATCTTTAGAGAACAGCAACTGATTCCTAGATCAGAAATAGCTTATTTCAGACCGTACAGGGTTCGGCAATGAAGATGTTTGTTTTCTAAACAAACTACTTTAGAAATGAAGCGAAACTAGTAAGTGGTACATCTAGTAATGTTTTAACTTGCTGCACTCAATCATCTTTGTAGAAAACCAACTGATTCGTAGAACCGAACTAGATTATTTCACACAGTACAGTGTTTGGCAAAAACGATGTTTGTTTTCTAAACAAACTACTTTAGAAATGAAGAGAAACTACTAAATTGTACATCTTGTTAGATTACACTAACTCGGAAAGTTTGTTGTGTCTGCACTCAACCATCATCGTAGTAAAGCAACTTATTCCTAGAACTGAACTAGCTTATTTCACACATTACAGAGTTCGACAATGAAGATAGTTGTTTTCTCAACAAACCACTTTAGAAATGTAGCGAAACTACTGAGTTGTACATCTTGTTAGATTACACCACCTAGGAAACTTTGAAGTTGCTGCACTCAACCATCTTCGTAGTAAAG